>JAQHUG010000133.1:4704070-4780865 GCA_028555095.1 Dicrostonyx torquatus
CCTGGTCATGTACACGCTCACACACTGTCCCCTGCCCCCTCCAGGACACCTGGTCGTGTACACACTGTTGATTGAGTCCGACCTAGGCTCTGTGCAGGATGTTTCAAATGAGTCATCCTGTGTGTGAGGTGTGCCAAGCAGGGTAAGAGGGATCAGCACAGAGAGTCTGCCGAGTGTCTGTCACCCTGTTGACCTGACCTATGCAGCCACACAGATATATAATACATACACATGACAGACAACAAGCAGATGCTCTACACACACCCCATACAAACAACACTCCGACATATCATGTAACAATACATATATGTCTAGCATAGCACCCATACAACAGAAAATAAATCCCATAAAAACATAAATACCCCACATATACACTATCCCTAATATACCATACAAACATATACCACAGCACACACAATATACATACCACACATCACATATATTATATAAACCAAACACACTATACCCCCACATGCCACATTATACATATGATACCACATATGCAGTATATCAAACATACACCAGTCACACACCCTATATATGAACATATATCATGCAACTACACATATTAATTTACCACATACAACACATATACACAGCATGAACATATTATATACACACACACCATGTAATGTATCCCATGCACATTACACACGCTATACATCAAAACAAATTATACACACATACATATCAATATATCACAACAAACATATATCACACATTCAAATACCACACACTGCACATAAAGGCATATACCACAACAGCACAGATACTATACATAATTTATATATATACTTCATACACTGTACACCCCACATACCATACACACATACTACTCACCACATACCATGTAAATACATGCCACATGCACCACACATACCTCAATTCATATAAACATACCATGTGCTCACATAGCACATGACACATAACATAAACATCTTTACTACATGTGCCACACAAGCACATACCACAGAAACAAATAGACCACACTTATCATATCCAGACAATACATATAGATGGCATACATACCACATACACCACCATAACACACCTACATACACCAGACACACCACACAAATCACAGGTAACACAAACATATATTCATATTCATGACATATTACACAAACACACACTAAAGGAGCACATACACTACATATACACCACACATTAAATACTACACCATGTCTACCACACACATGTGCACATACATGCATGCACACATACATACAAACACGTGCACACACACTCATGTGCACCCCCCCCACACACACTACATACAGTTGGCTCTGTGAGTTCTATGGTAGACACACCTGAGGGAGGTGGAGGCATCACACCTGACATGAGACCTATCTTTCCCGACCAATCCCAGCGGGGCCTACTCATGAGCAGCCTCAGGACAGCCACAGTGTTATTTGAGGCTGTGGACCAGCAACAATGAAGGGATCATATCTGGGGGGGTGTCTTCAGTTAGATAACTTTGAAACAATTTGTCATCTACTTTCTGTGGCATTTGTTATATTTAATAACAAAGCTATTTTGTTTAGCTTTTGTTTTAAAAACTAAACCCTTTAAAAAGATTATGGGTGCCTATAACAAATGAATTTTAGCGTTCAGAGTCCAGATACCACAAAAGACATGTCACCTTTCTTTCGCTCCTCCTCATTCCCCTTCCCAGAGATTATCACTTCAACAAGCCCGATCTTTGCTATTTACACACACACACACACACACACACACACACACACACACACACACACACGGGTCAGAACAGCTTTCTTAGGTAAGAGCTGTACACATTTTTGCTCTTTAAATATATTATCCAACAAACCAATAAATCTTTGCTGGGACCCCATAATGGACATGGAAGCCAGTCCCTTGCCAACCCAGCTTCCACAGTCCAGGGACAGACAGTGTTGGGGGTCTTTTTTGCTACAGGCCATGAAAGCCACTGCATGAGAATGAGAACCTGCTGGCAGCAAATGGGTGAAGAAAGTCTTCTTTTGGAGGAAGACACTTCAGCTAAAGCCTAAAATATGTGTTGGGGGAAACGGCCATCAGCACGGAGGGACCAGGCCTGTGGAGGGCTGAGGTGATGAATTTAGCTCATGACTGAAGAGCAAGAGGGTTTTAGGAAGGACAGAGTTGCTATCTGCAAAGTGATACCCACCCCCAAGATGTTCACATTCTGGTCCAGACCCCTGAATGTGTTATGCATTGTGGAAAGGAGATATGAGACAGAATTAAGGTTGCTAAGCAACTAACCTGAAGACCAAAAGACCACCCTGACTGTGGAAAGAATCCAATGTAACCATAAAGATCCTTAAGAAAGGGGAAATGACTCAGTGGCTAAAAGTGTAGCTGCACAAGCACGAGGATCTGAGTTCGGATCCCAGCACACACTTAAAATCCAGGTACAATAGCTGTGGGGGCAGAGATGAGCTGCCCCCATGGCTCACTGCCCAGTCAATAATCCAATCTGCCATCTCCAGATTCAAAGAAGAGACCCTGTCTCAAAAAAGTAACGTAGAAAGCAATTGCAGAAGATATTGTTCTTGACCTTGGGCCCCTGTGTGAATGCACACACACGCACACACCTATACCACATACACATACAGAGCATACACACATAAGGAATGAGTGGGGAGGGTGGCAGGAATGGGTAGTCAGATGATGCAGCACAGAATTAGGCCTCCCATCACTGGCTTTGAGAAGGAATGCAGCGGCTTCTAGAACCCAAAAGAGGCAAGGAACTTGTTTCCTGATAGAGCGCCCAAGAATCAACGAAACCCTGGTCACACCGAGTTTTGCCCTGTGAGACTAGTGTTAACTTCAGAACTACAGAACTTGAGGGTTATGAGATAGAAAAAAGATGTTGGTTTAAGCCACTACATTGTTATACAGTTAAACAGGAAGCTAACTCAGAAACTGGGAGCTCCTGGGCTGTGGACCACTGAGATGATAAAGGATCAGACAGAGAGAGAGGAATGAGAAAAAGAGGGTCCTGGTAAGGGGTGGGGACCAATAGGCTGCGATCTCCAGTGACACGGGAGATTCCTGTGTGGCACTGGGATGGGAAGACAGGTGTATATTTTGCAAGCCCCATGAGGGCAAAGACTTTGTATCTTCCTTTGCTGTGTCCCCAGCATCCATCAGAATGCCGGGAACACAGCACCTGCTGAACAACTGCTTTTTAAATGATTTTAGTAACTAAGTAAAAGAGAATCAGAGAGGCGCCAGTTTGAGAATAAAAACATTAATTCAAAACTCGGTACCACCTCTTCCAAATTCACTAAGTATTCCCTCCCAGCATCAGCTGTGTCCTCTGATGGACCGCCCTGGCACTGTGGAAGGGCCCCTGAGCTGCACTGACTACCTGGGAGGGGCACCAAACTCATCCCAGCTAGAGGCCCAGCGCTGACATTCCCCACTAATAGGAGGTCCTTAGCACCTGGGATGGAGCTGGACGCTCCACTTAATTCAGGGGAAAGCTACTCTCTGGGAAACAGGTGCCAATTTGTAGCAATCACAATGAGAAACATCCTCTCTCTGGCTGATGCAAGCCAACAAGGTAATAGGGCATTGTGCAGTGGGAAGAGATCAAAAGGATTTTCCCCCCGAAGCCCACAGTGCGCACTTAATACATCTTTTGCTCTCTCTCCCTCCCTCCCTCCATTATGGCCCGTGGACATACTATTTATGGCACCTGCATTAGTACAGCCACAAAACCACTTCGGAAGGAAAGTGAATTAGAAATGAATTTGAGATACAACAGAGCGGCTCTCACCACTGCCTCTCTGCCCTGGCCAACAGCACCCCGCCTGCCCTGTGAAGCCATAACTCCCAGCACCAGGGGAATCCATTCAGAGACTATGGACACAATGGCTACAGCCCATGAGGCAGTTGTGGAGGGGATGAATCATGGGTAGAGTGTGTCAGCTGATCAGAGCAGGAAGTGCCAGTACGGGAAGAGATGCTGAAAGAAGGACTTCCAGGGGATGGGAGCTGGAGGACTGGTCCCTTTGAACAGAGTCCTGTGTGTGTACCATCACAGCTCTGTAGGGTCTCCCATCAGGGCCAGCGGGCCAGCCTTCCTTACAGCTGTTCTACCTTTAACTGTGGTGGCCGCACGGTTGACAAGGAGCCTCCTCTACAGAGAGGTCAGGACCATGGCTGTGTGATGGTCACTGCCCAGCTCCCCACTCCCACCCTTTTCTTCTTGGCTCTCTCCCTGATATATCACTCTCTCTGACACAGATACACTCCAGGTATAAGATTCCATGAGAGCAGAAAGGAACTGTCCCCTAAAAGTTTCGAAGTCAACAACCATCCAACAAGGGGAGAAACGAGGATACGTGGTGGGCATGGCTGCCGTCCTCGCTGCCTCACTGGGGTGACTGACACACTCTAAGGGCTTTGGGTGACTGACGTCCAAGACTCGGGTTTGTGATTCCTTCTCCTGAGAGCCAGCTAGACCCAGAAACTGACTTCCACAGGGAAGTATTGCAGAAGGTCCCAGAGATTCTACTTCCATCTTGCCCAATCAGACTCATGAATTCACTCTGGTCCTGGCCCTGCGACAGCTGCCAAAAAGTAATATGGCAAGCTTCCGTTCAAGGAGATCTGCTTGATTAGCACCCAAGGAGCCAGGCCCACAGCCAGGGACACCCCACTGAGCCTATTTTCTGTTCTTTTCTTTCTTTCTTTCTTTCTTTTTTTTTTTTTTTGAGACAAGGTTTGTCTGTAGCTTTGGTGCCTGTCCAGGAACTAGCTCTTGTAGATCAGGCTGGCCTCAAACTCCGAGAGATCTGCCTACCTCTGCCTCCCGAGTGCTGGGATTAAAGGCATGTACCACCACTGTCTGGCTAAAATGTGTAGTCCAGGCTGGCCTCGAACTCGCGATCCTCCTGCCTCTGCCTCCTTCAGAAAAATCCTACTAGCGTGCACCACCACAACCGGCTGTTTTCTGTTCTTTAGAATGAGACTAAATGTTGAGGCAAGATAATTTATCTTGGGACAGAACATAGCATGTACAGGACACTTTCTGAAAGGGAGCATTTCATGAAAAGGTCCAAGCTGAGGAAGCAGAAGTTGCCATGGCAATACCATATTATGGCGACCAGTGAGGAGACCTAGGCATCATTCCTGCTGCTGTTCCATGCTGTGGCCTTGGGCAAGCTCCTGGACTATACGCCCTCCTCTGCTCCCCCAGTGCTCTGCTGGGGGGTGGGGGTGGGGATGGGTCTGCTATGTCTTATGTGTGTCCCAAGACTGGGAAAGGGAGGCTAGCTGCCGAAGATGACAGCTAAGGTCATGAGAAAGGAGATAAACTATCTCTTCTGCTCTCCTCTCCAGACCTGACCCCCATGACACAGGCCTGGCCTCAGCCTTCAGAAACTCTGTGATCTCAGGGGCCTGGGAGATCTCCAGAGTCTGGAGAGGAAGTCTCTACACACAGGGACTTCTTGATGCTTCCATCTTGCCCCATGCCCAACATGTGCCCTGTTCAGTGTGGATCCCACTTTCCATCTCAGGGAATTCTGATTTCTAGTTCTTTTCCCTCCAGCATTTCCTGAAGACTCCTAGTTCAGTCCCTGGCCTCAGGTAGAAGATATCTTTGGTGTTAAAAGGAGACTTTGGAGGCAAACACCACACCCTTTTGTTCCCCATCTTTTCCCATAGGCCCCTGAGAAGGGACACTCTTCCCCAGACCTTCCCTTCTGTGCCCAGGAGGGGGATGGGCACCTTTCCCTCCACACCAGGCTGGCATGGTCCCCAAGGTCCCACTTCCCTCCCTGGAGTAACAGGAAGGCCTGGGAAAATGCAGGCAGTCTTACAGCTTCTGGGACAAAAACAAGCCCAAATAAGGGTCCATTTCTGAAACATTCTTGTAATCTGAAGGGAATGCCAGGCCAGGGCAGGCTCCCATTGCTGCCAGCCTCTCAGCAAGGCCAGGCCAAGCTTTCAGAATTCACTCTGGGAAGAGCTATCCTATATCGGTCCTCTCTGAAGCCCAGGCAACAGGGCCGATGGGAACCAACTCTACCCTCCAACACAGCACCAGGAGACCAGGACTTGTCTGAGGCACTTGCAGCCACAATGGGGCAAGTTACAAGGTTCTCTGGTTACCCTGAGGGCTCCTGTAGCCTTCTAGGCTCTGGCCAACCCTCTCTCCCTCTAGATTCTAGAGTCTACAAGTCTAGAGACTAGAAGCTATGTAATCCTCTTAATTCAGGACTTTGGACTAGTCTACATTGCCATTGGGACTAGTTAATTGTTGAGGTGGGGGCCAGGGAACCTTGTTCTGGCCACTGTAGAATATCCATAAGCATCCCTGGTTTCTACCCACTAGATGTCAGTAGCAATCCCCCACCCTGAAAATTGTACCAGCCAAAAATATCTCCGGGCCTGCCAGCTAGCAGCCCCAGTGGAGAACCACTGTCCTAAACGGATGGAGGGACATTTTGCTGGCCACTGGCCAGGTGCCCTGCCTGCGGGGCTTAGTACGAAGGCAGGAAGGAGCAGAGGGGAAGGAAATCTGCTGATTCCGTGTCTCATCCCTCCACCATGCTCCTCTTTCCCAGTAGACACCCTGGATCCAGAGCAGATTAACCCAATGCCCCTGACCCAAAAGGTTGGTACAAACATTCACATTGTTAATGAAGTGCCAGAGGGTCAGGTGGCTCTTCCAAGGTCACACAGCTAAGCAGAAACAGGGCTGGGACTGAGGTCAGGCTTAGTAGCACCGCCCTATAAGCCAGGCATAATGCCAGGTTGACATGCACCCATTCCACACTGACCGACAACCTTCCACACCTTCGGGGCACCAAAACAAAAGGTATTCCCTTCATGGTCATACTGCTGGGGTACCAGTCCACCTGCACACACAGCCTGCCACATTTCTGGGTCTTCCTTGATGAACTGTGTATTCCAGTTACTCAGTTGTCCCGATGTCTGGTAATCGATTTGCATACCATATCGATCTCAAGGGCTTTGTAATATGTTTGATTTGTGGCACTTTGCATAATTTTCTGATTAAGTTACTTATTTAACCTATTGACCTTTTCTCTTAATTAGAATACCTGGGTATGGCAAATGTTGAGTAGTAATTAAGTTGTATATTTCCATGAGTGAAATTCACGTCCTCCCCACCTCCCTGCTACTTCAAGTTCTGCCTTCCTCTGGAGTGGGTTGTATTGAACCAGCTGGCCTTCCACCTACCCAAAAGGAATGAGTTGGGAACGCGGGGGCCAGGCTTTCCCTGTCCCCTGCTGTCCAGAAGTTTGGAAATGAACCGAGACAGGAAGCAATGTTGGCTCAGGTAACATATGGAGACTAGAGTGAGGCAGAGGTTTGGACACTGTATCAGTTAGCTCTGTGTACATCACCCCAGGTATACTTGCCAATAATATCAATTCTTTATAATAAAATCCATTCCCGTTTTTCAAGAGGCTCTGTCATGATGTAAGCTAAGTTCAGTTTTTTGTTGTTGTTTTTTGTTTTGCAGTCAATTTGCCCTGAATGAGCTAGGGATGGGCTGATCTCGTGTGGCTTTAACCAGGCAGGGTCTTCTCTACTGTATCTCATAATGCCTCAGCGTGCTCATTTCCTACCAGACAAGATAGCCATGCTCTCATGGAGGCAAAGAAAAGGATAAGTGACCAGAAGGAAGAAATATGAATGACCAGAGAGCGATGCCTGATGCATGAAGATCTATGAAGGTTCTGTGGGCATTGCATTTATTCCCATCCTAATGGCCAAAGCAAGCTGGCTCAAGTTTAAAGACCTGGTCCACTAGGGAGGAGTTGAGAGTTAGATCCCACAAGAGCTTCTTCTGCTTCGCAGGAAGATATGCCCAACTTAATGATGGCAGTCTTCACACGTGTGTGAAATCAAGGTGGACCTCCTCTTCCTGATGTACCTGCCTGAGCGCCCATTTCAAACTTGAAAGCTTGCATGCCATAAACTTGGGGCTCAGGGGAGTGAGAGCTCTGAGGGCACAGTCCCCCCAATGCCTCTTGCTGGATGTCTACTCCTTGGAGGACTTGAATAAACATCTCTTATATGCTGCTTATCTTCTAGGCACCCTAAAGGGAAAGGCTGTCACAACCCTCCTAATCTGCCCTGCCAGGAGGTCCTGTATTTTCCTTCAGTCAAATAGTTTCCAGTTCTCAGAACTCCCCAGGTTGGGCGGGGCTTTCCAGGTTGGGCGGGGCTTTCCTCTACTCCCAGATCATCACCCCTGTCTACAATGGGGAAAGCTAGCACCATTGGTCAGAGACACCCTTTTCCCCTCCCTTCTGTGTTAGACTGCCAGTCTGGTCAAAGTCTACTATCTGCTCCACCAAGAGCTCAAATGAGCATACTTGGTCCTTTTGACCTTCTACCACAAAGACAGTATTCAACGCCTCCTGCCCTGGGAGACCTCAGCAAGAGGAATCATCTCTGAAGCAAGAAGCCTTTAACAACACAGGAGCTGCTTGTACATTGGTCTTAAAGTTCCTGATCTCTAGAGCTATGAGAAGATAATTTTTATTGTTCATACGATGCTCAGTCTAGTGGATTTTGTTGCGGCCAGTAGAAGAGACCAAGACATGATGGTTACCAGTAATGCTGTTATAGTGTTGAACAGTCTCCATCTTTAGAAGCAGATTGTCTAGGTTGTGTGATAGATATGTTTACCCTTTTAGGAAACCGTCGAAGTGAGCTGGGTTTAATGACAATTTTTATTTTTGTTTATGAGAATGTGTGTGTGTGTGTGTGTGTGTGTGTGTGTGTGTGCGTGCGTGCATGTGCATGAGAGCAGTACCTACAGAGGGCAGAAAAGGGCAACATATCCACTGGAGCTTGAGTTACAGACATGGATTTGGGGAATCAAACTCCAACCCTGTGGAAAAGTAGAAGTATTCGTACCCACTGAATCATGTATTCAGCCATAAGCTGAGCTGATTTTTTTGTTTTATTTTGCTTTTAAGACAGGATTTCTTTGTGTCTTGACTGTCTTGGAAATAACTCAGTAGACTAGGCTGGCCACGAACTCAGAGATCTGCCTGCTTCTGCCTCCAAGTGCTGGGATTAAAGGTGTGTGCCACCACCACCCAGCTGAGCTGATTTTTTAAAAAAGTGGTAGTACAAATATTGTATGAGAATTCTAGTTGACCCACATTCTTGCTAAACTGTTAAATGACCAGCTTTTTTAATGTTAGCTACTTAGTGGTTTAGTCTGTCTTCAGTGACTAGTGAGTTTACATTCATATGCCTATCTGCCATCCATTCTCTTTCTTTTAAATGGGGAATTTGATTATTTAACTAGAAAATAATTCTTCCAGATTCTCTCGCAGCTATGTGTACACATTTTTTATTAAGAGTCCACTTTTTACTTTTTATTTAATTGCTTAAAAGATTGCTTGCCCTCAACATGTGTACTGTGCCTGTCAGCTGTTTCTGTTGTATAATAAGACTCCCAAATTCAGATGCAAATAAGTCTAAGTTTCTTGCTCACTGTAGGCTTCAGGCCCAGACTAGTGGATCTGTTCCAGGCCAGTGTAGAATCCAGGTCATTTCCACGTGTTTCATTCTTGTCCCAAGTTCTACAGATGATAGCTACCTTGTGCAAGCCCCACACCTTGCTCAGATCAGAAGCTGTCAGGAGCACACACTCATGTCACTTCCTGCAGCTTCGATGTGGTAGTAAGGCAGGAAGGTTGACTTGCCAAGTAAAACTGGGTCCAAAGAAACAGATTTGCTGAGCAATGTATTTACCAGGGCAGTCTTCCTTTTCTACCAGGTGGATACGAGTGTCTGGAACCCACACTTGACCCTGAAGCTGAGGGGAGAAGAGGGAGAGGGATCTAAATCCATGAGAGTCCTTATGGAGCACAACTATTTGCCACTGTGGCCTGCCCTTACCTGATGCTCACTGCATGAGAACAAAGTATTTTCTGCCTCATCCATGACATGTGTATGATATATGTTTCATATATATGCAATGTATTTGTCCATGTCAAATACCAAGACCAGAGAAGAGATGTCATGGGTCTTACTCAATTACTCTCTACCTTATTCCCTTGAGACAAGGTCCCTCACTGAACCTAGAGTTCTAGGCTGGCAGCCAACAAGTCCCAGCCATTCTCCTGTCTCTGTCCCTAGCAGTGCTGGTGTAGTACGCATCTATGGCCACGCTAGGCTTTTTACATAGGTTCTGGGTTTTCACACTGCTCATACTTGTACAGCAGGCGGCTTAACCCACTGAACCATCATCATCTCTCCAGCCCCCTTGAATGTACCTTGTTCCAGCAGCCCAGACTTGAATTCCTGGTCCAGATTTTTCTTTCCAATCACAGGATAAATTTCTGGTTTTGCTTTATTTAATCTCTTCTTGGGGGGGGGGACTCCAAATAGCCCACAGGTATTCTTTCTTGTCTATCAATCCAGAAGAGAGAAGATACAGAGATCAAAATGCAGACGTTATTGCCTCACACTTCCACCCACGACCTGAGCTTCTGCCCTGATATTTCTAAGCATTCAGAGAAGCAATCTTGTGTTGGTTCGACTGTATCCTTCCAAATACCCTCTTCCTCTCAAACAGAAACACCTTCCCTCATACTCCAGGCCAGTCTAGCAAAGCCAGGTGTCAGCCCTGGCGGGGCCTCCAGGCAGCCTTGTGGCTCCACTCCACAGACACTAAATGACAGGCTGAGCATCTCCTGAAGTTCGGTGCTCATTAGCACACTAGGAGGTAAGTGTAGGCAAGCGGGGAGAAATTACCCTGCAGCAACAGGCTTCCCCAGTTGAGGCCAAACACACCCCAGCAGGTAGCAAGTGCAGAGATGGGGTCCCTCAAAATGTGCCTTTTTAACCTCCCGAATAGCCATTTCCACTAATGCTCACATCTCTTGTAGCTCTTGTCCATTCTCAGAGTTTCTTTAGCAGCCATGACTGACAGCCTTTTTATACAAGGTCGTTTCCTGGAAACCTGCATTGCTCCAACTTCATCTGGTACTTCTTCTGCCGGGACACACTCTCTGCCCACCTCCAATTCCACACCAATCCCTTGAGCCCCGATCCATACAGTCTACTCTTGCCCACCTGTCATATCCAAGCCTTTGTCTCCTCTTGGCAAACTGCCATCCTGTCTCCAAATTCTGATCAGATTTGACCTTCTTGAGGCCTCACAAGCACAGTGGTTATTTTGTCCCCCTGTTTGATTCTGTATCCCTGTTCCAATGGCAGCAAAGTATCTATTTCTCCCATGTACCAGCAAACTCTGATGACAAGGTCAAGATCATTTACATATCCAGTGCCTGGATTAGTGGCCAGGCAATGACAGTATTTGTGCCTGACTGGAAGAGGAACAGTGTACAAAAACAGACAAATGAGTAAGCCAGCAGCCAGATGGATGGATGAATGGAAAGTTACTAGGATGCACTTTCCTGGTCTCGCAAACCCATCTCAGGTATTTGTCTGGCATCTCCTCTCTTACCCTTTTAGCAGCTTCTGAAAGTCATGGGCCATGTCTATTTTGCTAGGATCTTAGAGGGTGCACAATAAATATCCTCTGTGTAAGATAGGAAAGAAGAGCTTGCCAGATTGTGGGGTAAGTGGGTGAGGGACTGGTACTCAGATAAAAGCAAGATGGCTCCAGGCATTCTGACATCTGGAGAGACTTGGAGCTTTCTCTTGGGGGAAGATGGATCTTTTGGGGTAAGATAGCGCTATAACTGATCTTCTGTGTACTTTGTTAAGTCCAGGCTGTGGGCACCACCATAAAGCATGCAGGAGGCCAAGGCCAATTACCAAATTCTTTCCGAATATTTTCTTGTACAAGAGAAAGTAGGTATACTTTCATGTTTTCATGTTAAGAAAGATAGGTTTTCATTGAGCTGTTCTATTATTCCTGGTGAGTAGATAGATGGAACATTCGTGGCTCTGAGTACAGACAGAGAAAAGAAACAAGAGAAGCCCCTGGGTTGAGTAGACATAGGAACAGTTCTCCTTAGCCCCTGCAGCAGGTGGAGAAGAGAATGAATTCCTGATGCTGGGCCATGAATGACAGGCCTTAGTATGTGAGGTTGAACTATTTCTTGTCTGTGTCACCATTCCCTTTGGATGACACAGGACCACCTGTGACTCATGACAACTTGATGTGCTCAGGGTTTGTGAAACTGAAGACGGCTGTCGCATCTGTGCCTAAGATGGTTGCTATAGCAGAAGCATCCAGAAGAACATGAGCAGAGAAACAACTCAGTGCGGTTCTAAAGTGCCATAGCTAGTGCAGGTAGACACTGCCCAGAAAACTTCAGGTGGAGCTGAGAGTTCCTCCAGTTAGGCAGGACGAGTCTCTCAGGACTAATAGCAAAGGGAAGAAAAATCACAGACCCTCATTGGATAGATGGATGGATGGATGGATGGATGGGTGGATGGATGGATGGACAGACGGATGGATGGATGGACACATGATTAAGAGATGAGTTGATAAATGAATGAATGGATGGATGGATAGGTATTTGATGAATGGATGGATGGTAGATCAGTAGGTAAATGCATACATGCATGAGATGTAGGTAAAGAGATAAGTAGATGGTAGAGGGAAGATAGATGCATGAATAGGATGATGATAGATGGACAGATACACAATGGATGAATGGATGAATGGATGGATAAATAGATGGATGGATGGATGGATGGATGGATGGATGGATGGATGGATGGATGGATAAATAGATGGATAAGTGGATATATAGTGATAGCTCAATGAATGGATGTGCACATGCATGGGATAGGCGGTAGATAGGTAAGCAGAGGCATGAGTTCATGGAAAGATGGGTAAATTCATTCATCAGAGGTGGGGGGCAGGTGATGGGTACCTAGCTATAGTTATCACCTCTCCCTTCAGATTATAGGCCAAACATAGTAGTGGTTCCCCAGACATAAGTGTTACAAAGGAACTGAATGCCTATATTAATTATCTGGGAAGCACTTCCCTTTCTAGAGTTTACAGTGAAAACTTCACTATCTCTTTTGTTTCTTGGTCCTCTGCCCTGGAAACCCCTGTCTCAAGCAGACAGTCCTTGCACCTCAATCAGCCTGGAGGAAGAAAGCCCTAATTCAAAACATTCAACTGAGCACCAGATATGTGTCCTGCTTAGCGAAGTGCAAGCTGCAGCAGCAGTCTGAGAGCCTTGCCGCTGCTAGCTCCTCACAGCTGGCTTGGCTCTGCAGGCAAGTGGGGCAGGCAGGGGGACCATCAGCCTTATTCCCAGCCTCCTGCTGACCTCTAAGAGCAGGACTTACCCTCATCATTTGCCAGGTTGGGTCACATTGCTAAGCATTCCATGTAGTCATCAAATGACTGGCCTTCTTTGGGGTTGATATCACTGTGCTCATTCTTTAGATGAGAAGATTGGGGTTCAGAAAAGTTATCCAGGACATAGAGCCAGATTTCGAGCCCAGATCCTAGTTCGTGTTTAATATTGCCCCTGATACAGGGTCAGAGCTTGTTTAAACAGAAGAAAAGTGCCCCCAAACCCTGAAGAGATTTCTAGATGGGGTGAGGCTCAGGAAGGTTTTACTGTTTTCGAGGGCTTGCTCTAGCTTCCCTGGATTAGAAGGTTTCAGAGACCTCCATCTTTTGACCTCCATCCAGATCCATGGACCACAGGAACTGGCCCATCACTCTGCCTACTCCTAGCCTCATAGTTCTCTCCTCTCCTGCAGCTTCACACCCAGAGCAGGCATCTGGCGTCCTGGTTGTCATGAGTAGAGTTATTGGCTCTGCACCCGCACAGCAAGCCTTTCTTCTTGTCAGTTTTACAGTGTATTGCATAATGCCCACTAACTTAGAACCAAAGCACGTGGGCTCTGTGCTGTCTCTTACTGCCTGCTTTTCCCAGACACCCCTCTCTCCCATCTGCATTCCAGAACACACTGCCTAGAGCTCCCAGGACATACCCAGCCTGGCTGATCGCCCACAGTGCCACTGGCTTCCATTCCCTCCCTTCTCATCTACCTGGTAAACACTAGCTGCTCTTTCAAGACTCGGCTTCAGCATCCTTTCTTGGTCCTCTTAGAACCCTCTTCCACGCATCCTTTAGGTTCTGCCCAGTCTGCTTCATGATATCAGAAGCCCGCTAACCAATGAATGTTCTTCTGTTGTCCTGTTTACCTTCTCCACAAAAATGACAGAACTTGAAACTCTGAAGGCAAGCCCTCCGTCTCTCTCAAACCCGTCTCCTTCATCTTTATTCTTCCAGCACTGCCTGATGACTGCTTGGTGGCTGAGTAATCCTCATCCTGTCGAGTGTGTCACCTGACACTTTGCAGTCACTTAGTGAGAATGGACGGGTGGGTACTGGGGAAGCACCTGCTGTTCAGCATAGGTTCACGTGTCTTCAGTGAGGAAGCAGTTTTGTTTTTGGGTTTTTTTTTTTTTTTTTTTTTGGTTTTTCGAGACAGGGTTTCTCTGTGGCTTTGGAGCCTGTCCTGGAACTAGCTCTTGTAGACCAGGCTGGTCTTGAACTCACAGAGATCTGCCTGCCTCTGCCTCCCAAGTGCTGGGATTAAAGGCGTGCGCCACCACCGCCCGGCTGAGGAAGCAGTTTTGTGTTCCCCGCAAGAAGACAGTGGGGAGCCTCCTCTAACCCACTGGAGAGCCCCCTCTAACCCACTGGAGAGCCCCAATGATACCATAGTAGGTTCTAGAATATTCTGACATTTTACACTTAAGTTGCATTGTTTCTGCTTGTGTCCAATCAGAGAAAACACAAGAGAGCTGATGCCTGAAGCCCATGACATTGTTAAGAAAGCAGATGATTGACAGCCACCTCTGGACACCCGCTAACCACAAATCACTTGGGTATGTTGGGATCTGGTACCCTTCATCCATCAACTAATCCACAGGTCTGGGCCAAGGCTGGTGAAGGACAAAGCATCTCTACAGTCAGCACAATGGTTTCCTTGGTGAGCTTTTCTTCTAGGAATAATTAATTAGAGAATACTTAGAGACCGATTTCGTTCAGTTTTCATGTGCAACCCTTGCCTGCCAGAAGGACTGTCACTGTGGAGTTCCGTTGTGTTTTCTCAGGGATGTGACTGGAAAGTACTAGACGACTTATTATCAATATTCTAATTATGTCTACCTGGTAATCTTATTTTCTCATAAATCAGATAAAAGCAATTTGGGGGTGAAGTAGACTACGAGATGGCATTATTTTACTGTATTCTCTTTTCCCCCTCTCCCTCCTCCTCCTCCTCCCTAATCCCTCTTCCTCTGATTTCTCCCACATTTTATTAAATAGCATTGAGCAATTTCTTCTTTGGTCCTTCCACCTAAAATCTGAAAAGAACAACAAGTTTAATATACCTATCAGCCAAGAATTCTCCTTTTGCTAATTTGAAAACTAAAAGTGTTTTTATATAGAAATTCACCACAGTGCTTTGTATATTAACAAAACGTTATATACATAGAAGTAAGGTAGAACCTGAAATTTAAAAATAAGGAGAGGTTTAGATAATTATAGTGCAAGAGCTTCCTGAGATATGATATAGCTGATAGCCGTGATGGCCAGGGCAGTGTCTAGTACTGTGTAGGAAGCCAAGCCTGAAGAGGAGCCCATCGCCTCAGAAGCCGCCTGTGACACGCTGCCTCCTTCCTTCTGCACACCTCAGGAATGTTGCCCTGCCCTGCCCAGTGCCTAGGGCTCCCAGTGCCTAGGGCTCCCAGTGCCCTGGAAGCTTCATCCTGCTCAGAACCCATGATAGAGGCCCAGCCAGAGCATGGCATTGGTTCTCTGCTGCTCCGCTTGGGAAATCAGCCGCAACAACTTCTCAAAGCCCCATCTCTGGACACCACACTGATTACAGCAAGCAGAATTCTAACAACTAAACATGGTCTTGAAACAGACCATCTCCCCCACAAATGAAGCTGACTCTGAAAGAGCCCACAGCAGACATGACCAGACTCATTTGGAATGAGTGAGAGTCAGGAGGCTGACAAACATTTAGCCCTCCAGATCTTGGCATATTGCAATTTTAATGTATAGACTACAACTAGACCCCTATGCCAAACAAGAGAGGACGAACACATTGAGCTAAATATGTACAAGAAACAGGAAACTACCAAAAGTGTCCAAGCAGATAGGAAAATAAATAATGTTTTTTTTAAAGAAATGAAAAACAATTTTTTAGGTGTTGAACTTTGGGTGAATATGTCAAAACAGCAGATAAGACACACTGAATGGAGGATCAGTGGTTTAGAAGACAGAGCTGAAGGAATGTTTACGGCTGTAGGTCAGCTAGGGAAGGGGGAATACACAAGAGGTGGAGCAGTGAGCAGTGGGCAGAAAACCAGGGGACCTGGGTGTGGCAGCACACACTTGGGAGACCGAGGCAGGCTGGGCGGTACAAGACCACTTCAAGGAGAAAAGAGGAGGGAAGAGAGCAGGGAAGGGAGAGAAAAGAAAAGGATTGTATTAAAAGAAGCAATATTTGAGGGCCCCAAGGCCGGCAAGATTGCTAGTGTGTTAAGGCCCCTGCTACCAAGCCTATCAACCTGAGTTTGATTCCCAGGACTCCCAGGGAGGAAGAAGAAAACCAGTATCAGCAGCTGTCCTCTGACCTCCCCATTCATGGCTTGGCATGCACATATGCAAATGCATAAAGTTAGGTTTTTGTAATAAAAACTGTTAAATAAAAAAAAAAAGAAGTTAAGAGTTGAGAATTTTTTTTAGAACCAAAGATATGAATCTATAAATACAGAAACACAAATATGCCAAGCAAGGACAATAAATGAACAAATAAATCCAGACCTGTAATGAAATAAAAACCAAGAAAAGGACACGGCAACACCCCGTAAAGCAGCCAGGGAACAAAAGCAGCTCATTCGTGAGTGGCCAGATGCTGTTAGCCACTGGACCACAGCCCGGTGGGGAACAGCGGTGGAAGGAGACATAGCAGAATAAAGCTACCATTCTGCTAAGGAAAGCGCTAGCTCCAGAAAGCCAAAGATGTGGCAGGATGGCTGGTTGGGGACATGGCTCAGTGCTTGCCTAGCCTGCAGAAGGCTCTGGGGGCAACAAAAACAAACAAACAAACAATGGTGTTGATAACAACAAAGCCAGATGAGGAGACACTCAAGACACCCGACATAAGCAAAAGCCAACTTTGTGATCAGACTGGCCTTCTACAAAGTAATTTCTAAATAATCAGCTTTAGAAAGAAAAAAAGTTGGTCTCACAAGCATCACAGTCAAAAACAAAGATGTTGGGAAACATGTAGATAAAACACAGCCCCAGCGCTACTACCACTCAGACAGCGATGCAGACTACGCCGCACACTAAAGCAAACAACTGACCCCAGACGCTGACGACAGAGCCACCTAGAACAGTGACTGCAGAGGGGGTGACTGCAGCTGAAGCTTTTGAACACGCTCCTGCTCCTTCTTGGGTTAGGAAGAGACATTTAGATAGTGTCGACTGGTGTCAAGTGTGCAAGACCAAGAGCCAACACAGTAACTAAGAGAACGGGAACTGAATTGGTAACTTACAAAGCTATAGAAGTGAGGGGAAAAGTTAAACCAATGACAAAACCACACAAGGAAGAAACAGTACAGAAGGGGAAAGCAAAGAGAAAGACCAGTGAGATGTTCAAGAAACAGGTACAATGTGTCAACAACCAGGACGAACAGAAAATGAAAAAGTCACAAATTGGTATGCAGAGCTTATTAGACTTGACTTTTTAAATTTTTTAAATGTGTGTGTGCGTGTGCGTGCGTGCGTGCGTGCGTGCGTGCGTGCGTGCGTGTGTGTGTGTGTGTGTGCGCGTGCCTTTGGAAGCCAATAGAGGGCTTCAGGTTCTCTGCAGCTGGAATTACGGGCAGCTGTGAGCACAGTAACGCGGGGGCTATGAATTGAACTGAGGTCCTCTGTAAGCACAGCAAGTGTCCTTAACTGCTGAGCCATCTCTCCAGCCCCCAACTTCATTCTTTTCAAAACTACTTACTGTTTAAAAGAGAAAGGTCTAAAATATAAGGACATAGAAAGGTTAAAAGTAAAATAATGGAAAAAATAAAGCCAGCTGAGTTTACCTAAGTAAATCCAGGTGAGTGTCCTGTTTTAAACATGCCCTTTGAAAAACATGGGTGTCAACATCTTACACAAACTGTTCCATTCTCCAGGAAGTGGTGGAGCCTATTAGCTTACATTAAACTAAGAAAAGAGCTTTAAGATAGTTAGAAACAGAGACGGAATTTAAAATAAAATTAAAAGAAATAAAACTTAACTCCATAGTTAACGAAAGTTCAACACAGCCCTCTAATTTTGCAAGAAAAACAAATTTAACAACAGAACCAACTCCCTGAATTAATACTCCATAATCTGTTATTGCTTGACATTTCCTCAGGCATACATGGGAAATTTATAAAGTTGGGTCACATTTTTAAAAGTAAGAAAAAGCACCAATCAATCAACAAGCCTAAAAACAATGGGTCGCATACTGGGCCACCAAATAGTTCACAAACAATTCTCACCGTGTTCCTGACTAGCCACTAAGAGATCACTCCTAAACTTCTCTTACTAATGCAATGTCAGGACAGCCCTGGATGTTTCACGGGATATCTGACACAAGGGATCTAAATTACAGAAACTCCCAGTCAAGCAGGTGAGGTTATCACCACTGTGCAAATGAAAAAGTCCCAACTGGCCTCTTGGGTTAATGTGCCCGCGTCCACACACACAGACCAGCCACCCACGGCCCCTAAACAAGTTCACTGCAAAACCGCACCACACATCTCTACCAAAAAACTTTCCCTTCCAGAAAACATCTCTGGGGCCCTGAGGCAGTTTGGTTCTGAGAAGCCCAGTAGGCAAAGCTTCCATGCCAGAGGGCAAAGGGCAACAGGCTAGGTTTAGCAAGCCGGATTCCTCCAGCTGTCCCTGGAAGGGGCCCCCTGCCAGCTTCTTTGATGTCTCCACTTGAGGATTGGGATGGGATTAGTGTTCCCCCCACACCCAACATACTTACAGATGGACAGGAAGCTCTGCGAGGGGAAGAGGGCTGAATTAACATTCGCACGCTCTGAGCTCTGGCTTCGGCTCTGCCATGTAGCATACGACCTGCAGCGTCTCATCTATAATGCACACGTGGGGGCTTCTGGGAGCAGGAGAGGCTAGCTTTGGAGGGATGCGTTGGCAAGAGGGAAAATCGTGCTTCTGATGGCATTGTTATGCTTTTTCACAGTCTGGCTATTTGGGCCTAGCCTGTCATGAGTGGTGAATCTCTAGGGGATGCGCAGAAGACCCACAAATCCCACGTGTGTTAAGTGGTCCATGTGTTGTCACCAAACTCAAAGTTGCAGTGACCCTAGTCAGATAGTGCTGTTTTCCTCCCGCAGCCCAAGCAGCCCAGGATGGATGCTTGACTCCACAGTGGTCATGGTGTAGGATTCTTGCAGCTGCCACTGGGCTGTCCTTCTTAGCATATGGTCTAAATGCTGCTCAGCCTGTTTTCTGTTTCAGGAAGCAGGTGGGAGGAACAAGAGTTTCACCCCCTCCACTGCCCCCCCCCGCCTTCCACAAGATCCCATTGGATGGAATTTAGTCATATGGCCACATTTCACTGCAGGCGAAGCTGAGTTATACAGCTGTTGACTATGCTATATCCAGTTATTTATTTTTACTAATAAAAAGGAGGCAAAGACACTAAGGGGAGATTTTGGGCCTTTCCATGCCACCATCCTTCCATCCACGAGAAGGGAGAAGAAAAACTAACAGCTTGAGGTTTGGCAAACATTATGCATTGGCTGTGATTTATTGAGTTTTTATTCAGCAGTCATTAAGTCAGAAACCTCAGCAAATTAGCACCGCTTCATCCAGATGAATGCAGGACTACAATAAGGAATGCCCCAATGAGGTTAGCCCTGATTGCCAGCTGTTTGCATCTGGAATCAGTGAGGATGCTCTGGGCCGGTCTGCGGGGGCTTTTCCAAGAAACATTAACTTAGGAGGAGAGGCCCCCCCGGAACAGGTAGCACCTTCGAGGTGTCCCAGATATAAAGGGGTCCTGAAAGGGGGTGCTTCTTGGTTACCTACCTTTGCTTCTCGTTGCTAATTCCGTCTACCCTGCTCCTATTGCTGGCACCATCGTCCTTCCTTCACTGCCTTCAGAACCCAGCTCCTTCAGCTTTCCAACAGTGGACCAATCCCAGAGGCTTTCTAAGGACACTCCAGGGTCATCCTGCCTGGGCTGATGCTACTTGGTTCTCAGCCTCTCCTTTATAGACAGCCATTGTGCTACCCAGTCCAAATGAAGCAAGCCAATCCAATACAACCCTTTTGTAATATATAGTCATTCCGTTGCCTCTGTTCCCCTAGAGAACCTTAATACGCCCCCCTAATCCCTCTACTCTCAAGGGAGGATTCTGTCACAGTTGCTAAAACACAGTATTGGGATGTTCCAGAAGAGGCTTCCTAATAACCAGAGTAGCGTTCACACAATAAGCCTCCCTCCATCCTATGGAATGCCTGGAACTGGGTCACCACACTTCATATCTGCAGGGCGGCAATGAGAGACACAAGCATGCAGACAACCCGTGCATTCATCACCATGAGCTTGTCATCTGCAGAAAGCAGGGGTTGGGAGCAGAGCCCAAGGCTCGGAGCTGAAGCTCAGGGTAACACCTTGCCTTCCGCTGAAAGGCTGTGTTTTGTTGTCAGCGGCAGGCTCCAGTTTGAGGCCACCAGGACTGGCAATGTCTCTCATTGCCGCCCTGCAGATATGAAGTGTGGTGACCCAGTTCCAGGCATTCCATAGGATGGAGGGAGGCTTATTGTGTGAACGCTACTCTGGTTATTAGGTGACCAGGCAGATGTAGCTGGAATCTCAGGTGTCCCTCACGAAGCTGTGAAGCCCTGCTGTAGATCCGGAGCTAAATGGTAAGTGTTAACAGAACCTTGTATACAGGGCAAGAAAGGTGCTAACCACATCCCCTGGAGCACAACCCTGAAACACAGAAGAAAATCAGAATACCAATGTTAGTTCAGCAGTTGATAGAGGCCATTTTGAGCCAGGAGTCATGATAGGGACTTCGTGAATATATATTTAATAGAGATAAATGTATTTGTAGTTCACTGAAAGGCCTATGGGGAATGAGGAAGGTGAAAGTTAAAGAAGTCAGATGACTAGCGGGAAAGAAGCCGGTCTCAATGCCACTGTACCACATTCCAAAGCTAGAGAGTTCAGCAGAGCCAGGGGACTGCAAAAGTGGGGGGTGGGAGAGTGGGGGTGGGGGGCATTGAGTTAGTGGGTGTGGCTGGGAATCCTAGCCTGTCACTCCCATTACCAGCCCCGTCCTCTTTGACAGAGCACTGTGTGGTCTATGTGACATGCCACCTACCCAGAGCCTTTGCAAGCACCTGACTAGGAGAGGGTTCCAGATGTGGGGACTTTTTCAACATCTTTCCTCCTGGTGCTGTCAAGGCCGGGGACACTGTCTTCTCTGACCCCGTATCTTGCCATCTCTCCAGCTCCCTTCTTGTACTATGTACTTATCTCACTAGTGGGACAAAAATCCTTGGCAAAAGCAACTGGAGGAAGGAAGGGTTCATCTCTGCCTCACAGTTTGAGGGGAAAGTTAACCGTGGAGGGGAAGGCACCAGCATGAGGCGGCTGCTCACAGAGCAACCCCAGCCGAGGAGAAACTAGCAGTGGGGAAGGAAGTAGAGCAAGGCTATAAAATTTCAACCCCTCCCACACCCGAGGATATCCACTTCCTTTAGTAAGGCTCCATCCACTTCCTAAAGTTTCCACAACCTTCCCAAAAAAATGTCACCAGTGGGGAGGAGGGGCTGTTCAAACAAGATAAACAGGGAAGGGGGTGTTGATATTCAAATCAAATCACAGGGCTGTCTTCACTGATCCTTTACCCTTCTGGCATTTCATTCTCTGCTGTGTTAATCCTCTTCATTATCTGTCTGAACTAGGACAGACTTTTTCTGGCTGACTCCTGTCCCTTTAACGTCCAGGTAATGACAACAAAGTGCATGCTAGCAACTTTTTCTTTCCTCTTAAAAGATGTGCTTCATGGGGGGGGGCACATGAGAGATGGCTCAATACTTAAAAGCCTTTGCTGCTTTTCCAGAGGACCCAAATTTGATTCCCAGCACCTATGCAGGGCTCACATCTGTCTATAACTTCTGTCCTGGGTGATCCATTGCCTTCTTCTGGCCTCCTAGGGTACTGAACATGCACGGTGCATAGACAGCTTGCAGGCAAAACATTTATACACATAAAGTAAAAAATAGTTTTTTATTTATATATATGTGGAGGGGGGGTACCTTCAGAGGACAAAAGAGGGTGCTGGATCCTCTGGAGCTGGAATCACAGGTGGTTGTGAGCTGCATAGCAGGCTTTCTTTTGGGCTGCCAACCAACTCCCAAATAAAGACAGAGACTTCTCATTAATTATGAATGCTTGGTCTTGTCTTATGTGTGTCCCACTAGCTTTTATAACTTAATTTAACCTGTTTCTCTTCATCTACATTTTATCGCAGAGATTTTTACCTTTCTTTCATTCTGTATGTTTTACTTTCCTGTTTTAGGCTGGCAGCTGGCTGGCTGGTCTGGAGCGTCTCCTTCTCTTTCTCCCTCGTTCTCTTTTTCTCTCTTCTTCTCTTGCACCTAGATTCCTCTTCCTACTTATTTGCTCTGCCCACCAGCCCCGTCTATCCCTCCTCTGCCTATCTATTGGCCATTCAGCTTTTTATTAGACCAATCAGGTGTCTTAGGCAGCAAGGTAAAACAGCAACACATCTGTAGATAATTAAATGCAGCATAAACAAATGTAGCACATCTTTGCATAGTTAAAATAATATTCCACAACAGAGCTGCCCTCTGGAAAAGTAGCCAGTGAGCTTTACTGAGCTGTTGCCCTGTGAGTTGTTAACTGCTGAGCCATCTCTCCAGCCACGGGCATTAGCAACACTTAATAAATGAATCTCTCCACCCATCAGATAGACAGCAGTAGTTTGGTCTCCAACTATCTTGGGACTAGAAACTTCCGGAGAAGAAGGACGTTGGTCATTTGGGGGTAGGGTGAGTAGAGGTAGGGTGGGATTGTTCAGGGGGTAGCTATGATGTGGTGGGTAAGGGGTAGGGAATTGTGGGTGGGCTTTGAAGTTTTATGGCCTCGCTTCACTTCCTTTCTGCTCTCTCCTTCCAGTTTGAGGATACAGTGTAACCAGCCTCCTCCCTCCCACCTATGCCTTCGCCTTCATGATGGACGATCTTCTCAAAACTGTAAGACAAGATGAGCTCAAAGTCTAACAGATTAAACAAATGCTAGTAGATTTGATGCAAATGAAGACATGAATGAACGTCTAACAGATTATACAAATGCCTTCATATGTTCCACCTCTAATAGAGGGTTAAGAAAAGCCTGCTGTGCCTAGGCGGGCACATGTTCACATGCACACACACACATGCACACACTAAGGCAGACATGGTGGTACGTGTCTGCAATCCCAGCACTCAGAGCTGAGGCAGGAGGATCTGAAATTGGAGGTGAATCTGAATTACAAAGTGCTTTGATCTAGAAACAAAATAATGACCAAAATGAAATCCCTATACTGCCATGGGTTGGCTTATGCCCTCCTTGAGAAACGGAGACATGGCACAGCCCCAGGGCCATGAGTTTCCTTGCCTGAACTCACTCGCTTCCAGCTGCCCACACAAGGCGATGAACAGTCTCTTCCAGCAGCGTCTAAACCACCCTTCAGAGTTCCCTCCCCCACTGCCTTCTCCGAGGCCACAAGCTTCTTTAGAAGACAGCTTCTTCGGGTTCCCCAAAGCAGGACACCCTGTCACTTGGCATCCCAAACAAGCTTCTATTTGCTTTCACCACACACAGAGGGTTCTGGAACGTTCTGAGGAATGGGCTTTTCTGGCCAGCGAAGTCAAACCCCAAGAATCAGATAAACAGCAGCAGCGGGGCCTCCACCCCTCTTGGGGCTGATTCATGAGGCCCACGGGTGCCCTTTAGCTGCCAGCACAGGGCCCTGTGCGCTCAGAAAAATCCTGCCTGGGGTCTGGGGCGGCGGCCGGCTCCTGAGAAGAGCACCGCCTTCATAAGCAGGCGGCCGCCTCTGCCCGGGAGCCCATCCGTTATTCCCCACAGTACAAACACCTTCCACTTTGTACTAACATTTTGGCAGTTTCCTACAAACAAGCACTTAGCGCTGCTCCATAACTCTGCATTGTTGCTGGGCCCTGACTGGCACGGGCAGCCAAGTGGACTGTAAAAACAACAAAAAGGGTCGAAAAGCAAACGAACCATTTGTGCTTTTCTTTTTTCTTTTTCTTTCTTTCTTTCTTTTTTTTTTTATAAGCCCCTGCAGCCCCGCTGCTCCTCTGCCCTGTGCCATATACAGAAGTATGAGTTCAGCCCTTGCACCCCACCTATCTTTGGACAGGCCCTTAAGGACGCCAGCTCCCCGGGTTTCAACAGGATGGACTGCAGAGCCCCCTGGGTGCTACTTTGTGACCTGGGCCAGTGACTTCCTGTATCATTTTCCTGGATCTACAGATTCCTTGCTCAGTCACCTATCACTCACAGTTTGGGCTTCACTTATCATTTGGGTACCCATGTCACAGGCTGTTCTGAAATGGAGGATGGAGAGTCTTAAAGGCAGTTGCTGGCTACCCAAAAGTCTGTCTCTGCAGGCCTGCCTCAGACAGATCTTGGGCCTAACAGATCAAAGACTCCAAGCTTTGCCTGGCAGAGCTAGAGAGTCTCCACCACAAGAAACAGGTCCAGGGGACTGCCAAGAGTCACTGCAAGGGCTTGTCTAGACCAGAACCAGCAAAGTGACTCCCTGGCTGTCTCATGCTCCTCTCTGGACTCCGGGGACTGCTGGTCCATCCACTTAGCTGTCGCCTCTTTGTACGTTTCCTGGCTCCTCCAAGAGCACAGCACAGTTGACTGTAATAGACAGAAGGCCAGACCTGGGCCCTTCACTTGCAGACGTCCTAGGCCAGAAAGGAGGAGAGATGGTTCTGCGTGTTACACAGCTCTCACCCACAGGATGCTCTCCTTAAAAGCTGGCGAGAAGCTGCCCGTCTTTCTACTCAGGCGCCCCTCTCCTTCCTGTCTATCCATAGTTGAGGCACTGGCCTCCAGCTGCCTCCCTGTCTCGAGTGGAAACGTGCACAGTACACCAACAGAAACCCCCATGGACAGTGTAGCCAACTACAACAAAATGCACACACTCCAGCTCACTGGCCAAGTTCTTCACTTCTGGCACCTACACCCAGAAACAAAGCAAGCGGGGAGAGCAGAGGACTGGGGAACAAGCAAGGCTCAGGTGGAACAAGTAGATGCAGCTGACCTACGCCCAACTCAGTTTGACTGAGGGCATAAGCGCTGGAACGGGTGGGTTGAGATGGGAGGGGGCAGCAGGCCTCCTCTCGGATATAACTGGAGGTGGGACACAGGCTAAGCAGAGCTGGGTTCAGTCCTGAGCAGATGTCAGCTGGCTGGAGAGATGCCTCAGAAGGGAAAGCATTTGCTGTACGGGTGTTCAGCACCGGAGCTCAGGTCTTCTGCACTCAGGTCAGAAGGATGTGGTGGCCTGCTTTAATCTCACCTTGGGGCAGGCAGAAGCAGAGAATACTCAAAGCAAGCTTGGTAGCAAGACTAGCCAGCTACGAGAGCTCTGGGTTCAAGCGAAAGGTCTTGCCTCAAAATAGAAGGCAGGAAAGTGATGATGTCACCTATCACTGACTTCTGATCTCCACACACATGCACATGGGCGTCCACACATGTCTTCCCACCCGTGCATGAGCATGTATACACACACACACTACACACACAGGCATTACACAGAAAGAGTAGGGGTGGGGAAGAAGCCCCCCCCCACCTGAGCTTCTAGCAGATGAGCTGGTGCTAAGGTCGGAAGCCATGGAAAGTGAGCCATCTGATCGGGGATCAGGCCTGGTAAAAAAATCTCAAAACCCGAGCACCTCACTACCTTGGTAAGGAACCTTGCTATTACTTTTGCATGGAAGAGGGAGTCGGTAATAGTTCTCCCCTCCCAGGCTCAGCCTTGAGTCACACCAGTAAGAGGTCTCCCCTCCCAGGCTCAGCCTTGAGTCACACCAGAAAGGCTTAGACCGCGTCTCAGGGAGACCAGCCTGCCTAGTCATCTTTCCCAGGGGAAACCCCAGCCTCAGACTGGCCGCAAGGTTCTGCCTGCCCTGCCACTCAGGCCTGGGAATTGACAGACCCAGCCCACCCAAATTATCTTTTCCTGGCATCTGCCTTTAGTTAAAGGCACAGCTCCTCTCTGTGGCTCAGAACATCAGCCATAAACAGTGCATCTGCACGGCGCATGCTGTCGTTTAAAAATAGCTCAGGCTTGGGAACCACATTTTCCTGCCTTGGGAGTTCTTGTAATAGAAGAAGAAGCATCTTTGGCGAATTTAGCCCTGTAGCATGCCTCTCTATCCTTGGTCTCAAGGCCCTGGACAAGAACCGGATGCCATGATGACGCAGTTCCCAAAATGACCACAAGGTGGCGCCACGGATGCCTTCTGGGGGGCTATGGACCCTGGGGGCCTGTACTGCAGTCCTGGCTTGCCCACCCCTGGGCCCGGGAGCTGGCTGCGGGCAGCGGCTTGGCAGCCTAGAGCTGGGGGCGGTCGGCGGGTGGTGTGGGGTTTCAGCCTCCCCGAAGGGCCCTCACTGCTGTGTGCTAAGCAAACGTTCGGGCCTGATGTCGGCAACATGCGGAACCAATTTGCAAGGGAACTCAGCAGCCAAACCAGCCACCTTTGGGGGGAAGCAGGATCCCTGTCGCCCCCAGGGGGCTCAGGGTCTCCTGTCTGGAAAACCAGAGGCCTCCTTATGCTGAGGCACAAAGCTAGTTCTGCTGAAACTTAGGAGCCACCGGGTGGGGAGAGTGAGCTCACCTGCCCTGGGCACTGCAATTTAATTCAGGGCTCTATAGGCATGGTTCATAAACTACCTAGTATCCAGGCCACCCTCTAGGACCCCAGTCTTTAAGGAGTGCTAAGACATCGCTGGAATAAACTAGAAATGCAACATGGGTTCAGGACAACCACACAGAGTAACCCAACTCCTCGGGTGCTCCAGGGCTCTTAAGCACAGATCACCTCAAAAGCAAGGTCATGGGGCCTACCAGAACTGCTCCCAGTGTGGGCAGCAAAAGCAAGGTGAGCGAAAGCATTTCTTTTGACTCATAGTTGCAGGGTCCATCATGGCAGAGTAGTCACAGCAGCAGACACTTGAGGGATCTGGTCACTTTAAGTCCTCATGACAGCCAGTGCTTGAGGGATCTGGTCACTTTATGTCCATAATCAAGAAGCAAAGAGCAGTCATCTCAAATGTTCGCCTGTCTTCATTTGATACAGTCCAGAAGCCTCAAACAGGGAATGGCTCTGCCCACAGTGGATAAGTAAGTGCATCTCAATGAACACAAGATACTTTCCTACAGGCCTGTCCAGAGGCCTATCTTCTAGGTCGTTCTAGGTTCGGTCATGATAAGAACACTAACCGTCAGACCATCTGATTGCAGGGCAGCGGCCCATGTGCAATACCCTGATCTCCAAACTTCGAAAGAAGTCAGTTTTCAACATGTTAAATAAAGGCAAAGCCTGATTTAACTTCACAGGAGACTGGCGTAGAATGGATTCCAAGTTCAAAGCCAGCTTGCACAAGCTCTTGTTTCAAAAAAGAAAGCGAGAAACAGGAGTGGGGAGGGGAGCTCAGTGGTAGAGCCCAAGGCCATAGATTCTATCTGTGGCTCCCCAAAACAAACAAACAAACAAACAACATTAAGTCCTCATTTTCTTCCAAGCCAGTCAAGGGGCAGTCCCTCTAGTACCTGTCCCAGAGCCAATCAGACCTAACTTCCTTTCCTCCAGCTGCCTGCCTCAGCCACCTGCCTGATGCTGGAGGAAAGAAGGGGAGACTCCAGGGGTCAAGAGAGCCTGAACTGAGGCTTCCTTGTCCTTGGTGATGAGACTGCTCTACCACACCACATTCTAGAAAATGATCAATGAATTTCTTGGGTTGATAACACATAGTATTTTTGTTTTCAAAATACCCAGGAAGAGGAGAAGCTGGACCTGTTGTGAGAGAAGCAAGCTTAGGTAGGATATTCTGCACCTTCCCACCCCACCCCCCTGCAACCTCACAGGACAATAGTCAAGCTATATGAAGATCTGGCCAGGGGATAAGACCCCCAGAGCATATGCTGTAATGTGTACGTTGTGTCCAGAATGGAGGCCAAGGCCTCAGCCAGCCGGTGCGGGGCCGCCCTCGCAGCAGGACTCCTGGTCTCAGTGGCCAGGGCCTGCAATTCAGAGATAACAGGATACCGGACCTTTTATACAGTTCTTCATTTCCACGCACGAGTAGAATCCAGTACTGTGTCAGCTGAGCAAGGAGGGCTGCTCTCCTAGACACAGGCATCTGGAGACAGGGAGAGCTGTGGAGCAGCACCGTTGAGATGGAAGTTCCAGCCCCCATGGAGGCCAGAGGCTGAGAGGCAGCATGGCTGACGGCTGCAGCAGGTGTCCATTTTGACAACCGCGATTAGTGTTGAACTGTGAGGCGTGTGACCTTGAACAAGCTAAGTCCTGTCACCTCTTTCCCCCAGCTACAATCCATGGACGATAATTTGTCCTGTCAAGCAAATCGTGGAGGTGATGACACTCCATACTATGTAGAGTGTAGGGAAGGAGAGGCCTTAATATTTCCCTGCAGGGACTGTGAACACAAGACCAGGAGCCTTCCTCTGAGATCAGGAAGCAAGGGGCACTTGCTGTTTCCTCCCTCCCCACCAGGCTATCCTTGTGTCCTGTAACAGATATGACCCGTGAGTGATGAGTTCCTACATGCGCTCACCACCTGCCGCCAGGGTGCAAATGTCCAGTGGAATGCAAGCAATGTCTCTGCCCTGTCATCTGTGTGCCCTCCAAATGCTCTTCCTTTATTACCATTTGTGTGTGTGTTTGTGGGGGGTAAACTAACCTTGTGCTAGCTATGTAGCTGAAGATGACCTTGAACTTCTGACTTCCTGCCTCTACCTTACACACGTCCAGTTTTATGTACCGTGTGGACTTGAACCCAGGCTTTGTGCATGCTAGGCAGGCTTTCTACCGATTGAGCTGAGCCTGCAGTCCCTCCCTTACCGTCTTAATGCCATAGTTTGCCATTAGGCACGATTCCACCTATAGTTTTGCATAGATGCTACAGTGGTAACATTCCTCATCTCTGTGATGAGAAGCAAATCCCCCGAATCTGATAGGCGGCTTTTGAGGGGTTTGATTGGGCTCACAGTTTCCGAGGACACAGTCAATCACAGTGGGCAAGCATGAAGCCTTGTGGCTGGAACTTACCATGCAGTTTTGTTCCCATGTTAGCAAATAAGGAAGCCCAGAGCTGGATCAGAAGAAAATGAGGCCCACAGTCTTCATAGCTCTCTGCTGGTAGCCTACATCTGGCAGATAGACCTCTTGTCCCAATGATTCCATAACCACCCATAATTGTGCCACCATCTGGGGACCAAGTGCTCAACCACATGAGTCCAATGAGACCATTTCTGGTACAAACTATCACAATGTACTTCACTGGCTAAGAGTGTTCACTTCCGTCTCTCATGTCAACCGCTGACAGTGGTACCTGCTGCCAGGCAAATGATGAAGAGGATGATGTGGGAAGATCATAAGAGTTCGAGGTCAGCCAGACTTCCCCCCAACACACACACAGGGAGAGAAAGAGGAAGGGAGGGAGAAAGGGAGGGAGGGAGGGAGGGAGGGAGGGAGAAGGAAGGGAAAGGGGAAAGGGAGGGAGGGAAGGGGGAAAGGGGAGAGGGAGGGTGGGGGGGTGGGAGACAGAGATGAAGAGAATTTGCTTCTATTCCCAATTCACTGAAGGTTTACTGGGAGAAAAGGGATTCGATGGGGCTCAAGTGTTTTTCTGCATCACTCAGGTAATAACACTGTCTTGCTTTTACCATTTGTTCTTTCACATGTGGACTGCATGTAGTGCTTTTAAGATTATTAAAGCAGAAGCCTGGAGGAGGCTCAGTGGTTAATAGCCCGCGCTGCCCTGGCAGAGGACCCAGATTTGATTCTCAGCACCCACGCGGCTGCTCACAGTCTGCAGCTCTAGTTTCCGGGGACCCAGAATCCTCTTTTGACTTTCATGGGCTGCTGCGTGCACATGATACATAGGAACCCGTGCAAGCACACACGATGCATGGGAAAACAAATGAAGTTACTGAAGAAATAAATAAGATAATATATTAAACCAACCTTGAATTCCTAAAATAAACCTCCCTTGGTCGTGATTTATTTTTCTTTTGATACATTGTGGAATTTCATTTCCTAGTGTCAAAGATTCTTACATCTGTACACCAAAGATGCTGCTCAGGTTTTCATTCTTCCCTTCATCTGTCCATCCTTCCACCCCCACCCCTCTCACTCACCCCTCCCACCCATCCACTCCTCTTATCCATACATTCTTCCTGCCCATCCCTCCCATCCATCCATCCATCCCTCCACCCCCCCCCCTCCCTCCCACCCATCCACCCATCCACCCATACATCCCTCCTGCCTATCCCTCCCATCTGTCCACCCCTCCCATCCATCCACCCTCCTATTCCTCCCTCCCATCCACATATCCCCTTCCTGTCCATCTATCCCCTTCCTTCTTGCCTCCCTTCCTCCCTCCTTCCCTGTGAAGTATCTGTCTGGATTTAATATCAGGATAATACTAAAATCTTAGAAGGAACTAGCTGAGCCTGGCATTGCTTTTTATTTACTAATGTTTGTGTTTACCAACACCACCTCCAAACCTGGAATTTTCTTTGTGGGGAGAGTTTTAACCACAAGACCTCAACTCATAAAACTGGAAAATTATTCATATTTTGTATTGTTCTTTAGTCTCCTTGCTAATTTTTAAATTGCCCTTCAAATTTATTGACCAAAACACAAGAGAATTTTTGTAGCGTTTCTTATTATCTGTTGCCTCCTCGTTCCTGGTGTCCACCGGGCTTGTAGCCTTTCTTTTCCTCTAGCTCCCTCTCCTTGGAGGCTTATCCATTGTATTGACCTTCTGAAGGAAGTGGTTGATGGCTTCTTTGATTTTCCCATTGCTTTCTGTTTTCTAGCTCATCGATTTCTACTTTTTACTGTTTCTGCCTTCTACGTTCTTTGAGCTAAAAGAGTCTTTCAAGCACTTGGGTCCGCCTTCCTACAGTGACAACTGCATTTTCAGATAGCAACCCTGCTGCCTTCTAACCTGCACCCTATCCGCCCTCCACATCTCTCCTCCGGGTCTATCAGTCCATAGCTTCCCCAGGGTTGTCTGAAAACAGAGTCAGACTGCCCTGTCATCTGTCCAACAGCAAATGACAGGGCCATGCTACCACCCCGCCCTCTCACACTGGGCCTGAGGCTGCAGTTGCACAGACCCTTCCTGGGTCTAGTAGGTCAGGCCCCTCCCCCGCGCAGGCCAGACACACCTGCTTGGAGTAGCTCTCCGAACAGGTGGCACTCACATTGGAAGCTACATCACACTCCCACACTTCAGATGCAGCCGTGTGCTTACAGCTAGTCGCCACGATCTCCCCTCCACCAAAGTCAGTATTTCAGCGAGTGGCCTGTTAAAACTAATGTTGGTGCCTCTTGCTAACCCAGGACTCCCACTACCACTGCCTCTCTCCATAAACAAGTCCATGGTCAGCTCCTGGCTTAGGCCCACTGGATGCTCAGCCCCCAACTCTAACCTCCATGGGTGTCAACCCCGATCCCCTCTCTGTATCTGGTTGTTCCGGTCTTGCCTCCCAGGGCCGCCTTTCTGTTGCATTCATTCCTTTGCATTCAGAAGGTGAGCAGTTCTGGAGACCCCAGGCTACAGAGGATGGCCACCTGAAAGGAGCAGGCCCATCCAGATGTGGGCCTCTGCTTGCAGTGATGGCCATGGTTCTTCAAAATGCCCCTCCTTACTCTCTGTGTCCCATGTCCTCTGACAGCCCAGCAAAGAGACTCAGACTCAGATAAAACAGCTTCTTATTTAGCAATTTGAAGGAGCCCCGTGACAAATTCATACCTCACTAAGGACCCTTACTTACCTCACACAGGCACTTCCTGAACTACATGCCTCTGAGGGCCCAGGTTCCCACAAAGCCAATAGAAAATTAAATTAAATTTAAAAAAAAAACTATCCAGAAAAGAATGTTTTACGATATCTGTTGCCTATAGACCCAACTGAATTTTCATGGGACAGAAGAGCTTCTCACAGGAGATGCTGGAGATAAGAACGCCTGCCGGAAGAGTCCCCTCTGTGCTCATAGGGCCCCACTGGCTATCTCTGGGATTAACTACTGGGATCCAGCTTTTGGTTAGTAGCCATCCTGTGCTTTTCTCTCTCAGCTTTAATTCAGACTGATTCATGGATATGGGAAGATTCCTGAGCAGAAACCCCTGTGAGGCTCCGGAGGCTGTGGCAAGGCTTGTTGGGGGTTTCCCAAGCATGCTTTTGTATTTACTGCTTCTTCCTAAATGGCTCCTCCTGTTCAAGTCATCCATGGGGTCCATGATGACCAATGTGGCGCTGCTGGCCTCATGATAGTTTATGCCTAGACTCTCAGCACTTGGGAGCTAGAGGTAGGAGGACCAGGAATTCAAAGTTGTTCTATGCTACATGGTGAATTCAAGGCTCTTCTGGGCTACGTGAAACACTGCTCCTCCAAAATTTAAAATTCAATGAAACAAAAAAATTCATTTCTCAATGTCCCTGGTCACATTGCATCAGCACCTGTGGCCTGAGGACCCTCTGGGCCAGTGCAGGCTTTCTGTCCTTCCAGAAAGTCCTGACAGACAGTGTTGCTCTGTCTGGATCTTCACCAACTCACAGCGTGGACTTGAAGCCGACTGCGTTCAGGGCAGTGTGGGGCTAGCAGCCTCTGTCCTGCTCAGTGCTGGGTGGGGCATTGGCCTTCTGCATCTGCTCGGGAAAAAAAGCAAATCTTTGGGTTTGATGAACATCTGTCAGGCCCTCTGCCAGGTGTTTCAAGGACGAGATGAGTGTTGTGCCCTCCCTGGGAAGCTCATGTCCAAGGGCTCTGCACCCACTGGAAGATGAGCTAGAGGGCTTGAGAAAGCAGTCCATCTTCTGAGTAAAGACTGCAGGGTCCCCTGGTGGTCCCCGCCAAGAAGGTAGTTCCAAGAATGAGGAAGAGATGTCATGCTTCAGTGAAGAGCAAGATGTGGTCCCAAGGGCTGGGTACTGCAACTGAGTGTCTCACTCAGCTGACCAGAGTCACTGTCAATAAGCCAGCGAAGGACTGAAATCTGTCCTCTTTGACTCTAAGCCCATGACTTTCTCTACCCGTTTATACTGGTAGAGAGAGTCTGACAAGTGATTTCAGCAGGAGGATGCAGCCATGACGACTTTTGGTCAACTTGACACAAACCTAGACATAGCTGGGACGAGGGAATCTCAGCTGAGAAACCGCCTCCATCAGCTCAGCCTATGGGCATGTCCGGGGGGGGGCCTTGTCTTGACTGCTGATTGATGTAGAAGAGCCCAGGCTACTGTTGGCAGTGCCATGCCTGGGAGGGTGGGTTTGGGCTGTAGAAGAAAGGTAGCTAACTGAAGAAGCCAGGGGAAGGAGCATTCCTCCAGGGCCTCGGCTTCAGTTCATGCCTCCCTCCCTGTTCCTGTCGTGAGTTCCTGCCCTGACTTCCCTCAGTGGTAGAGTATAACGTGGGAGACTGAATAAACCCTTTTCTCCTCACCTTGGTTTTGGTTAGCATTTTATCTTAATAACAGAAAATAAAACTAGAACCGATCCTAAATGTGTTTGTTTTACTGACAACCAGAAAAAAAAAATGGCCGTAGGGCTAGGGGTAGAGGGCTCGAGTAAGTCTGTAGCTGCCCTTGTTTGAGTACTGTGCCTTCATGCTGCCAGTCTTGCCCCTGTCTGGCTATCCTCTGCCTCTTTATACACACAGTGCTTCATTATGTGGGCCCTTAATTACATGTACAAGGTGGAATGAAATTTCATATGCCCATGTGGAGTTGCACCAGGCAATATTTTCATGTTACATCCAGCCATCGTGTGAAAGTCATAACCTCACTGCCACGTAATTTCTTAGAAATTCACACCTAATACTGTACGAGTAATGTTAAAGCCAAAGGAACTTTCTTCACACACACAACCCTCCCACAATCCCTGCATCCTTTCCTTAAAAGACCAGCTGCTGCTGCAGGGAACGTTAAATGCATGGAAAACTCTGGAAGAGTGAAGATCCTTAATATAAAATTGATCTGTGTCTCCAATGCCAAGGAGGCCAGAAACCTGGGTGTCCCATTTGGATCGAGTAGTTGGTGTGTGTTTCATGGGTAATATGTATGTCATCCCTGGAGGATTTAGTTTAAAGAATGGGGTTTGCCTTACTCTGAAGATTGAGAAAGAACAGGAGAATGCTAGTGGAGAAAGATCAGGAAGAAGGGACGAAAACACACCTCGCAAACCCAAAGCCATGAGGAAGGAAGATCGTCTGGAGGCCTGGAATTACCCACATGTGGGTAGCATCCTGGTGGATTTCAATCCACTCACGTGTGAGATGGAAGCCCGTGGGAGCTTGGGCTGTGCTTATTTAAGTCCAGTAAATATTTACTGCACAGAAGAGGGGGCTGGCCCTGTGCTGAGGGCAGGGGAGCTGGAGATGAAATGAGCACTTTCCCTGTGTGCCAGTGGTGGCTGGGGATTGAGGTCAGATGCTAGGGTGCAGAGGTGGCATCAACCCACAGAGATTTTCAGCAGGGCCATGATTCCAGTTACCGTTTGGGGAAGGCCATTTTAGCCAGAGGCCATCATTGTCAGCCTGAGGCCAAGTGTTATTGTTTCTCTGTCACTGTGATAGAATACTATGACTAGGGAAAGTCACAGAAGAACGAGTCTAGCAGGGTGTACCATCCCAAAGGGACACGAGCCCATCAAGGTAGGAAGGTATGGCAGCAAACAGGCATGGCGGCTGGAGTAGGAGCCGAGACAGCCAACTTAAATAGAGCAGAGGTTTTCATCTCAGAGTCTTCTTCCAGTGGCACACTTGCTCCAGCAGGGCCAGCCCCCTAAACTTCCTCAACCAGCACCACCAACTGGGCACCAAGTCTTCAAAGGCCTGAGAGTATGGGGTGCATTTCTCATTGGAAGCAGCACAGACGGGTGCTGCCCTGGGATGCAAAAGTCCAGGCAGCGATCGTACCACGTGTTCAGGGAAGAACTCTCACAGGCTGCAGATCCTGCAGGACTGTCAGGAAAGTAGGCAGGCTGGGCCAGGGAGACTAGAATGCACAAGACCGAGAGTTAACATCAACTCATCCATCAACTATTTCCAGACTGATTATAGTAGCCACCCTCGAATTCATGGCTAGCCTTTGGAGGTTCTGGGTAGTTACCTCTGCCTGGTAGGGAAGGAGTTAAGCATCCTATGTGATTCCCAAGCACAGCCATGACTGACAACTCACAGTTTATCTGAGGCTTCTCCAGAGGTGGAGCCAGCTTAGTTCAAGCGAGCCAGGGACTTCCTACCATTCCTCAGAACTGCACCTCCTCCCCCAACCCCCGTGGATTTTGGAGTGTGACCTGGTTTCTCCTTTTGAGGCAGCAGTCCCTCATGGAGGAATGAGACAGTTCTTCCATGTAGCATCCAGAGCAGGACACTTCCCATCATGTAGTCACCAGCAAGTGGAGGAGGGGGAGAGCTGGCATTCTCTGGACTCCCTGGATCATCCAGCCTGCAGGATAAAGTACCCACAATTCCAAGTGGATCTTTCTCTCTTTAGTTGGTCACCTCAAAAAAAGCCATCACAGACAAACCCACAGATATGTGTTACCAGTCGCCTAGGTGTTCCTAAATAAAATCAAGTTGACGATGAAGCTAGATTATGGGGGGAGGGGTGACGGCAAACTTTTGCTGTAAGAAGTCTGAACAACTGTCTCACATATTTTAGATTATACAGCCTCCCTTCCAGTCACTCGTATTTGCTCAGCTCTGCCACCGACATTTAAAAAAACAAAAAACAAAACAACGTAGCATCAGCAAGACTTTTAGAAGTGGATGGAGCTGTGTCCTAGAGAGCCTTTCCTTATAGGAATGGATGTTGGCATGTATTTGAGGATTGGCCACTGTCTGTAGATGAGCTCTGGCAGTTTCCGGGAGAAACGCCCTCTATAGTCTGAGGTGTTTCAGCACTTGTCCCCAGTTGGTGGTGCTGTTTGGGAAGGTTTAGGAGGTGTGGCCTTGCTGGGAGAAGTGTCACTGGGGATGGATGGACTTTGAAATTTTAAGGCCTGCCCCCCCCCACGTACCCCGCAGTTATCTCTTTCAGCTTTGTGACTGAAATTCACAGTGGTTTTCCGGCATCTACCTGTTGCCATGGTTTCCCCACATCAGTACCTGTTGCCATGCTGCCCCCCCCCCGCCGCCATGATAGACTCTTCTCCCTCTGGAACCAAAAGTCTAGATAAACCCTTTCTGCTTGAAATGCCTCAGTCATGGTGTTTTTTTTGTTTGTTTTTTGTTTGTTGTTTGTTTTTTTCTTCACAGAAACATAATTCATACATGTGCTTCAGATGCAGATTTTAAGCTTCCCTCCAGGGTGGGGCCTGTTTTTGGGAAAGACTTCCTGCCGAGGCAAAGGAGAAAGGCCTACTCTGGGATTCACAGCTGTGTAGATTGTTAGAAAGAAGAATGAAAGAGGGGAGGAAGGAGGAGGAGGAAGAGGAGGACGAGGCGGCCTAGGCCATGTTGCTGGTGCTGTGGAAGCAAGCCCAAGCTCTACAGGAATCGTTTTTATGTAAGAAAGATCAAGGTCTTTCCTGTGAGCTCTAATCTCAGACTTAGTAGCAGAGGTTCTAGAACCATCCTTGCATTACTGTACAGAATCAGGCATGTGCTCCAAGCCAGCCCACTGCCCTGGTGGCATGGGTGAGACCTTGCTCTCAAACCTTTGTTTGCTCCCTTGTGAGAAGAAAGCACACGGAAGACAGATAGCTTGGTGTGACTGCCATGAACCACACTGAAGACTAGCTGCTGCTGAAGACTGAGCAGGTGAAGCAGCGTCATGCTGCCCACGACACAGACGGTCCATGCTCACACAGGATCATGGGGATGTTGGCTGGGTCTCTTGAAAAGAATCCTGGGGATTCCACTTGCAGTTCACCCGTCCTCTGGGCACCTGGTTTCTCTTGGAACACCAACCTTCATCTGCTCGGTCTATGTGATGATGGGAGGGGCTGCTTCTGTTCTTCCTCTCCTGGGCCATGGTGACTGACTCTGCCACAGTCCTGTGATGCAAGCCACAGCCCAAGGAGACCGAACTCCAGTAGATCTGAAACATGGATTGGAGAAAGAAGAAAATGCTCTTGCTGATAAGCTCAAAGCTGAGCTCACAGAGTCTGGAACCATGGAACATTGCCCCATGGGAAGAGAATCCTGAGAACATGCTCTCCTCATCAGCAGCAAGAGATGGAGACAGAGTCTCCAGCTGACTTTGTTGGATAGCTGTATCCAGACAGGCCTAAAGTCATAGAGTGCATGTGTGGTATGTGTGTGTTATATGTGCATGTGTGTGTATGTATAGGTGTATTTGTGTCATGTGTGTGTGCATATGTGTGTTTATATGTAGGTATGTGTTTAGGTGTATGCATGCATGCATGTAAACGTTTAGGCATGTATATGTGTATTTGTGTATATGTGTACATATATGTGTGCATGCATGCATGTATATGCATTTATGTGAATGTATGTATGTGTCTGCATGTATATGTATGTGTGTTTGTGTTTATTTGTGTGTTTCAGTTATGTAAGTCACCAATTCCAGTTTGCTCTCTAAAGCCTTTAAACTGATTTCCAGTCACTTGTAGTCAATAACTCATAACCTAAATATAAGTGATATTTGACTTCACCAATAGTTTATGCTGTTTGCTCTCTTTTGTTCCTGAAATCTCAGGTGCTTTAGCTCTGAACCAAGCACTCCACAGATGGCTAATCAGAAAACGGGCGGCAATTCACATGTCTGACTGGTTGGATCTTAATACTGTAGAAATCAGTCTATTAATCAATCAGTCATCAGCCAATCCTCGGCCTTGTCTAGCAGTCCTCTCTTCAGTCTGTCAGCAGTCAGGAGCTGAACCGACACACAGGGCTTCATTCCGTCTCCAAGCAGCCTATTAAAATTCGCGAAGGTAATTCCAGCTCCACGTTTTGATGAACCCATTTACCCCTTCTGTTCGTCATTTCCTCAGATTTTCTTGTTTAAATTAACTGGACTTTTGCCACCCTTGCAGCAGAGTTGCAAAAATAGAGAGCCCCAGATATCACACTCGGTTTGGCAGGCATTTGAAGTTCAACAGCTCGCAAGCCAGTCCAGTTTCTGGGCTGTACTCAGAGCTGCAGATATATCCCCCCTGGTGCGTCTTATCTGACACAGTTTCAAGTCCAGAGCCACTTGTGTTTTCCACAGCATTGTCTAGGGCAGGCATGCTTGGCTCATACACCCCAGCACATCCACGACCTGCCTTCCTGGTACCTGTGGAAGTCCTGCTCACCTCCACAAGTGGAGACTCCACGGTGCTAGGGCCTAGGCATAGGGGACTGGGACTGCTTGTGACTCGTCTCTCCAGTGGCCCGAGTCCAGTCAGTTCATCAGGTGTTATTCTTTTCAACACTCACGAACAAGTATCTTTCCCCAGCGAATGAACTTCTTTAAGATGGGCAATAATTGCACGTGGTTTTATGAGGGTATTTATCCAAATGTAGACTATGATTACTTTTTGCAGTTAAATGCATTCTAAATTCCCTGCTAGCCATGACAGCAGGACTGTGCATCATGGCTGAACAGCTGGCTTATCCCTGGCTCAGGATTCTGACAGTTCTTGGGTCACCATACAATTTGGATTTTTTTCTCTGTCTTAATTTTCCCACCGGTCTGTGAAACCCATTAATAATGATATCAGTACTTCTTTAACTTCCAAGGGTACCTGTGTTATTTGCCAGGAAATTGATAGAAAGAATCCCAACTCACCATATTCTACAATGCTGTGACATGATTTACGTCTTTCTGTCCCATGGTTTACAAAGGGAGTGCTGAGGGTTCACAAAAATTAAAGCGTCCTATTACTTTAAATAGACCTCTACACAAGATCCAAAGAAGAGAATGTACTAGTCACCATCCTTGCTTGAGTGAGCATGATGATGTTGATGAGCCTATCAGCCTTGATCCAAGATCAGAAACTCGGAAGATTTTGTTGAGACTGACAGCTTCCCTCAACCCAACCTTTTAAGTGGAGTCGATGACACGGTCTTTTAAGGACTGTTAGAACTCGGCACTAATATTTCTGAGTCAGAACCCTGTTAAATTATTTTTCTTTGACTCTGTGGATTCTCTGCTGATTATTGCTGCTTTAAGGTATCTCTTGTTGCAGTGCTGACAGAAACATCAATATGGACTCTGTGCTGCCACTGCTGTTTTGCTGAGTGACATTACTTTCCTTGATGGGCTTGTATAGAAATGAATATTAGTCAAATTCTATTGCAAATACTCCAGGGAACTCACCCTAATATGCATACTGGCATAGACCTGTTGAACATTTCCGTATCTGGACTGAGAGGGAGCCCAAATCCCTTACCATCAAGGCTGTACCTGTAATACCTATTCCTCACAGTTTGTTTGGGAGTGCTGGGTGCTCAGTGAGCTACTTGATTCCAGTTGTCCTTTTCTGGAATTCGTGGGGCCTAGTAGCTACATACTGGCCTTGGCAGGATTTAATTTAAGCTCAATTTAAGATATTGATGTCAATTTCAGACATTGGTATCAACACTGGCCCCATGCAAGGCCCTGTGGAGATAAGCTACAGTTGGGTGTGGGATACCACAATCTGGCACCTAGTGTAGCAGATTGTGCTTGCCAGAGGGTCATGGCAACACTCAGACCCTTGCATAACTCCCCCAACAGAGGTGGGGTTGTTTTCCACCACCTTCAAAGTAGGTGAGAATTATGACTTGCAGTTTGGGTTATAAAAGAAGACACAACTTGGCCTGTGCCTCTTTCTTTCACATGCTGTTCACTCTGAATATACAATCACCATGTTGTGAGGCAAATAGGGTCACACTCTGGCCTGGGCATGGAAGCAGTTAGGAGTGAGCATGGGAGGAAGGCTGCTGGAGGGAGGAGGTCTGTGATGATTGGGCTTGTTGACTGAATTCAGAACCACCTAGAAGACACATTTCTGGGGAGTTGAGTTTCCAGAGTTTACCAGGAGGAAAGACATGCTCTAAATGTAGGTATCCCCATTCGATGGGCTAGGGCTCCTAAGCTGAATGAAAGGAAGAAAACAAGCAACATACCAGCATCCATTCTCCTTTGCTTGCTGACTGTGGGTGCCAGCCCGTTATGCTCCTGCAGACACCTTCTAACCATGAGGGACTGAACCCTCAAACTGTCAACCATGATAAAGCAATAAAACCTTCTGCTCCTGGGAGGCTTCCATCAAGAATTGGTCAGATATATGGGGAAAATAATATACTGTCTAAAAAGGTAGGGGTAATGAAGAACTGAAGCAGGTGAAGGAACTCTGATCAGAAAGAACTGGAAGAGTCAGAGGTCTAAGAACGACTCACACTCTGGTTGGCCAGAAACCCCAGAAATGGATTTGACTTTTATGAGTTTCAGTCCTCCTCCTCAGAAAAACATGGGATAACAGTAGCCACAACATGGAAACTGAGGCACACATATCCTTCTAAAGTGTTGTATGCAAGCCCCGAAACTGGGGCCTGGGGAAGACCCTAGAACCTGGTGACAACACTAAGTGGGGATTTCCCAAATAGAAGGATGAGATTTAACTCAGAAGAAGGGAAACTGCATGGCCCAGAAGAGTGTTGGGAGATTCAGAAAGGAATTGTGGGTACCTTAGATCTGGACAAGATGAGGCTGTGAATGTGCAAAGACTTGGCTGTCAAGGGAGGAAGAGAGTTTGAAAGGCTAAAGGCTACAGGAAAGCATGGGAGGAGGCCTGGGCTTTATGAAAACCAGTGGCAGAGGATGGTCTGGGAGTGAGGGCAGCTTGTAAGAGGGAGTCAGAGCCTCAGAGAGGCCTTGTCCTTTACTTGGCTCAGTAGGTGACAGCCCCGACATTCTCTCTGGCTCAGACATGGGCAGGTAGCCTCTGGTCAGGTTGTGTGCTGGCCCACTGCATTGCATCTTATACCTGTCCTCTAACTCATGCTGCTCCTCCCCCAAGCTCCTGCACCCTGAGAGGTAGAGACCATGACCCCATTTGACAGAAGGGAAAACCTGACTCAGCTGGCAGAGCCAGGCTCCCATGTTTCCAAAGTTCCTTCTTTAATGCCAGGCTTACTTAGGATTTACAAAACCTATGGACAACTGGGAGTGCCATTTCAGGACTTGAGAGTTCAAGGCTAACGTTGGCTATATAGTAAGCTCCAGGTCACTCTGGGCTGCCTGAGACACTGGCCAGAACAGACAGAAAAACAAACAAAAACTCATAAAAGCAGAAAACAAAACAGCAAACACCTTTGGTGGCTGGAGGGGGCCCTTGTGATACAAGGTTCTAGGTTTAAATCAGCTTGTGTCAACTTGCTTGGGATAAAGTTCCAGAGATTCTTGGTTTCTCTCTAAAGAGGACTTTGTCTAGGGAATACCAAGAAAAGAAGCTACCCCACCTTGTTACTCTGGCCTGGCCTAGCTTTGGCATGAAAAGTCTACTTTAAGGGGACCCCACTCACTCTGGCCCCTCAGACTCTGAGCCCCATTGAACCTATCTGCAAATACCTTAAAAGCCACTTTTGCTGGGAGCAGAAACTCCTTCTAGGGGGACTCAACTGCAGAAGGAACTGGGAGCTTCCTGCAGGAGGCAGGAGGCACCGAGGAGACACCAGGTCAGCACTCCCAGATACCATAAGCTGCTATGCTTGGAAAGGCTGAGTGAGGGAGGAGACAGGGGAGGGAACTTGGGGGGGAGGTCGGCTGTTGGGGGAGGGGTTGATGTTGAGGGTCTTCTCATTTATTCCAGCTCATTCACTCTCCAAAAGAAGTCAGGAGACAGGCAGTGACCTTCCCTCTCATCTGTGAAGAAGCCACAAGCATGTCTTACTGCAGCAGTGTGTGGGCCAGGAGCCATAGGCATGTCTTCCCAAGTGAAGGGCTTGGAAACTCTCAGCCCAGGCTCCCCCCCTTGTAGTGGGTTCAGACAGACACCACCAGAGGAAGCCTGGGACCTCCAGGCTCTGGCCAGAAGGTGTCTCTACGTTTGGGTCTTGCTGTGCTCTGTGGAGGAAGGGTTTCGGGGGCATAGACTAAGCCAAACGCAGATGTCATAAAACAAAATTTATCTTTAATTGGTAAGTGTCAACAGCAGTACAAAAGATGGAGTGATGACAGCTAGTTTAGGGTAGAGGACAGTCTTGAGGTAAATGAGCATAAATAGGCAGTTCCTATAGACACTCCCCTGGGGCCTGAGCCCCATCATGGCATATACATTATCACCCAAGGATGGCATGTCTAACACATCAGGAAAGCACCTTGTGCAAAGAAGGGGGAAAGTAGCTAAGGTGCCAACATAGTCCAGGATAGACAACGACGGCACGCCTTTCCATCTCATCTTTTCCCTTAGCGGTGAGGCAGAGCAGGGAAGAAGCCCTGCAGAAGTTCCACTGGAGGGTGTTCCATGCTGAGTTTGTCCCATGCCAATACTGTCCGACAAGATCCAAGAGGTCTGTGTATGAGACAAGCTAAGGGCAGTGATCCACACCTTCCGATCCGAAGTCCCCATTCCATTCGGTCCTTAGCAAGCTTCTCTTTTCCACTATCCAGAGGAGAGCGCGCGAAAGCTGTGATGGTAACCCTTCAGGTCATTTAAAAACTTTACACTGGACTGTACAAGATTTTTTTTTGATAAACTATTTACATTTTCAGACTTTCAAACATATTCAAAGCAGCAATAGACACTAGTTTTTTTTAATGCTTGTTTGTTTTTCTAATTGCCCAAAATAGTTACCAGCCATGGGCCAAGTAGGTACCTGTGGTATTCATAGAATTTCAACAAAGAAAATCTGCACTTAAAATTTGCTGGAGGGTGTGCTGAATGCCCCTGGAGTTTAAAGGGCCACACCCACAGTGTTGCTATGGGAACCAATGCACAGTACCTTGACAACAGAGTTGTAGTTGTCCGGACAGCCCTACACAAGCTTTACACTTCAAAACAGCAGCCAGCATGTCAGTCCAGCATGTCAGTGAGTTGTGCTGATTAAATTAACATAGAATACAATCTCACAATATACATCACAAACAAATACAATGTAGGCAAAGAAAAGAGTTACAGTCAGATAAGTTATGTAGTAACAGCTTAGAGGCTTGGATAGGGTAATTCAAAATTGTACACGGCAAATACAAGAACGAGCCAAAACAAGTGCTCAGCATCCTAATGTGCTACGAGCTGGAGGAGGATACAAGAGGACTGCACTGAGAGAGAGAGAGAGAGAGAGAGAGAGAGAGAGAGAGAGAGAGAGAGAGAGCAATGCACATATGACGAAGACAGACAACGGGGGATGCACACGAGCAGACCTGCAATCTGTAGCAATGACAAATGTTTGCACATCTCCAGACTCCAAGAGTGCCCACACTGAAGCCCTGCTCTATGCCTGCTCTTCTGTGGAAATAAGACACCAGCAAGGAACATCACCTACTGCCTTCCTCCAGCTCCTTTGTCGACAGAAGGGAATCTGCAGGAAGCCTTACTCTTTCATCACGCGCCAAGTCACTCTATCTCTGCCCTCAAGCATCCCCGGTGCCAGCTTATACGTGCTTGGAAATGATGGGATGGGGACAAAAAAGATCCTTGCTTGAATGTCATGATTTTCAGTCTATTTTTGACGTGCAGAGCCATGAGCAAGCGTATGTGGCATCAGAAACAATGTGATTGGCAGGAGAAATAGCTGCTTCTGAAGAAGCCATGTCAGGGGTAGAGGACCTAAATAAATGCAGTGCAAGTGAGACGGTGAGGTCACCACTGTCATTATCCATTCAGAATGAGTTGACGTGCCAGCCCCGTCCTTGGTGGAATCGTGGACCCCAGGCAAGGCTACAGCTGGCGGTGTTGTCACTGTGTTGGTAACGAGGAAGACCCTGCCATCATCTCAGCCTCTTCCTCTAGACACAGCTCTGCTGTTGTTGGCACTTGGTACAGGACTTCTATGGCTCAAAACTATGAAGGAATCCTTGATTCCTTTCCCTAAGGAGCTGGGAAAGTCAACTTATTGAAAAGGAGTGACAAGAGAGCAACAGCCTCCTGGGTGGCATCATGTGACCAGGCCATGTTTCTTCTGAGGGAGGTGCCCATCCCCAGTAAAGCAGGCTTTACCGGAGCCTGCTTTCAGCTCTAAAGGGATCACACCCTTCTTTAGCACTGCTGGCTCCCAGGGGGCTGATGTCCAGAGGAGGCCAGCATTTGACAAGTAGGCTCTGTGAGCCCACACCTGAATTTAGAAAATGGCCTAGGAGTCTGTGTCAGACCTTGGCAAAGTAATTGAGGCCCAGGACAGGATAGAAGGTATCAAATACCAAATGAAGCAAACCCAAAAGGCTGAGAGAGTGTTTGCGAAAACAACATGGCCTGGAACTTGCCAATGATGAAGAGAAATTGCCAACCAGGCTTCTTGTGTCCATGGATGGGCCTTCTCTCTCTCTCTGTCCCTTCCTTTCTATTCCATAGAGCCCATTCACTACAAAGAGGATTGTCTGACAATACCACTATTCCCAGGCGACAAAGGAAAGCCTGATTCTAATCCTGGGAGTTCTTTCCTGGAGACAAACTTGGGTTTTTATTTAAAGCTAGTGTAAAAGAGGGGACGCTGCAGGAAGGTGACTTCAGAACCCCTTGACTGGTACCGTGAGGTTTATACTAATACCGCAGGCAGATCTTTACCTCTAAAATGCAACTCCTGCTTCTTGCCATTACGGGGCCACAAAGCTATCTGGATTCGAAAGCAAACTGACTTTCTCCTAGCTCTGCTGGAAACTGAGTGTGTGCAATATCTTCTTTCTTTATAGAAAGTCCTCGGCTTTCCATAAGGAAAGAGGGGGAGGTCTGAGTGGGGGAACCAGGGGGCTCCAGACAGCATGAGAACCAGGCAGGGGTCCTGCTGTCTTGGCTGAGGATGGACACTGCCTCACTGGAGCTGACAGCTCTCTGTCCACACTAAATCTGCCTGGCCAGCTTTTAGTGTGGAGCAACACATATGGATAAAGAACAGAAAGAAGATACATAACTTATATGTCACTAGGAACTCATGAACCAAAAATAAATTCTATTTCTATGTTATATTTACACAATTAGAAAACTCTAAAAATGAGATGGTGAAGTCATAAAAACTCTGTTTAAGCCCCACTGATGTAAGTGATCTCTGTGATTGTCATTCTCATTCCCATGGATATTTAGAGCCAAATGTGGCTAATAAATAGAATAAACTGTGTATGCACAAAATTTAGATTAGAATACAGCATCACTGTCTGAGCCAATGAGAGGCGTTCCCACCCAATCATTCCCAGACAACCTGTGTGTTTGAGAATATGGCTAGAAGTTACTGGGCCCAGTGCCGAGGCAGAGTTGGAGCTGACACCAAGTTCCTACACACATGTATTTTGCATAAATAAATGAAATAACAAGACATAAAATGACTCAGATCCGGCAACTGTGAGGCAAGCCCACACGAGTCGAGACAGATGACTTTTGTTCATGTAGTTTCCATACCATTTCACATTAGTCAGTGATAAAAATACCATTTATATCCAGTGCTTGTCACACTTACGAAACAGCATCTGTGAGTGTGTGTGGTTTTCGTTTGTTTGTTTTTTCTCTTTTTTTTTTTTTTTAAGCAGATCAAGTTTCAATCCTAAGGAACAGTCCTTTGTTCTCCACCAGCCCAGAATATTATTTTGGCATGGTCATAAAAACAAACAAAATTAACTACTAAGATAAATGTCCGCCTTTGTGCAAAATTAATTACATACAATACAATGCTAGCCATATAACACTCTACCTATACAGCACAATTTTAAAAAAAACAAAAAAAAAACAAAAAACAAAACAAACTTACCAGTGAGAGCAGAAGCCAAAGAGAAAGGAAGACGCATGAGGAGGAATTGAGGAGAGACAGAGTCCAAGAAATCAGTAAGACATAATAAATACTCATTTTGTTTTTGAAAAGTGACCTCCTCCTCATATGAAATCAATGTACAATAACAAAGTTCCATTCCCCAATCAATATTAAGAATAAAACATTCCTATCAGTACCTTAAACAGCTTATGGAGAGTACTCACAGCGAATGACAGGGCTGGTCATCTCTTGGCTAGACCTATTTATTGCTATTAGGTATGGCCTGGAGCACTCTGTAGATAAATATGAAGTTTTACTATCTTCCAAGTGACAAAATGGCTCAAAAAATCTGATGGAGCTGTTCTTTGTCGTGATGCTCAGATTCTGGGCTGTCCTGTTCACTGACTCACTCCCAGTGAAGGGCTCTGGGTAAGGCTCCTGTAAGCAACCAGGCCTAGGTTCAGGAAGGTCAAAGTTACAACATAGTAGAACTACCTGTAGTGAGGAGATGGGAGAGGAAGCCTGTGCTTCCCAGCCCAGCAGCATGTCTCTGGAGCTCACCTTGAGCGACAAGAGCAGATCACCTCATCTACAAGCAGCCACTGAGAAATGAGGTCTGCCAGAGGAGCTGGTGGACCTCCCCAGCACCCATCTTTCTGTCCTACTGACTATCAGCTCTCTCATGCTTGCCGTTCCCTGTGGTTTCCTTTTGCCCTTGTCTTCGTGTTGAGGCTTCTAACATCCTGGAAATTTCGCAAAGATTTCCATGGATGTGCCAGCCAGGACCAGCTTGCTCAGTAAAAGTGACAGCAGGCCAGCTCCACTGTAGACCCCTGTGTGGCCTATGGCCCTTGGGCTTCAGAGTGGCTGTGAGAGGCTCCTTGACTGGCAGTGACCAATGCTGATCTTCACTGCTGAGTGCAACTCAGGTTCTACTGTTCACTGAAAACTGAATGAGGGAGGAACTCCAGGCAAAGACCTGAGGTCACAGTGACTCACAGGGGCATACATGTTTACATGTAAGACACCTTTGACCCAGATAGACACTCATCTTTAAAAACAACAATATATGCATTTACTAGCATCAATTCAGAAATGTTTCCAGGGGCTCTGGGGACATGAGATTGCTATGTACATCTTTTGTATCCAGCAGGAAAAATAGGTGAAAGGGCAAGGAGGGCAGAACAAAAAAGAAAAATTATTAAATTAATGCCACCAATAATTTTTAAAATAAATAGTAAGTGGACCCTTGACATTCTGGAATGAATAAATTATTTAAGAGAACAATGTGTTAAGACTGAATGTCAGGGTGAAAGGCAGGGGAGAATGGATGTAGTGAAAGGCGGTCTCAGGCAGGGAGACCACCATGTCGTGTCTGGTGTGGAGATCGCTCTGACGCATGTGTCATCCCACGCCACACACTGATGGCACGTCAAGAGGCAAACACAATTGGGCTCATGCACTGTGGCAGCCTTGCTCATTCCTTACAATATCTTGTCTCCAGATTCCTGAGTACTTCACCATTTTCTGGGAAAAAAAAGTGTGGTTTGCTATTTTATTTTAAGATGCCAAAGATTGTCTAAGACTTTGCAGTGTCTCCGGTAAGACTTTCAAAATAGTTAAGATTCAAAAGTTATGAAAAAGGTTTGGCACATTCAAAGTTGAATTCTGCACATGGAAAAAAATGGAATTCCGAGGCCTTCTGAACATGTTCTATATGCAGCCGCACACACTGTGGACTTGTCCGGGTTCACAATACGAAACCCTCAGTTGTTCTCTAAAGTAATTCAGAATAAAAACACATTCACAACCTGTAGCTGGCACAGCATACCTGAGTGAGAATGTTTAACCCCATCTAAAACAGTAACTTAAACCCTTTGTCAACATCCCAAAGAAAAATAGTAAGACAGAAATGTAAGACTTGAAAGACGGCGATGGGCGGAGATAAGTTTCCAAGTCCCGGTGTCTCATATTTAATACGTCTTCACCTAAATAAACAACAACAGTAACGGTAACGACAAAAACTCAAGTTTATGAAAAATCAGGAAAACTTAATCTGTCTCACACGTTACGAAGCGTTAAGACCACTCTGCTGATGTATGGTGGAGCCACAAATGCATGCGGGCTCTTTAAGAACTTTGTTGTTGTTGGGGAAAGGGGGTGAAAGGTCAGAGTGTTCTAATTCAGCAAACAAAAGCTCCTCAGTTGGCACTGACAGGCTCTGGGGCCTCATTTTCGCTGCTATAGTCTGATTTGGGATCATCTTCGTAGTCGTCATAGGCTTCCATTTCATCCTCTCCATTAATCATGTCGTTCCCAGCCAGGCTTGCGCCGTCCATCTTCATACCATACGTGCTCTGGATGACAGGGAGGCTGGGCTCTGGGCTGGCAGAGGTGCTAGAGCAGTCAGATGTCATCTGAGGTGATGGTGTGGTCGTTGCCATAGTAATAGCACCAGGATACACAACCCCTGTTCCTGTGCTGATGGGAATCTGAGGCTGTTGCCTGTATAGATTCAGAGACAAAATATAAGACAGGGAAATTCTTTATAGGTTCTCACACGAGACCAGGATTCCTAACCCACATTTCCCAAACCAGGCCCTCTGTAACATGTCAGGGGGTCAGAAGTGACAACACCTTCCTTGGAAGAATCCCTGGACTGTCCTGATGCTGTGGCTGGTGGTTAAGTAATACAACACAGCAATCTGCTGACAGCTTCCCAACATAAAGGCAGAACTTTCAACTTGGCAAATATCACTGAGCTCAGATCACACTTGGCACTGGGTCGGGCACAAATGCTGTAGCTAAGACCACAACAGTCCATGTGAGACCATTTTAAAAGAGACCAGAGTGTTTCTTTTAAATAATCAAGAGGCACCGGCATATTGTAATGATACTCTTAAGAGGGTTGGTGTCATCTTCAACTTGGTTTGAGAACTACAGATGAAAGAGAAAAATGGGAAAGGACCTGGCAAGTCGCAAATAGTCAGATCTGGCACATTTCCTTCCTTCTCTGTTCTAATGTGTACTTGCTGGACTTGCCAGGCCAGGATCCTTCCAGAATAGTCATCTTAGATGCCACTGCTCCTGAGGCAGAGGATGGAGCTGGGTCAGGAGGACTCGGTAATAAAGAGCAGTGAGCTTTGCACCCTAATAATAAGATGCACCAGGCATGCCGCTCCTGCTACATCCCAGAAGATGCCAAGTCACACCAGATCACTTCTTCATACTGTGTCCCCAGCTCAAACAAACCAGCAGATCTTGTGAAGGTCGTGCTCTCCTGTGTAGGAAGAGCTGCCACTGTGTGCCTCCTTTCACCCAGCCCACAAGAATTAAACTTCCACCAAGCTCAGACACTATCTCTGAGGTGACATTTTCAACTATGTAAAATTTATCAAATGAGTCTCAGTGAATATGGGCAGCAGATTATAGTCAACATACACCTCAAGTATCATTGTAATAGCTCTTGCTGAGCTGCGGTATTCATATGTTTGTAAAAATGGGGTCAAGGTTCTGGAAGGCCTACCTGTTGGAACCAAGGCTTTTGGTCAATTGTCATCTAAGCAAATGGCCTTCTCATGAGCCGTCTACATCAGTAAGACTTTCTGTCCACCTCACTCTCAAGAAACAAACACATATGTATGAAGTAGCTTTGATGCCAGCTGGCCAGGGACATCCCAGGATGCTGTCATTTCCTCACAGAGGCCTCCACTCTCTTTTTGTAGAAGGAGAAAGGCCAAGACGCCTAGAGATGTGTGCTTATACTGCCTTTAGGGACCTTCAGCCACCACAGGGTGTCCCCCTGATCCTTTACTAACATAACACATGTTGTGTGATTATAACACATATCTAGATAGACAGACAGACAGACAGATAGTTATAACTCCATTCAACAAACATAACCACCCCTTTGAATATTTACTGCTCCTGAGAAGACATAAGTTGACCCATTTTACAGATTTCCTAGTGTTACAACTATTCTAAACTTTTCAGACCAACACAAACTATCAAATGGTATATTTCTTCAAATACAGGAAACATGCTTTACACAAGAACAGATGGTTGCTTTTTTGAAATTAAATTAAAATATCTATATTGGGTGTGTGTGTTATTTTTATGTCTTAAATAAATGTAAGTTGAGCCCAAAGTCTAGTTCTTGGTTCTATAGAGCCCTTTCCTAACCTAACTTTCTTTCCAATCCTGGGATTCTTCCATGGTTCACTGCCTATGCTCCTCTCCAGGCCTCTGCTCCACCTATCACCTTCCTAAAAGTTGCTTTACGAGCAGGTCTGGAGATGGGGTCACTCCCTCCCTGCTCTGACCGGCACCCAGATGAACTTAGGCAGAGAAAGTGCAGTTCCCTGCTTCTGCTCCTTCCCCTTTAAACGTGAGTTTTGTACCAGTCTGTGGTGCTGTCCTGACAGCAGCATAGGCACCTTCTCCCAGCCACACCTCTCTCTCCTAGATGGCCCTTAAATACTTTCAACACTCACCAAATACCTGACTTCTCTCTCTAAGATGATGGTCTGACTTTCCATTCCATGTGGCAGTGAGACCCAGCTAGAAGAGACGTTCTGCAGGCCCCACCATCACACTGCTCACTGGTGTTTCTGAGCCCAACCCTCTGCTTGCATTGTGCATGTTTAGTGATTTCTGAATCTGACCCAGAGACCTCTTGCTTGTCCACTGAACCTATTTTCTATGGCTTCCTACCTCTCCCCTCTTCTAGCTACAGCTCTACTACTCTGATACTCCAAAACAAAACTAAGAAGGCTGTCCCTCTCAGTTCTTCCTTAGTCCCATTTCAATTTCTCCTGAAACAACTCAAGAGGAGAACACCAATAATCTCCAAAATACTAAATCCAAAATCAGCTGGGTCCTAATTCAATACTGTGGCAATAAATAGTGTCTGTGTGCTGATAATGCCAAAGTTTGTACCTCTAAGCAAATACCTTCCTCCTAATATCTCTCTCTCTCTCTCTCTCTCTCTCTCTCTCTCTCACACACACACACACACACACACACACATACACTCACTCACTCACACTTGTGTGTGCTTTTATTTGGATACTAAAGGCTATCTCAGTCTTACAAGTGCCAAACCAAATTTTTAGTCATTCTCTGGATTTCCAGTCTTCAGTGGCCATTCTGATCTTGGCTAACAAATACTTCCCATCTTTCCAGTTCCTCAAGCCAATCCTTAATAAGAGTCCTTTCAATTACTGCAGCTAATCCATTAGCAAACCATGTAGGGGTTCCATCAGGAAAATGTCTAGAATCTATCTACTTCTTGGCACCTCTGCTCCTACATACCTGGTCCAACCACCATCAATTCAAGCATGATTTATCCTAGGAGCTCAGCCTCTTTCTAACAGGCTGCTCCTCCTCAGACAAGTTTCAACACAGTGACTAGAGTGATCCTGTCAAAGCCCAGCATCTCTTTTGCTTTGTTTTTAATTCTTCAAAGCCTTTCCTCTGTGCCCAGAGTCAAATTCAGCTTCACAATGGCCTATAAGGTCTTTAACAGTTTGGCTCTCTGTCATCTCTCTGACATCTACAATTCTTCCCACTGATTCCCTCTGCTCTGCTCCCGTCATACTGGTTTCTGTCATCTTGAATGAGCAGGCATAGTTATATCTGGAGACCTTGAGGACTGTGTCTCCTCTGCCCACTGTCTACACAGCTTGCTTCCTCACCTGCTCAGTTCTCACTCCCTCAGGAAAATACTGGGGCTACCCTAACCACTACATCAGCCTCCAAAACACTCTGCCACTGTCCCTTTCCTGTTTTACTGTTCTCTAAAGGTGCTTGTATCTATTTTATACTTATTTATTCATTGATTGATTGCCTGACTTCTTCCACCACTAGAATGTAAGCTTCGTAAGAATAGGATTCTTCACTAATATAGCTCCAGAATCCAGGAAATGCCTAACACAGAGAACATGCAGTAAATATATAGAGTTAGTGATTCTCTGATGCTGTTCTGTTGAATACATTGAGTTAGTAGATGAGGGGACAGACCAGTAAATAGGAGAGGGAAATGGAAAAAAATGTAAGTAGCATCTCAGACAAGAAAAGAAATAAGAATAGAAGTCTGAGAAGGAGCCGGATGGTGGTGGTGCACCCCTTTAATCCCAGCACTTGGGAGGTAGAGGCAGGCAGATCTCTGTGAGTTCGAGACCAGCCTGGTCTACAAGAGCTAGTTCCAGGAAAGGCTCCAAAGCTACAGAGAAGCCCTGTCTCAAAAAAAAAAAAGAAAGAAAGAAAGAAAAGAAGAGAGAGAGAGAGAGAGAAGAAAAGAAAAGAAATAAAACACAAAAATGTAAAAATATTTAGAGGCTAAATGATTATACTCATAAACAGGACCAGGACTAACTTGCAAATCAACAGGTAGATTTCCAAGCAGTGAAGGAGAAACAACCTCCTGGTATTGGAGAGGTTTCCCAAAGGAAGCAGCTCCCTTGAGAGGTGGCAAGCAGATTTCAAGGATGATTGGTGACATGCACCACAGAAAATCTAAAACCCTTCTGAGGCTGCCACAGATTCTGTGGCCCAATGCTACATGCCACTCAGGTCCTGCTATTTGACTAAAGTGAGCACGACTAGCCTAAGCTGGAGCCTCCTGGCTCTCACTGCTGCTCCACCCAGCCTATCTTAGACTTTTGTATTATTGCACATCTCACCCCTCCACCCTACACACCTACCTCCTCCTTGATTCATAGTCAAGAATCTACTTTCTACCAGCAAGAGCTTCTCAAACCCCAAGTGCCTCCCTCCAAGGTGTCTGTGGTTGGTCTGCTCTTAATGCATAGCAAACTTTCTTCCTGGACTTCTATGTTTCTAGATAAGCACTTCATCATTCCATACTGTAAACACCACCCTTACCGTGGCTGGTGTACAAACTACTGTCAGCCAACCCAGTGTGGTAGTTTGAATGTAATTGGCTCCCATAATCTCATAGGCAGAGGTACTATTTGGAGGGGTGGCTTTGTTGGAATGGCCTTGTTGGGGGAAGTGTGACATTGTGGGGGAGGGCTTTGAGGATTCCTATACTCAGGATACTTCCCAGTATCACCATTGACTTCCTGTTGCCTGCAAGATGTATCTGAGTTTTTTTCTCCAGTACTACATCTGCCTGCATGCTGTCGTGCTCCCCACCATGATGATAAAGTATCAGCAAAAACCCCTCAATTAAATGTTTTCCTTATAAGAGTTGCTGTGGTCATGATGTCTCTTCATAGCAATAGTAACCCTAAGCAGGGACTGGAGTATTGTTGTGATGGCTGGACCATGTGTTTGTTTAGAGTAATAATGGACTTTGATACTTAAAAAGCAGTGGAATGCTTTGAGCACTACTTAATGGGCCATACTAAGAGGAGTATGGAAGACAGAGATACTGAGCATTATTTGAACTGTCAGGGGCTCACTCAAGAGGTTTCAGAGGAGAAGAATCTTAGTATGTTGCCTAGAGATCATTCTTGTAATGTTTTGGTGAAGAAAGTGGCTGTCTTTTGCCCATGTTCAAAGAATCTGCTAAAGTGAAGAGTTTTGAGTTAATTCCACTGGCAGAGGAAATCTCAAAACAGCCTCGTATAGACTCTGTCTTGCGGTTACTTCATGCTTATGAAGATTTATAATGAAAAGGAGCAAGCTAAGCAGGGCAAATTACAAGATGTAAATTTTTAGGATCCCATGTAGCTAAATTTCCAATTTGTGAAAAGGAACTAGAGAAAAACTTAGAGCTGGGTGTGGTGGGACACATCTTCAATCTCAGCACTGGGAAGGAAGAGGCTGACAGATCTCCAAGTCTGAGGGCAGCCTGGTCAGCAGAGCAAGTTTGAGGACAGCCAAGGCAGTGAAAGACAGAAAGCTGGTGAAGACATAATTGAACAAAGGGACCATGTTCCAGTCAGAACTTAGTAGCTTCAGCCACATAGTTCTGGGATTAGAGTTAGGGGTAGAAGAAAGGAGTTATAGAATAAAGGCTGCTGAGGCCAGGCATGTGTCAGGGGTGTCCCTGAATGGAGGCCTAGTAGAGAAGCCACTGTATGAAGCTGTAAAGTTGAAGTCTGGACTGCCATGGAGCCCCCAAGATGTTAGAGGTGCCAGAGTCATGGAATACCTGCTGAGGAGAGCTGCTAACAGGGAGTGGAACCAGCCCAAGAGAAAGAAGTGTGCTGCAGTCAGCAAAGCTGGATGGAATTGAAGATCTGAAGAGCATTTCAACATCAGACATGGAGATGCAGAGTTTGGAGTTTGCCCAGCTGGCTTTCAGTCTTGCTTTGGTCTGGTACTTCCTCACTATGCTCCCTTCCCTGTGTTTTGGGATGGTAATGTATATCCTGTGCCATTCTGTGTTGGAAGTATGTGATCTGCTTTTTGATTTTGATTTTACAATTAAGAGATTGCATGAGTCTCAGGAAAGACTTTGGACTTTGAAACAAATTTGAGACTGTTATTGACTATGTTATTTAGAAGTTGACTAGTTCAACTTCTGAAGTTGAACTAAATGCATTTTTGCATTATAATATTTTTACAAGTTTATAGAAGCCAGGGAGTGGAATTTGGTAGCATAAATGTAATTGGCCCCCATAATCTCATAGGGAGAGACACTACTAGAAGGAGTGGCTTTGTTGGAGTGGGTATGGCCTTGTTGGAGGAAGTGTGTTGTTGTGGGGGCAGGTTTCAAGGTTTCCTATACTCAGGATACTGCCCAGTGCCACAGCTGACTTCCTGTTGCCTACAAAATGTAGGACTCTCAGTTGCCCGTATGCTGCCTTTTTCCCTGCCATGATGATAATGGACCGAACTTCTGAAACAAGCCCCCTCAATGAAATATTTTCCTTATAATAGTTGCCATGGTCATGGTGTTTCTTTAAAGCAATAGTAACCCTAACTAAGATGCACAGTCATGCATATATCTGGCTTATTTAGCCATGAACTGCTCTGAAAACTCTTGTCTATAGGAACAAAGCCTTTACTTTGGTGATTTAGTACAGAACTGGGCATCTTCCTGGTTTCTAACAGGCTCTTAGTAATTGACTGGTTAATCAATAAACAAACTGAAAAAAAAATCAGCAAGCAGCATCAATCAGATTCCTGATTGTCTATCAGGAATCACTTTCCTAGAAAGCACTTTTCCTTCCTTTACAGATCAATCTCAAAGTCAAAATTCAAACACTGCAGATTTCACAGACAGGAGTAGCTGGCAGGCCTTGGGCTCTACAAATAATAAATGTGTGCATCAAAATAGAAGCTGAAGATGTCTTGGAAGTATTTGCATGCAGCGACAGGAACAGAGTAGTACCTGGGCTGGATAGAGAGCACACTGAGACATGGTTTTTAAATCACAAGAGTAGTTCTGGAAAAGACTAGCTTTGCCAAATATAAAAGGATTAGATGTTTATACTGGCAAAGCCCTATGACTTGCTTACCCTTAGACCCTGTCAAAATCTGTAAGTGGAGGCAACAGGGCTTGGCTCATGAGAATGTGAGGTGAGCATGACTCTGTGGCTGATGCTATAGGAAGTGGTGGAAATACGAGCAATCTTCTTGCATTATCTACTAAGTAGTTCTAAGCTGGTTCCTTACCAGACAGTGCAGAAAACAGTGTCTTATAGGTGTCACTTGATTACCTTAGATTTAAGATCAAAATGGTAGGTTTCCAGATCACTTAGGACACAATTATCTAAAAAAAAAAAAATTTTTTTTTGGTTTTTCAAGACAGGGTTTCTCTGTAGCTTTGGAGCCTTTCCTGGAACTAGCTCTTGTAGACCAGGCTGGTCTCGAACTCACAGAGATCTGCCTGCCTCTGCCTCCCGAGTGCTGGGATTAAAGGCGTGAGCCACCACCGCCCGGCAAAAAACAATCCTTCTAATATAGTATGAAAATAAATATCTGACAAAGAGATTTTTCTAAAATAACATGTCTGCATCCTTCACAGGGTTCTTGGCATTGTCCATATGCCAAGCCCTTCCATCTTCCAAGGGACTCATGTTATTGGTGCCATGGTCATCCTTATTATAGATACAGAAAACTGACAGGCAAAGAGCCTAAGAAAATATCCTAAAGGCAAGTGGGGGCTTCTGAGGAACATAGATCCATACATGCTAGTATAATGATGAAAACACAGTCCAGCATTGGAGCCAGCATCGGAGCCAGCATCGGAGCTGGCATAGGTTAACTGGAGTCAATGCCTTCACTACTATCCTACATGGGCTCTAATTGTGAGGTTCATACAACGTTAAGGCAAACCTGCATTATACCCATATCAGCCTGACTTACATCTCAACAATGCACCTGACTATGTGCCTTGGACAAGTGATTTCATGTCTACCAACACACTGTCAGTCAATCCTCAAATAGTGATGGTGTCTAGTAAATACATGTGATATATTTCCAATAACCTATAATCTTCACTCAGCAAAGCACACTGCATACTACGAGTACTCAATACTTTTCCAGTACTGTTGCTTACAATGTCATCCCACTTGGATATGCTGCAGTATCCATGTAATTTCCTACTAGTTCAGGGGGAAATCACTAAACATGTTCCAAATAAAAGGCAGTTTTAGCAATGATTCCTGAGAAAAATATGGCTTTGATGCCACATAGGCCTCAGTGACTATCAATTCTGTATTCATAGAATGATCACAAAATCCTGATGCTTAATCTGCCATTTAAAGGAGTTGAATCCCAGGTAAGAGGAAACTAACTCTATGACATATTATTGACAGATTTTCTTTGTAACAGTTAAGCTTTCTTGACTCAGCAGTTACAGTTATAGTCACTGAAATGTCAAGTCATGCGGGTGCTATGAGTGGCTTGAGAAGGATGCATTGCTTTTCAAAATCAGCTATAAAAATCCATCTTGCCCCATCAAGACGTCAATAGTAATCTTTGAGTTTTTGTTTGTTTTGCTTTCTGCTTCTCTGGTTGTAACCTTAGAGCTAATGAAGATCACTTTCCAAAGTTGAACCTATCTATCAGATTTAATGTTTTTAAATCTGATAGATTTAAATTTTTAAATTTACCAATCTATCAGATTTAACTATTTAAAAGAAAACACAAATCTGTAATAAGTAGGGATAACACCTAGCTTTGTGTAGCAGACATTCCTGGAACGGGGAAGAGGGAAGTAGTTAGCACTGGGTGGTGGTGGTACTCTCCTTTAGTCCCAGCGCTCAGACAGCCAGGGCTACACAAAGAAACCCTCTTTTTAAAAACAAAACAAACAAAAACCACACAAACAAAACAAAACAAAAAAGCTGCCCTTTCACAGCACTGTTCATTCCAGAGAGTGAAGTTACCCTTCTTCAAGAGGTCTTCCTGCTCTGTCAGGAGCAGCTCAGCCCCTGCCACTCACCTCAGCACAGCCCACAGTCATGGACTGCACTGATTTCAGGGTCTACGAGCACTTCACAAACTGCTGGTTATGCTCATGTCTGCTCCAGAAGAGCTTATGAAGCACCTCGTGAGGAAATATGGTAAGGAGAGTTTCTTCGCTGTTTGGGACGACAGAGGTGAAGACCTGGAGTTGAGATTTCATGTCTCTTCACCTTTGGGAACCACGGGGACTCTCTTCCTGTATCGTATTTAAAGGATTATGGATTGTGTGACTTGGGTATACAAAACATCTAGTGCAGTGTGGGTACCCAATACAGCGTAGATGTCATTCCGTCATCTGAGGGTCGGGGAATTACCAATCTATTATGTTTCAAAGAAATTACCAGTCTGCACCAGTATGTATTTAGATATAGACCCATTTTAATGGACTCTGTAGCAGAACTAACTAAGTTAAATACTATTGCTACAACTTGTCTGTTCAAATAAGTGTCAGGAGACAAACAGTACTTCTGATAACCTTTCAGACTGTGGTCAAAGGGACCCAACGAGTTATCACTCAACACACAGGGGCATAAGAAGGCCAGGAATCGCAAAAGCTCTCAAATTTAAACTTTTCAAAAGATAAATACAGTCTCAGAGATGCAGTACAAGGTTAAAAACACAAAATGTTTATCATGCAGTCTTAAATCCATATTGTGTTAAAATGACTAGCCTACTGAAAGGGCACTGTGAACCTGTATTTTTCACAAATCGTCTCATTACCATGTGAATGGTCCAATTACATTGCATTGTACTTTTTGTGTTAAAAGCATTATTTCAAAAGGTACAAACACTCATAGCACAGAGGTATTTGATAAGCCCATTTCTGTAACATCTTCATTTATTAACATGTTAGAATCTTCAATTAATAAGGTGGGACAATTCTCTTTATCCCTGAAAAGGTCTGTTTGCTGGAGTCTAGAGAAACTCACTGGTGAACTAGAGTGCTAAATAGTTTTGCTGGGGTAGTGGATACATAGTAAGTCAAACTGCAGATCCTGGCTTTGCAGCTACTGTCCTGAGTACTGTCTTCTGAAAGTTCTGCCTTCTTGAATAGTCTCAATGATGATACAGGATGCCTGCTGTCATCCCTCCCATTTCACATGTGAGGAAATGGAAACTGGGTAAAGGTAAGGGCCCTACCCAAGTAGGTGACAGGGTCAGCAGTTACTGCCCAGTCATCAAACCCCAAAGCCCCAGTTCTCCCCAAGACCCTAGCACAACACACATAGAAGACTTTTAGTGACTTCCCAATTGTGCTCTGTTTGTTAATTCATTTCACCCCTTTAAGCACATGCTTCTGAGACCAGCATGTTCCTTTGGGGTTTCCCTTGAAGCCCCCTTAAACATAGAGAGTACCTCACTTCCCCTGGAAGGTCTCCCTCTTTGCACCTTTAAGTAGAACTCTCTTACTTGGCCAGGGCACAGCTTCCCTTTCTCCTTCACATGTCTATCTAATGTGGCTTCCTTTCTGCTTCCTCTGCTCCTCTCCCTCATCTCTCTCCTAGGATTCTCCCTCTGCCTGAAGCCACAGCCTCTGTCTCCAGAGTGCCTCCCCCACACTCATGGGCTGCTAAGGTCTGTGTGCTGGAATCTCCAGGCATCTGCCCACTTATCCTGACTACTGTGGTCAGGAGGGGCCGCTTTTGAATGCAGACAGCCCGTCAGCCAAGTCGAAATTTATACCAGAAATCTATTACCTAATTTTTAAACAAAATGACATGAAATCAGACTTGAAGATATCAAAAACATGCCCAGTTTCTGATTTAAGCAAGAAAATCCACATTGTTACTGCTTCCACCACAGAATAATTTACTGCAACAGGAGTTCTGGATACGATGCCAAAAATGAGGTCTTCTAACCAATGTCAAGGCCAATTATCTTGTGGTAGATCCCACAACAAAAGCAGACCATTGTGACTACAGTCAGAAGCACCACCAGAGAAGCCGGGAAGCTGTGGGGAGTTCTGAGAGGCAGTTTTTACTTTTTCTCTCTGTGTGTCTATCTAAATAAACTACCAGGAACTCTGTGTGTGGGCACTGGCTATATCGGGTGAGCATGGAAGACATGCGATCAGCAGGTTTGTGCAGAGAGGGGGCAGGAGACAAGCCATAGGCTTGTGACAAGGCAGAGTCCCATAGCCATGCCCTCCACAAGTTACAATCATCCCTGCACTAATCTTTTCCCAAACACGCATGCCAGGAGCATCCTATGGCTCTTTCCTGGGAAGGGGAGGGTAGGGCTCCACTCAGGACTACGTACCCAACAGTGAAGAACTGTCTCATCTCCTGCCTCCGGGAGCGCATCAGTTGCTTGTACTCCCCAATCCGGAGCTTCTTGCCATCCACGATGCACGTGCGTTTCGGCCGGGGTTTGTACTTGTAGTTCGGGTACTTCTCTAGGTGGATCTTGCTTAGCCGGGCCTGTTCTTCATAGTAAGGTTGCTTCTCCTGGTTGGACATGGATTTCCAGCGAGATCCTAAACATGAAATTAGCCTTTAATATCTAAGCGGTCATGGCGAAGGCAACATGTTCCAGATCTAAAGGACTGGTCATTTCTCCCATTACTTCACTGTCTTTGCTCAGGAGCTCCTGTTACCACACACCACTGAGTCTCCCAACTTGTTCTTTAAACTACAGAGCCAACAAAAGAAGAGCAAAGCCTACAATGTATTTATTGTATTTTTTTTTCTCTCAGTATTTTATGACTGGTGATATTATGTTTTTCGTGTACATACATGGGTGTTCAGGTGTGTCAGAGGACATCTTTGGGAAATTAGTTCTCTCCTTCCACTTTTATATCGACTCTGAGGACTGAAGTCCTTGCCAGGCTTATGAGACAAGTATTTTCCCCTTCTGAGCCAGCCCCATTGTGCTGTATTGTGTGTATGGCTTTGCTGCCATAACCAAGAGCTTCCCTGATTAGCTATCTTTCAGCTTCCACCTCTCTCTCCCCTTCTCTCTCCTCTTCTTTCTCTCTCCCCAAGGGTTAACAGCACAAACCTTCAAGGCATGCTCCTGAGGTTGACAGAATTCTTCTCAGAAACTTGAATCTGCCCCACACTCCAAGCCTCTTTAGGCACACGCTAGCATTCTTACATATATAGAGACCTACCCTGTGACTGTCACCTCTAGTGTGACATACCTCTACTTAAAACGTTGTAGCTGTAGAAGGGGAAGTGCAGCTGAAGTCACTGCGCCATTCTCAAATTCTATAAATGATCACTCAAAGATGAACTAATAAAAGCACAGAGTTTTTAAAGTATGGTTTATACAGGAAGAAGGGAAAGCATTCCCTTCTCTAATATTGTTTACAAAGAATTATCTAAACACTTGACGGAGAAGGGATGTGTTTTTTCACATGTATTGAATTGCATTTTTGTGTCTGGTGGATAAAGTGGTCACAGCTGTGCAGACTGGATGTTAGCTGTTCTTCAGTGGCGATTCTTCACACGTAAACAAATGGCGAAGTTGTACAAATAGTCTCAGTAGCCAGCAATACCTTGGTTTGCTCTCACAGCACCCCTGTCATTTCCTGATGGTTGCATGAAATTGTGCAGACCCACGGGCTGTGCCAATCAGCTTGTTATGCTGGCTGCCAGCAACATAGGGCCCCAGGTTAGGATTCCTGGCACCCTTGAAATGTGAAATGCTCGTGCATAACAGTTTACATGTTAATGAATATACTTTTCATGTTCCTCATAATGTTTTCACAGGATGCATATCAATAATAGAGATTCTTCAAGGCTGCCAAGATGGAAACAGAGGGCGTCTGTGCCCATCTGAAACCTTACAAATGCTGCTACTGAAATGGCAAGAAACAAACACCAAGTTATCAGCAGCTGTGAGGCTGGAGTAACACTGATTTCTTTTATAGGTCTTTGAATTTAATATATATATGTATATATATACATATATATGTATATATATATATATATATATATATATTCTACCCATTAGGAACATTTTAGCTAGTATTTAAATTAAAAAGAATATCATTCCTCTACCTATCTCTGAAACCCTAAAATTGAAATTTCTCTGAATGGAAGTGATATTTAGCACTTGCTTTAAAATTCAAAAGTACCAAACAAAAAGGAAAAAGCCTGTGTTTCCATGTTCTACCTCTATTTGGTCCAAAGTATGTTTTAAATTTTCTTAGAAGCTCTTGCCTCGAAATGTCTCAGAATCAAGTTAAATCATTTATTTTGTGACAAAACACGTGTATTTGTGTACGCCCAGATCACTGGTATTTACTCAGGTTAAATATTTATTGCTCTTGAACAAAACATTTAAAGAATTAAAGCCACAGTTTAAGCCTGGTGCTTTCCAGCATCTTCCACAGCTCCTTCGGGTTCTGTTCTACAGTGGCAGCTTAAACAGAACAGGGCCGTCTGTGTTTCTTCTCTCTAAAGAGGAAACATGTTGACTGTAATGCTGCATGTTGAATAAAATATGTTCAATATGTTGAGCGCAACAGTTCCAAACTGTGTAATCTACACTAGCAAGCCTACCCTGATGGTCTAAGGCTTGAGCTTAAGCCTGGGAACCTACAGGACGGTGCTGGCAGAGCAGGGCCCTGCCCTGAGGTTGCAGCTCAGCACCTGGCTATAAAACCTGAACTAGGCATACAGTGTTGGAGTAAATCTAGCTTTATTTTACAAGTCTTCAAGTTATCATTAGAGACAGTGTTCTGCACCCCATGAATTTCACACCATTTGGAAGGCACCACTCGTACTTGGTGAATTCTGCCAGTGGACCATGTGAACCTGGGAGAACTCACCAAGTAATAGGTGAACCACTCACTATCTGTAAGGTCTGTCTGTCCTTGTGAGTCCTGTGACCTTACTCAATAGTTGCTAAATTTACAAGGTAAGCCCACTCCTCTAAGAAGTTCGGCTCTAAATTAAAGTGCTTATCCGGGCTTACCCTAGTGATAATTCTGTCTAAGAAGAAAGTTTGCAGGCCTTGTCTTAGCAGACGCAACAACCCTTCACCTAAACTGTGGTGTGGTGGCACTCTGAGAGAAAATGGTCAAGGCTGCTGTGGGCACTTGCCTTAATTTCATTTGCCCGGACAAGTGGTTTCTCTTAGGAGGTCACTTCTGGCCCTGTTTCCCATCCTTGCACCCACCCCACCCTCCTCCTAGGGTGAGAGGCCAGCACCAGCTAGGCCACAGCACTCGCCTAAGATTTTGCTAATGTTGGAGTTATGCATGTCAGGGAAAGCCTGAAGAATTTTCCTCCTTTCGTCCTTCGCCCAAACCATGAACGCATTCATTGGTCGCTTGATGTGAGGCTCGCTGCTGGCACGGCCGCGGGCATCCCTGTAGACGCGTGCTTCAGCCACAGTGGCGCCTCCTGTTGGCCAACAATAATACTGCTGTAGTTTAGCTGCAGAGCCATTCATTGCTTTGCTTCCTGTAATGTTAGGGTAGGAAGAACAAGATGAGGAAAGCATTAGTATGAGGGCATTTCACACTTTTCTACCTGGCTCCACTGCTGTCCCCAGGCCAGCCCATCTTCTGTTCTAAGAGGTTTTTCAGAAGCAGAGAGTTTTAAACCATGTTTCCACAAGCCTTGCTGATGCAGAGACATAGGCTGAACTGATTTTGCATCCTGTTCTCTACACCACACACTACATCGGTCGTAGGTGGTGAGGGAGTAAGATTGGTGAGCTCCCCTGACATAATGCTTTCCTTCAGAAGCAAACTCTTACCAGTCATTTCTAAAAATCCGCGACTTCAAACTATGCGTGTCCCCAAATGTGCCTCCGAAGCCTTCTACTCCTCCAAGCGAGATGCACTATCTTTCAAGTTGTATTCAATTGTTGCTGCTTCAGGAATGAATTAATTCAATAAAATGTATTCATTGAGCAATCACTTATGAGGGAAGCCTTATGCACTATGGATAGGAAGGTGAATAGAGCCTTCAAGAAGCTCACAGTCCAGGGAGGCAGACAGTTATGACTGGGTGTGTGGAAAATAGTGCAAGACTGGAAATAGCAGGGCGCCAAGAGAATATAAGGTGGGATGGTCAGTCAGCCAGTGCATTCTGGGAGGTATGACAGCTCAGCTGACCCTAGAAGGATGAGCTGGAATCAGCAGGTAAGTGAGGGAGGGGATAAAAGGCAACTAGGAAGGGCATTCAGGTTACAAGAGCAGTCGTGATGGTAAGGACCTCCATTCAGGATGTATTGTCCTCTCTGGCTGCCAGGCTCACGCCCTGAAGTAACCACTGCTTATGTGACTGTCTCCTTCTGACAGTTCCACTCCATCCCTGGAACATGAAATCCCTAAAGTCAGAAATTCTCTTATTCTCATACTTGTATATTGATAATTCCCAAACAACATAGTAAATATTAAGTAAAAGATAACTGGTCTTCAATTCATATGCAAAAATAGTAGACTAATAAATATCTGTTGGTAAGAAGGATCTCCTTACTGTTTACGAAACCCTGACACTTTCTGAAGACCTAACTTACTAGCACACTGGAGAGACAACTCCTCCAGGGCAGGGTGGGGACAGAGGCTGGACTTGTAGCTGGAGTCCTGGAATCTGGTGACATATCTGGCACATAATTCTAATTCCTAATGTGTGTTAAATGAATGAGTGAATAAAGCTCTGGCTTCTTCATACACCTACGAGTGTGACACACTGATGTGTGCTTTGCCTTGTCTTAACCACTGATATCTCTCTGTAGATTGAGAACTTCTATGGTGAAATATGGAGTAGGTACAGTTAATAGCCTCAGCCAGTGTTCCTACTGTACAAACTAGAAATCCTGTCGCCCCTCCCAAATTCAGTATGAATTAAAACCAACACCTCCATTTTCTAGAACAATCCATTCAGTGCAGGCACTGGGGTTCTGCAGGAGCAACACGCCCCATCAATCTCTGGTCCTTCTGTCCTATTTCCAGATACCTTGCTTAAGGAGCAATTTGTTTGTGTCAAAGCCAGTAATAAATTAGGACATTAAGGGGTGCTATTATTTGGAAAATATGGTCATCATTTACTACAGACAAAAGATAGGATAAAAGAATGAAATTTGGCTAATATTGTGGATTTTTCCCTCAAAATGAAGGAGGGCAGTGAGGCCACTTTCTGAAGATCATGAAAAAAATAACACACATTTTATAAAGAGCCCTTCCTCAAGTGCACTAGACAGAATGATGTGTTACTCAGAAAGGCTCAGGTCCCAGGATGCATAACTAATATGCTACCTTTTTGCCACCATACCCACAGTACATTAATTTCATTTAAAATGCACTGACCATACAGGATAAATTGATTTCACTTTCCGTGGGTTTGACAGCCATGTTTATTGTGCAGTGAAATGCAGTGTGGCTTCCAGCTGACAATATCCATCAACATGGGGCGATATGCTGACTGCTGGGCCAGATGAAGGCATGCATTACTCTGGACGTGAAACACTCACTCAGATACGACAGTGTCTTCTCCTGAGGATCACTGTGGTAATTTATGACACCCTTGGTGCCATTACTTTACAACTGACATGGATGCGGCAATTTATATACTGGCATGTGTACACATAAAAGGAGACAGGTTTGTGGAGAATGTCAGATGTGAAAGCAGTTCAGTATTATTCTAAGTTAACTGTTATGCCACAGGTGATTAACACTCAGGACCTGATTTTACTGCTGGAGTTTCCACTCTACTAGAAAAACCCAAGAGCCAGCTTCTCACTTCTTCCTTTGCCATTCGTGGTGAATGAGATGCTTTACCCTCCCACAGACTGACAGAAATCATGGTGGGCCTTTAGAACTTAGCCCAGAGACCATATATTCCATTCCACACTACTGATACTGATACTAATTCTTCTAGATTTGTGACCAGTTCTCTCTCCCCTCTGTTCCCCCCACACACACTTCTCTTTCCCTCTCTCCTAAGGCTGCTACACTGCCTTAGCTTATTCTTCTTTTCAGGAGCTCCAGTGATAGTCTGCATCTTGTAAGCCACATAGATCAGCTTCTCCCTCCACCCAAGTCTTCTTTTCCTTTCCCAGCATGCACCACTTTCACCATCAGTCCCAGAGAGGAACTTTAGGGCTCCAAGGATAAATCCAGACTGAAAAAATTCAAGTACAGGGCATACTCCTATAAAATGCAAAGTAAGAAGGAGATGGGCAGTACTTGAAATGTAGGTCTGCGTTACCCTCCCTCCTCCTTCTCTTTTCTCTTTCTCTTGTCACCTCTTTTCTCATCCAGAAGAAATGAGCTGAAAAATGGAGGATTATCTTAAACTGGGAATCCTGCTAGGAAGAACCAAGATTTTGGAAGAAGAGACTTATCCTAGGAGATCAAAGCTTAAAATCATGAACTGGACCTGATATCTGACTAGCTGTTACTGCACTGTGACTTTTAATATTGTACAAATCTGCTGTGCCCAGGCCCTGCTGCAAACCCCAGCTAGACATAGGTGTTCGCCTGGCTTCCTTCCTCCTTCTCCACTTCCTTTTCCTCTTCATGTTCATATTTTTTCTCTCCTGACTTCCAAATCTCCTAAGGTAACCCACGACAACATAAATGATATCTGAGATAGACAGTCAATCAATGACAAGTGACAACAAGCTTATATGGCACATGAAAACTGCCCCCACTCTGGACTCACTACTGCTAATATCCTAGAAAGAGGATGTCCTTTCCCAGACCTTACAATACCCCGACTTGTATTCAGGTTCATAGAGGAAACACAGTGCTAAACTACAGATGCTTCGCAGGGACGTGCTGAGGGCATCTTGGGTTTTCATGTTTTTGCAGCGGCTGCACCTCGCACAGCTTCTACGGAGCTGTCTAGAGCTCCCTATGCAGAAAGATGCTTTCCAGCAATGACTTCTTAAGCTGACCCTTTTGACAGGAAACGTCTCTTGTGTCACTTTCTTTTTTACTGAAAGACGGCAACTCTCCTATCACTTGAGCTCTAGCTCTAGATTTGAAAAAAAATGGGGAGAGAATTTCACAGGGATGTGAGAGGTGGGGGGGAGTCTTAGAAAGTGTACTAAACTTCCCTAAAAATCTTCCTTATAATGCAAGAGGATTGGGGACTATTGTAGCCCTAGAAATAAATACATACACTATATATGCATATATAAATTCAGAGATTAAAAATGGAAATTGCATTTTAAAAATCCCTTTTTAAAGAGAGAAAATGTTTTACAGAACACTATACATTATTTTCAAAAGATATTCTATCAATCTATATATTAGAAACCCCAAATCGAACTGTTTTAAGTAACTTCTAAATTATATATATATATATCAAGTATGCCGTGGCCGATTCATTTTTTTTAAGAGATCATTAAGTACATAAAGAAAAGTGATTTCTTCTTAAATAACCAATTCTTACATAAGAATCCAGAGCCAGACCCTGATAGGGATCACTCAGGATTGCATGAGGGACTTCTACCAGTGGAGAAAAATTTTGTGAAGTCAGGAGGCTCCCACAGAAGGTGGCTGGAAACAGTGTAGACTCACAGTGATGTATCCAGGCCCACAGCTTCCCTGCTGACTTTGAGTCTTTACCGGCCAGCATCAGCAGCCCAAGGACAGCTACTGAAGGCCAGGACTGCAGCACCTCCTGGGAGGCTGAAGACCCTGTCTGCTGGGATCTCCAGCAGACAGTATAGTATCCCTGCACCAGGGGGCTTGTGTTAGTTAACTCATCCTTCATCTCCAGAGAAGGTTGTGCAAGTACAAAATTTCAGGTAAACAAAGGAATCTGCAGGGAGAAGATGGAAGGTGCCAAGACAAAGATTTCCTTAGGAAGCTGTGAAGTGAGTGATTTAGAGAGGACAGAAAGCTGAGTTTTTCCAGGTGGGTTGTTAACAAGGCCCAGTTCACCATCACAGCCTGTGGCAATGGTCCTGAACTAACCTTACAAAGGGGCCTTCCTGGGTAAATCCCAGCGGCTGTCTGGGTGAGTGAGTGTTCAGTGTGGGATTTGTATGTACAAAGTTTTCTCTAGGAAGACATTCTGGATATTTCTATACTGTGCTGGGTAATCACCCCCACACAAATTTAGTAAATTCTCACAGCAAATTCTCAGTGTACTGGAAGCGCCAGAATAGACCTCCCCAGAGCTAACTAGCACAGGCACTAGTTTGGATAGGGCAAAGACACCCAGTTAAAAGCTACATACCAGTGTTAACAAAAGTGATCTCAGAGCACTGTGAAAGGGCATCCTTGGGGTGCACGGAGGTCATCCTGACAGACACACAGCTTGAACCCTTCACGAAGGGCAGGATTCAGTGAGCATGGTGTCAAAGTGCCCCAGGGAATCAGTATGAATAAAGACACACTTGCAGCTGGAGCACAGTAAGACGCTGGCATTGGCTGGGGTTTCTGGAGAAGGGAGCGAAGCACTAACAGATGAAACTAGAAAAATAAACAGCGTTGGATTGCTAAGCACCTTGAATACCAACCTCAGAAGCCTCTAAGGTATTTAAGCTGAGGAGAGCAAATGTATTCTCTAGGAAATCAAAGCAGAAGCTAAATGAGCGAATCCCACCAAACTGTCTTGGTGATTAACTGAGAGCGCACATCAGGAAGGGAGAAGGACGGTGCCTAAATACTTTCTGAAGGCTTTTAGAACTTACGTTTTGTCAGACTGAATGAAAAAGACTGGTGTGAAGAAATCTACCCTGGCATCTAGTAGTAGCAGATAGCTTTCATCAGACCAAACCTAAAGGAGATAAACACTTGAAACTCGGCAGCAATCTGGACACCAGAGAGCTATCAAAACCAAACAGAAACTATAGAGGACATTATCCCAGAAGGAAGGGAACTTCATGTAATGAAACCCTGTTTTAGCAGAGTTTCCACATGGAGACACTTCCCAGTATGCACGTACAGAACGGCTAGAAGCAAGCAGAAGCCTGTCTGTGCTGCTAGTGGTGTAAGGACAGGGTGTGGCTTCCAACTTTAAACCCGGAATTCCACAGGTAAAGGGCGAGATCTCGCAGGTTTTTAACATATGAATGGTAGAGATTAAATGTGGGACAACAATAGCACAGCGGTTCAGGAAACTAAAGTGACAAAAATTTAAGTGTAAAAACACACCCTCCGAGACACCATTAGAAATACAGGTGCAGAGCAGAGGGAGGCTCTCAGCACAGAGGAGGCAGGCATGAAGAAGCAACATGGAAGCAGGGAGGATGTTTTTAAAATGCAGATTATATGATCTAAGCCCATCACAAAGTCAGGCTAGATAAAATGAGTCAAATAACTCAATTTTAATTCAGAGATTTTCCAGAATAAAAACCAATGAAATACAAGAGAGACACAATAAAAGTGTAATTTTTAAAACATGAAGGCTTAGTAATTTGAAAAAAAAATCAATAAAATTGGCATACCTATTTCAGACTAATCAACAGACAGAGAGAAAAAACAAAACATCAATATTTACATTGAAAGAGGGAATTTCACTATGGGTCCTAGTCACATTAAAAAAACAATAAAGGGATATTATCAATGAGTGAATTTTTATCAACCTGACATTTTAGATGAGATGAACAAATTGCCTGAAATTTGTTACTAAAATTTATTCAATAAGTAGAAAGCATGAATTCTCTGAGAGATTAGGAAGGTATTTTAATTTATATGCTAGAAACCTCCCTGAAAAATCTAATCCTTTTTTTCCCTAGGATTCATGGGGAAATTCCATCATGTGAGAGAATGATGGGCATCAGCATTCCCAACACAAGGACAGAGAAAGAAGGAACACTTTGACAATCAACAGGGCAACTGGCTTAAATTGAGTTTTAAATCTCAGGAATGTAAGATTAGTTTAAAACTTAAAACTCAGACAAAAACCTCCCTTATACCCAAACAGAGAGGAGAACATGAACAACACAGATTTAGACCCTGGTGCTGACGAAATCTAATGTTCTCTCAGGACAAAGGGACTCGAGAAGGCGGAACAGCAGAGAACTTTCTCATTCTGTTCAATGCATTTAAGAAGCCTACAGCTCACACCACACTTAACTATCATTAGTCAACAGGCAACAGAAACACACAGAAGAGCACATGCCACAGTCTGTTCAAAAAATTGTCTGCAAAAATAATTCTAAGGCATCTACAAAGATGATTACTAGAATAAGTGAATTTTTCAGTATTGTGACAGATAACATAGAAATCAATTGTATTTCTGTGTTCTGGCAGTAAACAATCAAAATCATTTTTTTTTTAAAAAATTGAACTAGGCATGGTGACACCCATCTTTAATCCCAGAATTTAGGACCAAAGAAAGATGGATCTCTATGATTTTGAGGCTAACCTGGTCTACACAGTGAGTGCCAGGCTAACTAGGGCTACACAATGAGACCCTGTCTCAAAAACAATTTACATATATAATAATATCTGACAGGAAAATACTAAATTCAACCAAAAAGTGTTCAAGACATCTTTATGGAAAACAAAGCACTTGGACAATCACAGGGCTTAAATAAATCAAGAATGCACCATGTTCATGAAACAGAAAATCAACATCATTAATTTATCAGTACTTCCCAAATTTACTTATTCTTCAAAGAGTTTCTTGTAGATGCTGACTATTGACACATGATTTCAAAACTCAAAACTTCAAAAGGAAAGCAGGGAGAAGAGCAAGGCAGACCTGAGAAACGCTGGAAGACTTAATAGACCTTAGTGGAGAGAGGCCATGACAGCCACAATGAGAACTTTCAACAACTAGCACTAAGAAAGGGAATAAATACAGTGAAAAGAGTGACCTTTGACCTCTCATCTCACACTCAACAATTCATTTGAGATGAGTTATGACTTAAAATCAAAAGTAAAATTATAACACTCCACACAAAATAAAGAGCGATATTCCAGAGTGACTTTGAGTTAAGAGTCTTCCGATGGCATATACAGCTCTAAGCTTGCAAGAAAAAGAACAAATTGAATTGCATCAAAATAAAAGCTCCACTCATGCAGAGTTGTCATTGACTATGGGGACAGCTATGGGTGAATGCCTGTCATCTTAGCACTCTACTAGTTGAGGAAGGAGGGTCATCAGGAGTGCCAGGCCCGCGTGACCGCAAAATGTGTCTCATGTCAGTCTGGGCAACAGAGTGAGACCCTGTTTCAGAAGACAAAAAAATAAACAAATAGTGCACAAATATAAAGAACAGGTTGGGGAAAATTATTCAATGCATTCAATGTAAGACTTTTAATCTAGAATATATAAACAACAGATACAGAAACAACAAAATCAGAGTACCCTCTGCTCTCTGGCTGCAGACAATGACCAGCCACCTACACTCCTCCTGCCACGCCTTCCCCAACATCAACTCTACCTTCTGACCATGAGCCAAGATCAACCATTCATCCCTTAGAAACAAACTGATAAAAGTAAATATCTCATTTTTAAAAGGGCAGAAGATAAACAGTTTGTAAAAGAAGTTATAGCCAATGGAGGCAGGGAAAGCTATTCTGAATAATTAATCATCAGGAAAATGCAAATTAAAACCACAATGAGATCTCATTCCACATTTGCTACAATGGCTTAGAAATAAAATGTTGTTGGCAAGCATAGGGACAACTAGCAGAAATGTGAAACAGTAAATAATTTCCTGGCAGTTTGTCCTACAATACAACAGTTTCACTCCCAAGTGCCTCTCCAAAATAAGTGAAAATTTCTGTCCAAAAATATCGTAGAAGTACTAGACAAAATTTGAAATAATTGGAAAATAAGTAAACATACACACAATAGGACACTGCCCCAAGAAAAATGTTTTAAAATACGTTTAATAAAAATGAAAGTAATAAAATTATAAAATGGAAAGCCAACCAACTTACAAATTTTTTTTTTCTGAAGATTTTTTTCTAGGAACACTGAGAAATGTGTGGTATTTTTAGGTCACGGTTAACTCAAAGACATTCCTGATCACCAAAACAACATCATTAGGAAGGGTCATTGGTTGCTTATGAGTAAACGGAGGTGGGACCAGCATCAGGTGGCACCACAGGACAGTGCACAATCACATCATTTCAGACTGTTTCATTGTCACCAAAATGATGGCTTCTCTCTCTGAGTTACTCTTCTGAGTTACCTGCTGCACATGCTAGCATGTTATGCGGTTAGCAGGGGCATGTAGATGAGAAGGGAATTCTGGAAAGGGACATGGAATATTAGAAGCCATGTTCAGTCGGCTCACCATGCTCATCCTATAAAATCCAAATGGCTGTGGTAGAGATACAGCTCGCTGTTGTTGACGGCTGTGTGTCTCCAATCAGGAGAACCCTTTGCTAACTTCTGTTCCAGTTTACCACCAAAATGGTAACTTACTTTCATTACATGAATGCTTATTAAAATTAAAATTTGATTTCTTCTTGTTCAAAATGAAACAATGTAAATAGAGGGAAAGGAGTTGGCTTTCCTAGTAGCTAACTTAGTGGCTGAGAAAGCCTGGGTCACAAGGGAAGCAATTGCTCATCATGTTTGAGAAACAGACTGCCATGCCTGCAGGGCATAGCTCGGTCCTCTGTCTTAGAGATTGTCAGCTAGGTGTGTTCGTTTGTTTATTTTGCAGTGCTGGAGACCAACCTGGTGCCTTGCACATGCAAGCTAGGCAAGTGCCGCACTGCTGAGCTACAGGGCCAAGCCCTAGCTGGGCAGATTAGTGACACTGGCCTGCTGTAGGGGATCTGACTTGAGGAAGACAGCAGATTGATGACTGACTCTTCTGAACTAGAGACTGGTGAAAAACTGAGAACCAACAATGCAGAAGCAAAAGATGAGATGTCTGTGGGCCTTTGCCTAAGGACCAATTCTTCACCTGCCAACGTAGGGAATGCCATAGATATGTTTTCATCCCAGGATTCTACAGTTCCACTCTGACAAATACTCTACATTTACTTCAACTACAGAACTTGTCTATCCTAAGAAACTTAATAGATAAACAATAAAGGTGGACAGATAGACAGCTACATGCAGTATACAAACAAAGCAAAAGCCTCACTGAATATAGGAACAGTTAATCAGTTGCCATTCCAAAATGATCCTTTGGGAAACAACTTAGCATTTTGATAGACAAAGCCAGAAGTCACATTCCAGAAGAGCACACCAGGTGCAATTGTGCACAAAACAATACTTACAGAGTGTTCTCACCAAATACATGATCTCAGTCCTCCTCACAATACTTTGAAATGGGTAGGAAGGTAGACAGCATTTGGATCTAGGCTCCCAGACTATGTGACCACTCCCTGTGGTAAGCAGTCTCCACCATGTTATAAGGAACAGCCACACCTATAACTCAGGTCTGCCAGATTTCAGTCTAGCACACCTCCTTTAGGTCAAAGTTCCCAAGTCACTATGGGGAGATTTGAGAAAACTGAATTTTAGAGCCACCGTTCTCTAGCTGGAATGTTAAGTTTCTCCCTGTAAGGATGCTCTTCCTTACACAGCTAAGCACACCCAAGAAGCCCATTGCAGGATTTGAAGTTCACACCCTTAACTGCATTCTGAGATGCTGCCCCTGAACGTGTAAGTACACTTGGAGAAAGCAGTGGAATTGAAATTGCAGCAGGGATTAGAAGGGTGTTAAATTAAGGCATCCTCTGATTTCAGGGCTCTGAGAGTGTCACTGTAGCCAGCGCTTCTCTGGTTTTCCATTAGAAACTCCCTTCTTTTTAAAAGATTAACAAGAAGAACCCAAAGGGAATTCCCTAAGGTCAGCTCTGAGGAAACATAGACTCTAATTCAATAACTCGGCTACTGCCCTGAAAAAGGCTTTATTATTGCGACATCCATATGGAGCCAATTGGACATTAATGGCTAATCAATCCCTCTGCTTTCTATTCTACTTAAAGTGTCACAAACCATGTTTAGATTAGCCCATTTCCTGCTAAGGATTGCTCAAGATGTCTTTTGTTCTTTCAGGCCCAGCCTGATGCAGGCAGCTTAAACAAACACACGAGCGGAGTGGCGCAGGAGTTATAAAGTGCCATATGTGAATGAACAAAGGGGGCTATACTAAAGCCTTTTGTGGTATTTGTTAATGTTTTTCATCTGAGCTTAAAAAGGCTTAATGACTTTGCGGTGAGCTGGTGCATGTGGTCTGTGGCTTTGCAAAATGAAGGGAATTCTCACCAGTGGCTCAGTGTCTCCTGCTCCAGGTTTTGGTTTAATTTTTTTTTTAATTCTCAAGTTATATTTGCTTTATACAGATAGCTGAAGAGAGTCCTTTAGCTTATTTCAGCTACAGGCTCCCATGGCAGCTGGCATGACTTCTGTGCTTCTCTACTTTAATGACCGGGAAGTGGCAGAGAGCATGGAATATTCCCCTTATCTGTATGCCATGTGTAGCTCAGGAGGGCTCGTGTGCCGGTGAGCCCAGGTGAACAGCAACGTTGAAGCTTGAACTAGAGATCACTGGGTATGAAATAAGACAATAAGCGGTTTTGGCTTCCTAGGACTGCAGGGGAACCAGTGTCTGGTAACAGCAGAGGCCTGTGGAGGACACAGAGACTGCTGAAAGCTGGTAAACTAAATAATTCACGCAGCTCAGCAGCTTCTGGCTTCACCCATCCCTCGTTCCTACCACAGACTATGTGAAATGCAGCACCAACCAAGGCAAAGAAAAGCTTATAAACAAGACACTACTTGATCCATCTTCCCAATTCTCCCCTTGCCGATTGCTGCAGTCCTCCAGGTCTCTGCCAGATTACTTTAAAATCTAGCCTTCTGGTTTGTATTCTTCCTTTTCATGTTTGAATACTTTAACCTCCACAGAAATACCATTTTCTGGTTTCAGACAGAATGCACAGTCACACGTTGACTTCTGACCAGGCCACTCCTGTGTCTGCATGTGTCCAGTGCTCCACCCATGCCCATGCCCATAGGCGAATCTCAACCTCCAGAGCAGCAGGCAGGCTTGTCTCTTGGTATGGCTCCAGTGCCGTCTCTTGCCCTCTACTCAAAGCATGGGCTTTTTGTTTTGTTTTCATTTTTGATTTTTCAGTAGTGGAGTACATACTGGTTTCATGCTACAGATCCCAGCTCTCTCTTTTCCTGCCACGGCATGTCCACCTTGCAATCACTCCCTGACGAGCCATTTTAAGGACTGTTCATCCTAGGAAAGTCTGACATGCTCGCCACATTTGGCTAAGCATTCTAGGTTCTGACAGCCTGTGCCTTATGTCTACCTTTAACCTGATGCTTACCCTAACTCACCGTTATCCCCAGTTACATGTGCCCACCCTCGCCAAATGCAGTGGGTGCATGATGTCCTATCCATAGCTCACCCCAGGGACTAGCACAACCAGCTATAAAGTAAATGCTGAAACAGGTACTGAGACAGAAGGAAATAGCAGCTATCTACCACAATAGGGATTTGAGAAACACATCTGTTGTTTCCCTGGTATCTGAGAATTTCTGTAGTTGAACTGTAACCATTTGATTTCTTATATCTTGTCAATCGCCTGATAAGAATAGTCATGATGAAAAAAAAAAACATTCACTAATGGTTGTTTGAAGGCCACACACTGTCATCAATCCTTTTGCTATTTCTATTGACTTAACACACTGAGCAGTTCTCATCTGCTACCTCACCACTTCCTGGACAACCTTGGCAGAAGGGTAAGAAGGTCTGAACTTCTTGGGAGTATTAAGTCTGAATGCTGTTGCCAGTGCCATGGAGTGGGTGTAAATAGGTAAATGGATGCATGCATGAGTGCATAAAACCACACAATGAAACCTTCCTGAATAGCGTAATATTAGGGTAAGACATCCTCATGAAATCAGAGAACTTGTACATAAAAGGGATAATAAGAGCACTTAATACACACCTATTGTTCCATGGGAAGAAATGAGAAGTCAAATGATGCCTGAGTCTCAGTAAATGACAAAAACTCACTTGTAGCTCCAATGTGACTGCTCAAAGGTCACATGCTTGCCATCAACATGAACTTCACAGTCCCTTTCTCTTCTGTTTCATTTTATTTCATTTGTCCTAGGGAGTCTTTCTCTTTGACAGTAGAAAGGGAGAATGCAGTTTATGGGTATAGGAAAAACTACCATTGTTTTCAAAGCTAGGGTATGTAAAGGGCATTAGAAAGAGGTGGCTCAAAGGCTCAGAGTAGTGACTCCTACAAAAGCCACCAAATATCTCCATCCTCAAACTTCAACACAATAATTAATTGCTTCTGATATTTGTGTGGGTCAAGTGTTAAAAAATAAAGCTTTTACATGTATTTTTTTCTCTTGATTTTTGATGAAAACCACAGGAAACGCTATTCATACAAAGGCATTGGTTCAATTGGCTCTTTTTGGAGAAAACTGGGAAACAGTATGGCTAAGATGCTATGTGTACATTTTAGTAGATCTGAGTATGAATTATATCTTTCTTAGAAAAGTGAATTATTTCTCTGGTCTATAATTTCATCTGCCTATATAAGAGGGTTAACAGTTTCTACTTTGCAGCATTTTGCTGAGGAGAAATGGGAATGCATGTAAATTCCCAGCACAGGGACTGGAGCCCCAAGAACCCTCAGCAGCGCTGTGGGGAGGGGGCGGAGGTGTTCATTCTAGTTCTGCAAGGGCAGAAGTAGACCTCACTAGCGCCTGACTTCTTTCTGAGCTCTCTTCATATCTGGGTGATGCTTCCTAGATTTCATGTTCTGTTCTTTAGATGGTTAAAAATAAACTCACAGGTTAACTGGAGGAAGCGGGCACAATTTACTCCTTAACAGAATAAAGCTCCAAAGCCAAGTGTATTTCCAAAGGGTCTGTGTGATGCAAACTAAAACAAAGTGAATGATCATAAAGTCTGACCAAGGTCATTCCACACCTCCTGTTTCCCCTGATACCAGGTTCCAGTGTGAGACCTGCACCAAACCAGGCTCCTGGGTCAGAAAAGGGAGAAACTTTTTTTTCATTTTCTTTTCTCTTATTTTCTTTTGAGAAATGTCTCAGGTCACCTGGCTTTAAACACACTATGTAGCTGGAGATGACCTTAAACAGCCAATCCTGCTGCTTTAATCCTGGGATCACAGGTATGTACCACTACTACCCACAGTGTATGAAGCTGGAGGGACTGGGCCCTGGGCTTCCTGTGTTCTAGGTGGGCACTCAACCAACTGAGCTCCACCCCCAGTGCTGAAAGACAGTGTTAGCATATGAACTTAGACTTCAGGTTTTTCATAAAGGACGCTGGTGTAGGAGTTCTTTCTGTTTGTGTGTTGCTTTCATTGG
>JAQHUG010000133.1:4783241-4917941 GCA_028555095.1 Dicrostonyx torquatus
CTTCCTTTTGTTTAAACAGAAAATGGGAAATGGTGTAGGAGGTCCTTCTGTTTGGGTGTTGCTTTCATTGGTTAATGAATAAAGAATCTGCCTTGGCCTAGTTGATAGGATGGAACTTAGGTAGGTGGGGAAGACAGAAGTGAATGCTGGAAGGAAGAAAGCAGAGTCAGAGAGAGATGCCATGGATCTGCGGCCAGAGGCAGCCATGTTGAATTTTACTCAGTAAGCAACTGCCACATGGCAATATACAGATTAATAGAAATGGGCTAAATTAAGGTGTAAGAGTTAGCCAATAAGAAGTTAGAGTTAATGGGCAAGCAGTGTTTTAATTAATACAGTTTCTGTGTGGTTCTTTGGAAGCCGGGTAGCCAGGATGAACAAGCGGGCCCTCTCCTTGTAACAGGACCCAATGGAGTGACAAAGGATTGGGGTTATTGGTTGTAAAACTAACAAACAGAGGAGAAGGCCCTGGGGCTCCTTCAGAGTTGCTTTGCTACCTTCCACTCTAAGTGGTTGTGACTATCAGTGTAGAGTCATGCTTTACTTTGTCCCCAAGCAGGACCCATCCTCCCACAGAACAAAGATTGGATACTATGATTTCTCTGCCATGAAAGTAAGCCTATATTACATTTACTCAAGATACTACATTGTAGTTCAGTTAGTTTTTATGAATGAATCCTGAATGTGCCTGCAGCCAACACTGATATGTTACTGTGTGAGCTCTCTGGCACCATGACCTAATGTGGGGCAGCATGTGTGTGAAGTTTAAGGGAACACTGGACAAAAGCATTGGAGAATTCGCTCTCCTAAGTGAGGGGTCCAAGTCCAAAACTGACTTGTCACTAAGGCAGATGGGTTTGATCACATCTCAGAAGAGAGGAGACCACCAGCTGTTTCCAGCAGATCCCCATGGAAACCCATCCAACGCCTGCTTACTTTCTTCTGACTCAACAAGGCCTGAGGAGGAATTAAGGGGATAGCTGAGCTCTAAGCCCCCCTTATGCTTTCCCTTACTGTCAATCTCTTGGATCTATGTCATGCTTTAACAATTGAAGGGTAATGCCTGTCTAGTTGATGACAAAGTTCAAATTCCTCACCCTGGCACTCAAGGCCCTCTGCAGCAAGGAGTCCAGCTACTTCTGGAAGGTATTCAAGTCAGCAAATCTGAATGAAGTATAAACATGAGCGAAGCTTTGTGTTGGTCCAGAGGAGGACACAGGTGAGGATGACTCCATTCTCCAGAGCTTCCCGCCATACATGTTAGATAGGTGAGCATGCTCACTCTAGTAGACTGGTTTATGTGATGGCTGAGAAAGCAGTCCCACAGGAGCATATGCTGGCTGCTCCTCTCTTGGGTCTGATTTTCATGGTAGGAGGTAGAAATCCTTGTCATTTGTTTGTTGTAGAGTTGGGGGCTCATTGTGGTAGATACAACTCAGATGGCATCTCTCCCTTGGGGTCAGGGCATTCTGTCTGAAGACTATCGTGTGTGTGTGTGTGTGTGTGTGTGTGTGTGTGATTGCACACATTGTCGCCGACAGATCTTTATAGTGCAGTCTACAGAGAAACCACCCACTGGGTGGGACTCAGTTCCTCACAGGTGGATGGGTGCTTGACTCTTTAAGCCCAGCAACTGTGGGAAGCAGCCTGAGTTCCCCTTATGAAGTATTGGGATGCAGCTACACAAAACCCTTGACATTTCACTCTCTTGCCCCATCAGGCCCATCTATCACTTGAAGAGTTCAATGGAAATTGTTTTCTCCCAACATTAAAAGTTATTTGGGAGCTTTTAAGACACGGCAAATATATTTCTGTAAGAGAAGTTTATTTGCTTGTTTAAGAGCCCTGCACTTTATATATAGAGCTGATATAAACTGGTGCACAGGAACCTCTAAAACGGTTTATATCCACAGTAAAATACATTTTTGTGATACTCATACAACAGTTAGCCCAGAGCCGAGGGCTCCATGAACCCTGCTGATCTCCCTGCCACTGCTGCTCTTACTAATCCCTAGCACATCTCAGACCTCCCTCATTGCCTGGCCTGCCTCAGACACCTGCCTACTAGTTCCTCACGGTTCTTCTGCCTAGGGTCTCTAAGATGCTTGAACATGTTGCTTCAGGCAGCCATCGAGGACAAGATGGCTGGCTACCACACCTACTGGTTCATTGGAGTCTTTTCTGCTTTTAGGTCTATTTCTTCACTCATTATTCCTGGTACATGTTCTAGGAAATGCATATCCTTCTGAGAAAAGATACAACAGATCTGGCATATGACTACCCAGAAAACCATTTATCTAAAAGATTACAGTAGGCTGGGGGTATAGCTCAATGATAGATCACTTGCCTAGCACAGGCAAGGGTCAATGTTCAATTCTCGCTACTACAAGAAGAGACCAACAAACACATGGCAAGATCACATGGTCCCTAATTGATACTTGCTATATTCTAGCTGTGTCAAGGGTAAATGAGTCCAATTACAAGGTAGTAAAATTAGAGAGTTAAAGAAACCAACAGTCCTGTCACTAGAAACCATCTAAATGATATCAGTACTTCTTACTCTCTGGGTCACTAGCCGCACAGGATTATTTAGCCAAACATAGAGCTGTGAAGAGGGCAGCAACAGTAAAGGTCCAGGAACACACAATGACTCAAAACCAAGCACATGATGGACCAGAAGTGTTTCTGGAAGCATCCACTTGTGTTGGATCGGGTATGCTCACTGCAGCCTCGGCTCTGAACACAGGCTATCTTCCCAGCACTATACTGGGCATACAACTCCAACAGCAGAGAGAGCTGCCTTCCCTCCTCTGGTCAGGTCTGAGATTACAGCATGCTATGAATCACAGTGTTTCCCCTGTGCTCACAACCTTACATTTGTACAGAGACATAATGGCTTTACTATAGGAAACTAAGAAATCTATTATCTTTCTACCATCATCTGTCAACATGTTAGCATCACTCACACAGAATGTCTACAGATTGTATTGCACTAGAACGTTCAGGTTTAAAAATTGCTGACTTGAGTTTCATAAAAATCACTGAATTAAATTTTTGCTTGGGATTAGGACAATTTCTAGCAATTTCTGAAATGGGTCTAAACACACTTCTGCCATCTTGTACTACCTATTTAGACAAAGGGAATGTCTCAGCATTGATAATTATAAAATCCAAGTGTCAATCAACTCTGAAAAGTACTGAAAGTGCCCTGCCTCCTGGAGCATCAAATATACAACCAACCTCTAATTCCATATAAAAATTAACAAACCTTTGTCTTTAATAAATGATAAAATTAGATTTATAACAAGGAATTGTTTTAAAGTATATTTCTTTATTACTTATTATGAGTAAATATTTGATTCGTATACCTCTTTTATATACCTATATGGGTATAAACGACACTCAAGGTCTTGTAACTTTCTCAGACGAGAGTGGGTAAGGAGGAAAGTTCAGAGCCCTGCCCCGCATCAACCCCCTGACTTGGGCTAGGGAAACTGTGGAGAGAGGGAAACTAGAAGGGAACAATGGGACATAAGTCCTCTAGCTCTTGAGCAGACATGATGAATGAGGAAAGGGTGGCATCTAGTGTGGTCCCAAGTCATATTCTGTCTAGAAGTCAGGCTAGATCCTTTGGATAGAAGTTAAAGGAAGCAGACATACATTGATCTATAAATTATTAACAGAGAAGTACAGTGCATCTTTCAAGAACAAGCCAGTTTATCACTCTGGATCATCTGAACAAAGTAAAGCCTCCACTCCTCAGGGGCCAGAGAGAGGGCTGCTCAGCGGAAGCTGCAGGTGTCAGGACCCCTGCCGGTCCTTTGTCTCAGACCTGAGGATCTGGTGTTGAAAGGTAAAGCAATGTACTCTGGTGGGCTTGCACCAATGACCCTCACACTCCAAGGCACAAACAGCCATAGCATCTGAATCCCACTTTGGACTAGGTTACAGTTTCTTCTGCTGCCTCCAGTGAGTTCTGCTTCATGGGAGCAACCCTCTTTTCCCTGGAGGAGTAAGAATGAAGGAGGCCAAAAGAAAGCAGAAAGTATGGGGGACTGCAGAGTATGGCCGAGGGGAAGTGGAGACCACTGTGAGGATATGCTTGCTAACTGAGCCCAGGGAAAGGGGGGGAACCACTGTGAGGGTATGCTGGCTAACTGAGCCCAGGAGAAGAGGGACCACTGTGAGGGTATGCTGGCTAACTGAGCCCAGGAAAATGGGGACCACTGTGAGGGTATGCTGGCTAACTGAGCCCAGGAGAAGGGGGGACCACTGTGAGGGTATGCTGGTTAACTGAGCCCAGGGGAAGTGGGGATCACTGTGAGGGTATGCTTGCTAACAGAGCCCAGGGGAAGGGGGGACCACTGTTAGGGTATGCTTGCTAACTGAGCCCAAGAGAAGTGCGGACCACTGTGAGGGTATACTGGCTAACTGAGCCCAGGGGAAGTGGGGACCACTGTGAGGGTATGCTGGCTAACTGAGCCCAGGAGAAGGGGGGACCACTGTGAGGGTATGCTGGCTAACTGAGCCCAGGGGAAGTGGGGACCACTGTGAGGGTATGTTCACTAACTGAGCCCAGGGGAAGGGGGTCTGCTAAGAGAATATGCATGCATGTTAACTGAGGCCAGGGAAAGGGGGGCGCCCAAAGAGGGCATGCACACTAACTGACAGATTTTGAAGGAAAAGAAAAAATACTGCAGTCTTCCATTTCTGCAAGCAGAGAGCTTAAAGCTGGTGATAAATAAAACTGACCTAAGATAGAGGACTCTGAGGTTCAAAGAGGAAGAGGACCAGGAGGAGGAGGGGGAGGAAGTGTTTGTGGAAGCATCTACCTGTGTTATGGTAGGCTCACTGATGATGGGGAGAAAGAGGAGTTGCTTTAAGAAAGGCAACTTTTGTTGTAATGCAGTTCACCCCTTCTGAAGCTAAGGAGAGCTGCTGAGAGCCACACACCTACATAGGGAGTCCCTGGAATGGAAATATCTATTCTCATCAAATTCACCTGAGTGCCTAACACACAGGACAGCATACTGGTACAATTCCAAAGCAGGTTCCAAAAATCAGCTGAAGACAATCATCGTCAGAGCCTGTCCCTAAAGCATAGGTGCATATTCCACTGCTCTTCGCATCAAAATGAGGGGCAGATCCCTCCAAGGGTAGGACATAGTAGCTGAAGTTGAAGATGAAAGCAAGAAAAGTCATGTTTCCTTACACAAAACCCACTGCAACCCAGTGCAAAACCACAGGTTCAAAAAGGAAACTGAGAGAGAAGGAGGGGAGAAAAAGACAGGAGAGAAACAGATGGGGGGAGGGAGAGACGGAGGGAGAGAGGGAAGGGAGGAGGAAAGGCGATGGAGAGAAAGCATGTACAGGGGAGGAGAGGTGGTAGGTGACAAATACTTCTGAAGCGCCGTTTTCATTAATAAGCAGGAAAGCACAAAGCACATGAAAACTCACTTCAGCAAGTGGCAGAAATATATCCTCGAAGGCATTGTTCTATTCCTCTGAAAATGAAAACCTAAAGGGAACTGACTGAGCTTCCTGTGGATATATCATTTTTCTCACTAGAAACAGACTGTTTTCTAAAGACCATTACAACAACCATGAGATTGGAAGGAAACATATTCAAATCCAACATGCCTCTTTTAGAAGATAAAGATACTTATGCTGGGGGCATCAGTCGCTTGTTTCCAGCCATTGAGCAAAAGAGCTTTTATCCAAACCTCCCAATAACCAAGTCAGAGCCCTTTCCACACACAATGCAACTTTGAAATCACAGGATTGGGATAGGAAGTAAACTCTTGCCTACAAAGAGCCTAGAGAGGGGAAACACCACACAGAAAGTCTGTGAACAGTTCAACAGCTGTTTGTCATTTTTAACACAAGGTCACAAACCCAACTAATCAAGTCTTCGCATTCTTACAAGTCCTAGAGGGAAGTTAAAATGTTGTGTGGACTTGATACAAGTTAAGTCTTCATCGGCTTCTAAACATAACAGGACCTTAACCACGCTTCCTAAGTCCCCAGCGCCAGTGGAGTCGCAGCTTTATAAATATCACGGTGAAGAAATGCTGTCTTGTCACATTCAAGCCAAATAACAGCTGGACTTTAAAAATAAAATTTTGAAGACATTTGCCTTTTATATTTCTAATTTCTGTTTTCCTTGCTTATGGTTTGTCATTTGATTTTGATGAGTGGTTAATACACGTGCACAGCTGCCTCTTTGGGTGACCTTTTCTCCGCCGCCTCCAGGCCCAGGGCTGTGAAACAGGCCTCCAAGCTGCTTACTGAGGAATACCATCCTTTGTATGGCTGGAAGACAGTCCTAAGAGGATAGCTGGGACAGGACCTGTCTTCTGGTTGACTTACTTTTGTACTTAAGAAGCCCCACAAGAAGGACAAGAAGTGCAAGGAGGGTACAGCTCTTGGAGGCTGGAGGGAGCTTGGAGATGATTGAACATGGATGGAAGGAGGTGATCTTCTTAGCTGGAGGCATATCTCACCTTTCAGCTCGGCCTTTCTAAAGAGCTAGCTTTCTGGGTACTTGGTAGAGCATCACAAAGTCTTCCTTTTTGTTCTCAGTGATGAAAAGTTACCACTTGGGCACAGATTTCCCTTTGAATCTTGTATTCCCTCACTAGATCATAAGCTCTAACTGCTGAAGGGCATCACTATTTTAATTTCACATGGTTTACCCAGGGTCTAGTGCAAGAGACTGGCACACTGTAGGCACTCAAAATGTTGGCTGAGTGTTTTGTTGGACTGCACGGGCTTAGTGGGTGAGTAAATACACTTGGCTGTTGTTACTCTGACGCTCCAGCCCCTTTCCAGTCTTCATGCCGAGGGGAATATGAACAAGCCGAGTAGAGACTATTCTGTGTACCTGCTGACTCCTCTGTAACTCCAACAGGATTTGCAATCAGTTCAGGCTTGAACAGACGCCAGGAACCAGCCTGGAGTCAGCAGAAGGCTGCTCCCCACAAAGGCCCTGCGCCGCTGTCCATATTAGTGCAGGTAACTCGACTCCATTCATGAACTCAGAGTCCCCCAGAGGCACATGAGGTCTCAATGGCAACTCTGGGCAGGCTTCTGAAGGGAGGTTTTCACACGCTCTGTAAGCTCCTAGGCCACTACAGCCTGTCTACTGTTACACTCATCAGCATGCTGCTCCGTGTGATGGGGTAACATGAGAACTGATGTATGGCATGACCAGCTATATTTAGGGGAGAGGAAATGGGCCTTACTGAGGAAGGTCACAAGAAGTTTGTTCAGAAAAATGAAGGTATTACAATTATCTGACTATACAGAAGTATAATACAGAAGCTAGAACCTGAATCCTCCATCCATTTGAGCTCATCATTACTGGCATTGTCGCCTACACCACATTATTTATTTTTTTAGCCTCAATCTTTTAGCCTAATCATTTTAACCTGTAAAATGGGAAAAAGTAATAGCAGCCAGGTGTTATGGAATATAGATAGCATTTGGGAGACTGACCTAGGAACATCATGTGTTTGAGACCAGCCTGGGCTACATAAGACTATATAATAAGGATGATGATGATGACTTATTCAAAGAGTATCTAAAGATTGTATGAGAAAGGCTGTAAAATAACAGATCCTCTAGCATATGAGCACTGGATAGATGTTTATTTAAAATGTCATTAGGAAAATGTACTTGAAGTGTGGGTATTGAGAGGAATTTCTACAATACTTCTGCAGATTTTTCTCTGTTGTTAAGGTTTTTATCTTTTTATAATGGCCAATAGTTCCATTCACACAACTCATCAACTTGATTAGCAGTGCTACTGAGAGGCAGCTCACTATATTTACAGCTAATACGTAGTTAAGGAATCAAATGAAAGTGCTGGTAGAGCAAGGGTCAGGTGACAGAGCTCTGTAACTCCTGGTTCATAGCCAATCAGACTGAATCCCCCCAATGTGATGGAGACTGTTTGGATCACTACATAAAGCCAAAGACTGAGGCACAGTACAACTTCGCAAGGAGACTGGCATGGGCCTGATCTGAAATACTTCTTTACAGACCACCAGGCCAGCTACTATGTCTGTGTTGCAGTCAAACTATTAGCCATGTCAATCATTTGGATTCTGTGGCCGACTAGACCAAAGAATCTTAACCCTTGCCAGTGGAAGCCTGCTGGCCTATGTGCCTATGTCAACGTCGGTGTGCCCCTGATACATACTCTTTATGCTGGAGAGCAGGAAGAGTCCTGCTCTTAAGTCCTTTATCCCTCACTTTCCACCACCTTCCTTTTCCTCTTCCCCTTTCCTTCTACTTGTCTCCTTCTATCACACAAGCACACAGAAATACACACACACACCATTCAGCATCTATGTTGACTCTGTGCACCTCTGCAGCGCTATCCTTAAGAATTAGTATCTCCATCTGACATGGAAGCCGTGCCTTCTGGAGATCTGAGGCCTTGCTGCTGTCTGACACCAGCCAGCTCTCAGTATTCATACCAGCAATTTCCAAAGTGTCTGGGGAGACTGTTCAGATGTTGCCGAGAACTCTCTTTGTGTGTGTTTAAGGGATCAGGGTCCTGTAAGAAACTCTGCCAGTAAAAAGGTAACTAGTAAGATCCTTCCCTTAAGCTAAAATAGGACTTTCACTAGGATCTGAGATTGGTAAAGGATTCTGTTACTCTTAAGAGAGCAAATTAATCTTCCCTGACTGGTGGGATGGATTCTGCCAAAGACGCAGCTAACGGGAAAGCCAGCCTCCACTCCGTGATGACACAGTAAATAACCAGGCCACATTACTAGCAAAGTGCTGACCTAACCTATAAATTGTACCCGGCCTCTGGGGAACAATTTCTGCTGACGGCTGCTTGGTACATTTAAGACAAACAAACAAAAAGGAAGCAATGAAGACGGGCATTGACAAAGCCGCAGGTAGACATCCTGAGAGTCGGGCTGCCCTTTCCAACAAACACTGAACAGGCCTCCGCCATGGTTAGTGTACAGGCCCCAAGCCGGGCCTTTCCTAAGCCACCAGTAGTTTCTGCTGACTCTGTCAGTTAGTCCCAAAGGGTTTGACTGTACCTAGGAATTACTTGATCTAGGTTTTTTTTTTTAAAGATGTCCTCTTTGCATGTTTCTTCTTTCTCTCATAAGACTCTAGTAAGGTGGGAGACACTTAGGGGTCTGTTAAGGGGAATGTAGTGGGATTTCTCACTACAACTTTGAAATAACATTGTGAGGTACTTGGATTGCTGTGTCTTCACTAGTAGAGAGTCCAGCAGTGTCTCAAAGTCCTCAACCTTAATACATACCGAGGATCAACGTTTCTGTTCTCGCCTAGAGAATCCAGATAGTGACTCTCAAGAATGGTCACGAGGATCCCATGCCTAACTCAGACCCACCTTGAGAAACACAAGCCAGGAAAAAGCCACTTACCCTCTGCGTCTTCTGGCCGAGTGAGATCGATGACGCCTGGGCCCAGCTTCCCATCTTCACCTGACTTCCCTGTTAACTGGGGCCCCAAGTTCTCAAAGCGTGTTCTTTCCTAGGAGAAAGAATAATCAGAGGCTCATCCTAGTTTCACAGCAGCCATTTGCCTCCTTCCCATGGCCTTATGATGTCTGACCTACTCAGGCTCTGGAGACCGCTGCAGGCTGAGCATGTCAAACCAGCAGTGTCTAGAAGGCCAGACCTGGAAGGAAGCAGAGGCCATGGCAGGGAACCTGCCAGCACTGCTCTGCCTGTTCAGTCCTGATGTGCTGGATTTGCTTTCGGGATCTACAAGGAATGCAATAGAGAGAGGGGGCTGGTGAAAAACTTAAGAATGTTCTTACTAAATGGGAGAACAATCTTTCCATTTAGAGATCACGATTTTGGTCAGTATTCCTGAGAAAAGAACGAATTAGAATGTTATGTGTCAGTATTCCAAAAGCAAATGTGTCAACCTTGGTTGAGTGGACATTGGCATTGCTCCTTTTCTTGAAGCAAATCTTTCAACTGTGAGTTCCTGGGAACTGAAGGGTGTGACTCTTACCTTGTAAAGAAGTCAGAAAGATTCAATAGTCCTGTCGCTTTAGAAGGGAACCCCAAAGGTGTTTGCTTATTCTCCCAAAGGTGTTTTGTCTAAGACAGAAGTCTGAGACAACACCTCTCAGATCAGTGGCAGGGGCTCACTGGCCGTGCTAATATGGTGGTGTAATCTGCACAAGCCCAGCACTGGTCCCCCATTCTCACCTCCCATCTCTGTGCTTAGTCTCCAGACTCATACTTGGCTTTGTGTTATCCTTATGAATGAATGAAGCCTTGTTGTTTGTTACTATGAAACGATATTAAACGTCATGTCAGCTTGAATGTACAGACATGAAATAGCAGCTTGCAGCTCCGGGAATGGTTTCTGCATGTTATACTAATGCATTATGCAGCAGTAGAGTGCTGATTGCTGCGCAGTCTATTGTTCAATGACCTAGTTCTGCACAGAGCATGTTCGGCATCTGATGGAAACACGCCGAGCGCTCTGTTCTGTAAGATGTTTAGAAACTTGGAAATATTCGGAAGGAGCAAACATACAATTACTTGATAGAGGATGTGCCTCATTTGTACAGCCTCACTGCGTTTGTGCTTTCTAATACGATTATTTTTGAATATCATTATATTTCTATAATTAATTCCCATCAGTCAAATTGTTGCAGTAAATCTTCCAGTTCCCCTTCATCAGAGACAGCGTTGAAATCTTCATTGGAAGAAAACACAGCATAAACTGTGCTTTAATCTAGCACTGCTTCTAGGAAAGCTTGCAACAAAACACACTTAACTAGCCATCATTCTTTCAACTGGTAACACTAACTAGCTAGTTTCAACAGCGGAGTGTGGGGAAATTTCAGAAATACGACCCGAATAAAAGACAGACTGAAAATCAAAACCAAAGTGAATGTGGTTCCCTAATACCTCCTCATGTGAAAACACGGCTGCTCGGGAACAAATTAACCCAGACTCAGCGCAGAACACAACGCTACCGCGGCCATGAGCTGTGTGGGAGCTTCACACGTGGTCAGGGAAGGACAGCTGCTTTCTATCAGCCCAGGTCTATTTTGAGTAGCACTCTGGGTTGTGGCAATGTGAAGAAAGCCAAAGGGAAGCGCACTGCAAAGCCACGTTCGACCTTTGTCTCCGGCATTGTCTCTCTGGCGTATTTGCATGTGAATGCCTGTTTCAGGCCCAGAGCCCTCCCACCTCCTCGGAAGAACAAACTTCCATGGCAGGTGGGGCGGGACAACTTTCTCTAAAAGACAACCTATCAATATGCATATTCTAAGGTTCTTTCTAGTCATCCATTCTCTTTGATTTTACTGGGAAACATTCTCAGTTAAAAAAAAAAAAAGTTCCTGGAAGAATATTAGTATTTTTTACCGGGAAGGGGAAGCAGGAGGATTACATGCCATGCTTTGTAAGAACCCCAAGACAACAAAGCTTACACAATGATCATCTCTTTTCTTAGTGAAGCACACTCACAATGCAGTAATATCAGCTTGTTTTTAATCGTAACAAAAACATCCAGGACGCTCCACAACACATTTACTGTGCCTTTGAAGTCAGACAAGTTTTCTGACTTCATTGAAAAAAAGATTCTTTTGCAAAGACCCTTTCCCTGTAAAATATCAATATTTGACAACATAGAAGACAAGGAAGAGCATCCTATGAAATACTGGTTAAATAGGCAGAAAATAAATCAATGATAAAAAGTGTTGGGGGCAGTGGGTTGCATTTTCAATTTGATAATATTAAGCACTGTGTTTGAGATTAAAGCAGGGCCCTGCAAAGCCAAGCCCTTTCATATAAATTTCCTCCCAGTCTCCCAGAAGATTTCCTTCTTTTCTTCAAAGAATAGCTCAGAATATTTATTTGCCAGCCACAGGACCCTAAGACAAGAGGGCCTGGTGTCTACTGGTTAGGTCTGTGTAGCTGAGCTAGGCACAGCTTTACCAGTGCGGGAGACAGGAGCCTTGGTGTAAGAAGCTGAGTTTCTGGCTGTTAAACACCAATGGGTTTGTCACTGTGAGAAACATAGACAGTGGAGAGCATGTCCTTAGGTCCCAAGTAACCCATCCTTACCCCTTGAACTATCCCTCCCAAGGCACACAGCTCCCAAGTAGGGTGATACAGAGATAAGAGCAAAATTCCTCAGAGTGAACTTGACCCCGTGTCCCACTCTTGAAATCCCCCTGGTTTTCACGTTGGGAGTGGAATGCACACTCGCCACGCTGCCCCATGAACAGGCTCTCGCTTGTACATTTTGTCGGTCACAAACATGCAGGCAACGTGAAAGTTACCGGAAAAAATTTAAAAGTCAGCTCTACCGCGTTGTAGGGACTGTTGGCTCTCTAAGTGCTTTGAAATTATGATGTATGAGGTAGATGTTGCATATTAAATAAAGATATTTAAATGATAAAGCCCCCGTTAGTGAGAGCTGATGAATGTTAAATGTTACAAGCCACAAGATGGTAGCATCCATCATCTCCATGTGTTATCGAAATCAATGACGGGGCGGCCTCACTGCTGACAGAAAGACTCTGATTATTATCCCTTATTTCCAGAGTCAGTGAACAAACCACTCAGATCCTCTGGCATTATTTTTAACTTTGCATTAAATTAGCAACTTTTCCCTCCCTACCGTGGCAAGATTGATCAGTTACATCTTGGCACCAGTGGAGAGAGAATGGATTTGGGGGTAAATAAAAGACCAGGGGTTTGTTCTCATTTGAGCGAGGAAATCAGCTGCCTCTTTCTGGCAACAAACATGAAACTGTGATCTGGGGAAGGAACAGTGATGAAACAGTCAGCACACAATAATGGCTTTTCTTTGCACTTAGATAAAAGCTGAATTTTTGATGTGCACAGTATATTTTAATAAAATTTTATATACTGTGTTTTATACACTTATTGGCTATTCCATAATAATGTGTGTGCTCACAGTAAAATTGCTCTTAAATTTATGTGTGTTATTTATACGTTCCCACGTAACAATGCTTTTTGTTGTAAAAAAATATTCTGTTTATTAATGTAACTTTACAACCACTGCATCCAAGATCCGTGGTAAATTAATGACATTTTTATTATTTTATAGTGTCATTAAATTTTTACTGATCACTCCATCAAACAGAGGCAGTAAAGGCCATAATGTAAACTGGGACACTTAGATCAGGCAGCAGGAAGACATTCCATGGAGTCTGAAGAAAACTGCTGGCAATAAATGATATTTATACTATCTTTAAGCATGTGAGACTACTTGGATAAGTTTGGCAAAACCGTTTCAGTAGTAGAGTGGATGGTGTACTTAAATAACAGTTTGCTTGCCAGTGAGACAAGCCACTTTCAAACCATATGCAAGATGACAGATTGTAGCCGTCTCCCAAAAAACTAATACACAAAATGCAATTCTGTACCTCACCTTCCCTCTGGGTCACTGGGGTGGCCAGCCTGTATTGTGCTTCAAGTCCTTTCAAGGTGGCCCCCTTTCTACAGCTGGAAGGGGAAAGTGGTACATGCTCAGAGGAGCTTTTGTTTGTTACTTCACAAATGGATATATTCCATTCTAGACCTGTCTAGATAATGGTACCATATACTTTACTCTTGTGGTCTAAAGGAGAGGCACTTTACCAACCTTTATTCAAAAGCCCATTTGTACAGATTGTCTGAGTGTGGTGTCATTCATAGTAGCCACAAAACAAGCAGATGGGCACGGGGCGGGGGGACTGTTACCCATATTGTAGTTTAAAGAGGTGAAAATTATCTTGGGTTATTTTTACACATAATTGGGATTTGCTCAACATCGACTTTCTTAAATAAACTTAAATGTATGTTATTAACTAATTGCCAAATATTCTATTTATGTATATATGAGGTAGTAAATAGAAATTTCTGTGCCCGTATAATTGTGGAATTAGTAGCACCAATCTCTCGCAAGGGGAATATGACATGATTCTTTTTTATGTAAATAAGAATTTTGTTGTTACATAGCCAAATGAGCGTTTAAATATTTAAAATATTTAAAAACCTTTCAGATTTGCAATAAAGGTTAACATCACAGCTCATCAATCATGTTTTTGTGCCCTCCCAAAGCACAGGTATTGCAGAATTCTGAAATACTGTCTACCCTTGAAGTTCCAGCTATGCCTAGTTATTGAGCACTTCGGAAATGAAGTCTTTTTGTCTTCATCCTAGTTCTAAGCTTCAGTCTTTTCTGGACATTTGATTTCACTTATATATTGGATTGGTTTTTCAATCCAGGAGAACACTGTCATAAACTAAATATAACCACCACCCTTTACCCAGCATCCCCCTGTCCTGCATTTGCACCAGTGCCAAGTGGCTAATAGTTCTTGTCTCACTTCCTTCTTTACCCTTGTCTATCCAGGTAACTGGGATGGCTGATTTTCTTCCACAAAGCTTTTTGCCTTCCCATCAAGGATTTCTTGTCACCATTAGCCTGGCAGAGCCCTTGTGACCTGCAGCCATCACTGGCTGCCATAGCCTTCCTGGCTGGTCCTGGCCCTGGTTGTTGTCTTCTCTGGTCTCTGTTCACACTGCATCCTCAATTTGTGCAATTCCAGTGTGTAGGTCAGAACATCCTGTCACCTCCTGCTTCCCACTGCATTTAAGCCAAACCCTGGCTTGAAAGGTACTTCATTCACTGCCCATATGCCTTTACAAATCGAATGTTGCGCAATTCCCCAACTAGTCATCTTCTACTAGGGTGAACAGTGGCTTATCTGTGACAACACCATAATCCTGCCTTCCTCTTAGACTCTGGGATATGCTTCTTCCTATTGAGTCCTATTCATATTGAAAACCCCACAGTTCTTCTGAATTCTGTTTCCTGTCTAATTGACCCACTTTACACTATGCCCAAATTCTAAGACTTGACTACATAATTAGCCCCTGGTTTTCATGGTACTGAGTTCAACAATCAGGGTTTGGTTCATGTACATTGCTAGATCTCTGGCATCAAGAGCAAAAGATTTTATGAGTCAGGGATTATATCTTAGGCCTAACTACAGATCCTATGTAGTTCCTATCCATGTCCACAAGGACCTGTGGTCTCACAAGACCACATAAGCAGGTGTCTAGAGTAGCAAGAACCACAGTTTCACAGCATTCCCAGCTCAAAAATGAGATGCTTAGATTCAACACACTCCCCACTGTTCCTTGAACAATAGAACCTAAACAAACTGGATAAGAATCTCAAATATTCTTACAGGAGGGAGATAAACAATTTTTAAAAAACAGAAAATGCATTTGATTATATAGCTTAACATCAATCTAACTTGGAATTTCTGTAGGTAAACACAGGCTTTTTTGCAAAATCTTTGTCAAATTCTGGCAACAGAAGACATTCTCTAACAAAAGACACTTGACTTATAAAACAGTACACATTTCAGAATAAATGGTTTTATTTTATTTTGTTTTGTAAGCAGGACAATACAGGGTAAAGTGATTCTCTGGCCCATGATGACCTGCTTTGGACATAAATGTCTGCGACCATTCTCACAAGACATTCTCAACCACATACACAGTCCTACTGAGTCACCATACATGTTCTTTTAATTTATATCCTGTAGTTTATAATCAGTAATTTAATGATAAAAATGTTTGCTAATGATCAATAAACATGCTCGGAATTTGGTTCCCAGCACCAACACGGGGCAGGTCACAATCACAGCCTGTAACTCTAGTTTTAGGGGATCTGCCTGTGGCTGTTGTGTGGATCATAAACTCACACAGGCACACACACATACGTACATACTAAAAATGTAGGTTTGACACATAGAAGGTGACTTTCTGGAGGAAGTTGCCCTAGAAGCATGGATGTTTCCAGAGTCGGTATTGAAGATAGTAAAGCCTCTGGCTGAGAAAAATGAAGCTCATCATTGAACTCTCTAGTCCAGTACTATTGTGTTAGCCAGCATTCTTACTTTTTATAGCTCCTAATGTATCCTTAGCATCAGCATTGTACTAGTTAGTATTCATGAATGAGTTAAGCCCTGAGTTTTCTAACTGTATTTGCTCCAGACCACAAAGACACCTATTGGAAGAGAAGCAAGAAGAGGATCACATGCTAACCAACTAGATATAATGGAAGTCTCTCCAACGAGAATTTCCACCAAGCTGGTCGGTATGTGGCCCTCTGTCCTCTTATTTCTAAAGAGAAATTAAACTGAGATTGAAAAGGCTTTGCTTAAGTGTTCATTCTACTACCTTTCATCAGAAATGGACATCTTTTTGTTTTGTTCTGTTTTTGTTTTTCCAGACAGGGTTCCTTTGTGTAGTCCTGGCTGTCTTGGACCCTGCTCTGTAGAGCAGGCTGGCCTCCAGCTCAGAGATCCACTTGCCTCTGCCTCCTCTGAGAACTGGGATTAAAAGCATGTGCCACCACCTGGCAGAAATGGACATATTTTTAACCAAAGAGAATTGTTAATGGTAGACTGCTAAGTAGGGTAAGAGGAACGTTCCGGGAGAGCTGAGGCTGTAAGGAGAGCTCTTATGGGGAGCCCTGCCATATAATTAGAGTAAGGTGGATCTCCCATTTCCCAACAGGGGCCCAGACTGACCAGAAGGGCATTCTATTGACTTACACATCTTAATTAGCATTTATTTGTCTTTTAATAATTAAATATATTTATGTAAAATAATTAAATTTGATTTTAATGCTTTTGTAAAAAAAAATAATTTTACTTTGTTTAAAAGTGAAACTCAAATAGAAGAAGAAAGGGAAGCTATTTTGTCAGGATTTAGCTACTGGATTGCCTAATCTGTTGTAAAGCCCATAAGACAGACATTATATCTTTAGAGCAAACTGAGAAGCCACATGGACAAACCCATAAGTCAACCGTAATATGCATTCTCTATGGTCTTGGTGACAGAAGAAAAGGGAGTGTGACAGATTACAATTGGGACTGGTAAAAAAGTCAAGACAAGATTTTGTCAAGAAGAAATGCTTTAGTTGGCCTAATTGTAATGTCATCAGGAAGAGAATGGCATGTCAGGAAAAAGTTTAACATATGGGAGTTCAAAGGCTTTGAAACCTTACATTCAGAAAACTCAAAGGAATTGTATCTGAACCTAAGATTCCAGCTGAGCAGGGTATGAAGCTGACCAGGAAGGGAGAGTCAGGGAACCTCTGAGTGCTTAAAAATGGATGTGAGATCTGACTGTCACGTGATTGCTGGAACAAAGGCCTAACTTTAGTTCTGGGATGCTTAGTCAAGGCAAAAGGAATGCACTTTAGTTGTCTAGGTCAGCAACTGATTCAGGAGAATGCATGGTTTTAGATCAGGGGGTTGTGAATGTTTAGCTTGGAATATTTAGCAATATTGTTATGATATTTTATTAATTTATTTTTCCTTCTTTCCTTTTCCCTTGCCTTTCTGCAAAGTGTCTACACATGATCTCTCATTTAATCATTTATCTGACAGATTATTTTACTAATCTACACCTCCCTAATTTCTCCCTCTTTCTGGGAAGCAATCATACATATAACCTTTTAATTGATCATTGCAACCCCATGGCACCAGCATTTCCTTAGCAATTTAAGGATTGGGAAAAGACACACAATAACCAAATTTTAGATTTATGATCCTGAATTTACCTCAGTACAAATACCTACTTAAATTGTAATTTATATCTTACTATTGCTTTCTAAGGATGGCCATAGATGTAACCCAATCCAATGAGGTTGTTACAGTCAGTGCTACTACGTTATGACTAGGTGTATTAAGTAGGAGTTTGAACACAAATGTGTATACACTGAAGAAAGACCATGTGAGTGCAAGAGGGACAGATATAAAAGCCAAGGATGGAGGCCTCAGAAGAAAACAGCCCCACTGGCATCAAGACTGAGGATTTCTAGCTTCTAAGACTGAGACAATAAATTTCAGCTTTTTGGGCCACCCGATCTGTGATATATTAAAAAACTGTTAGGATGACAGCTTTTGTTTCTTACTTCATAAAAGTTTTCTTGTCACTCATCAAAATTTATCACATAATCAAAAAGAGGCTATTAGTTTTAGCAATGATCCTTCTAAAGTATTTGCAATCAGAACCAAGTAGCAGTTCTATGTTAATAATCCTATTATCTATCTATCTATCTATCTATCTATCTATCTATCTGCCTGTCATCTATACCTAATTATCATTAATCTACATACCTTTTTATCATCTAGCTATCTACCATATATCTATTAATCATCTACCTATCACCAACCATTTACATACCTAGCTACCTATAATCTATCACTTAACTATCATCTATCTATCTATCTATGAATAATTCTTCAAAAAATTTAGACTTAAAGGGAAGGCAAAAAAAACAACTCATCAAAAGTTGTCAAGAACCAGAAGAGGAAAACTTGAAAAAAATGAATCACAATCAATAAGAGTGACATGAGCTGTTCAGATTTCTTCTTGGGGTGCTGGGTTAGTGTTTTTTAATCCCTGTACTGTAGGCTCCCCCTCGCTAGCACTGGACCCTGTAAGCAGAGCACTGCCATGCAGTACATGCCCGCTGAAATGAACTACTGTCGGCAGAGCTTCTTGTGGATGTGTTTTATGGGGCTTTCAAAGACATTTTCAAATGATGTATGACAAGCTTCCCCCAGGATGTGAAGGGTGCACCAAGCCAGAAGAGTTCTATCTCTACAATCCTGGCAACAGCAGGGTCCCATGCATCTCCTGCAACATGCTCAGACTCATGTTACCAACCATCACTTGACAAGTGACATGGCAGCATTAGTTCTGAAGACAGGAGCCCATTTTAGCCTTGGGAACCGCTGAATTCAATTATGTTTCTCTGGGTGATAGTGCTTACTGAAGTCCTGTAGCTAAACGCTTTCTGTTTTGCTCATATGGTTTTAATATGGCTTTAACCAATTGCAAGGTTATTTATAAGTTTGCGACTCCCAAGTAGACTTATAAAGCACCCAGATTTAAGCAGATCCAGTTGTGTGGCAACCAGAGTCCTGCTTATATGTGGTTTCAACTTTTTATTCCTACACAGAGGCATGTGGCAGATTTGTTCCTGAATATTCTCCGATTATTCGGTAACAAGTTCACAAAAGGTTCCATTGTAAAACTTCAGAAGCTACTTTGAAAGCTAGCACATGATTTAAAAACAGGGAATTCTATCTCACTTAAGCCACCAATAGCAATAATGTTAGCCTAACTTTCCCCATGTGAGCAAAGGACATCAACACAAAACTAACGGCGAGTTAGCAAACATCTTTGTCCGAAACGGTATCTTGGGGATCATAGGAATTTGATTTCAGACATCTATGTAATTTGCAGTGTGTATTTTCAACATTGTTTGTGGGAACACAGGTACAATTTATTCAAGCTAAAGACATCGAAACTATACAAACCAAGAATAAATATTTTCTTCAAAATTATGCATTCTACTTCAGTTTTAGCAGGCCAACTGATAATTTTGAAGATGTTTCCCCCACAGAAATATAAACACACAAAAATGGAAAAGCATAAGCATTACCACAATGTATCTGTTTTAATTTATGAGCTGTATAAATACATCGTATCCCCTAAGAGGTTTTCCTGTAATTTAAAGAAAATGTGTGCTGCAAAAATAGTATATGTTCTTAAGAGAAAAACAGGAGAATGGGGAAGCTGTCGCTCCAAAAGGAAACATAAAGGCCTCTTCACTCAGACAGCACTGAGGCCAGAGAGGCCAGGAGGCTTGCTTGAAGCCCTGCAGCCCCTGCGAATGTATCCAGTGTCTACCCCAGGGCCTCCAGGCTCTCAGCCTCTGCTCCTTTGACTCCACCACCCTGGGCCAGCCATGTTAGTCTGTTGGCTTTGTCTGCGGAATCAGTGGATTCTTCTAGCTCTGAAACTCTGGGGCCCTGTGACATCTGCCTCTCTAGCTCTCCCAGCTCTCCTGCACACACTTAAGTGGGTCACAAAAAGTTCTTAACAATTATCATAGTCTCAAGAAGAGCACTCAAAATCAATCCCTTTGTCAAACATACCTACCAAACTGTGGTCATATCTGGTCCCAAAGTATCTGTTTGCTGGTTCAAAAACTTTGTGGCCTCTACAGGCAATGGAAGGGAGGGGGTCACAGGGGAAAAAAAAAAGAGAAGGAGGCAGTGAAAATCAGAGGGAAGTCACTTTCATCTAACTGGCTTTAAATCTGCCTTTGTCTCCAGGATGATGTCCACTGTGGGGGCATCAGGGTACCAGGTACAGCGTAGCCCTCCCGCCTGCAAGCCCAGGTAAAGAGAGCGGCTGTGACTCACTTTCATAGACACTCCTCCATGTCAAGAGTTTGTGAAAGGAAGTACTGTAGAACCAAGGATACCAACAACAAATTTGTAATAAAAGTCATGGAGAACTTTAATTACATCTGATCAGAAAAGAGGCTTTCATTGAGTAAAATTAAAACTTAAGAAATGTTCTCATTTAGTAGTAACCCTTAGAAGTAACTCTAAAAATTGACAATTTTTAATAGGCATTTAAAAGAAGAAAAAAAATTTAGGAACACTGTTGAAAATAGTACTCTAAGATGGCATGCCACAGAGGACAAAAGAAAGTGTCCAACTGTGGCGATATGTGTTAATTGTACGGCTTTCCAAAGCTGTGGGAGAACTGGTGTCAATTACAGTATAATTACCATTACTTCCAACAGAGTTAACATGTAGTTACTACAAAGTAGCGCACAATTAACTGGTGTCACACTGCAGACTAAATAAGATACAAATTAAAATTCCCAAATGGGGTCACAATATTCTTCTAAAAAATAAAAATAAACCTAAAAATAAAAATAAAATTAAACAATTTTTTCCTGATAACACCACACACAGGCTTTTCACATAAAATACTTCGCGGGGTGGGAGATGTTCAAGAGATTTAAGTGAGGGCACACTATTTCTAGTCATTACATACAAAATGCATAAAGACAGAAATGCAAACATTAATAAAGACTTTAAATTTCTTAAGCTAAATCTATCACAAATAAAATTAAAGTTTTCTCACTTCTTTCAATTCTTAAACATTGAACAGCCCTTCTTTGAAACCAAACTCAAGAAAATTCTCAGTTTTTACTGATGACCAATGTATTTTGCTTTATTTAATTAAGACTGGACTAGAGACTGCTTGAGCGGGACTCCAGAGGCACACAGAGAGAAATGAGTAAGTCTGGGGGCAGGGGCGGGGCTTACACAGACTAACAGGTTCTTTGCTGTGTGTGGCAGTAAATCCTGTCAATTCTTTATCAGGAGGTGAAGGGAAGGCAGGAAGAATGCAACAGCTCAGTCCAGAGGAGTGAGATGCCTTGCTGGGATGTCTCAAGTCAGCAATAACGACACAGGAGACGGGTGGGGGGCTGGTGGGGATGCGGACAAGCTAAACAGACATCTAGGTTTAATTGGAAAGGAACTGTGAAGCTGATGAGAGGACAAAGGGAAAGTAGCTGTCTTTAAAACAGCTACAGTGTGTCTGCTGTATCCTTTTCAAACATCTGGGCTTCTGATTGAATTCCTGTGTAAGCGTTATTCAGAAATACTGCTCAGGACTATAGAAAGCTGATGGCTTTGTAACAAACTTCCAGGATAGAACTCTTGCTACAGTCTTAAGTAAGCTGAGTGGAAACTGCTATGGGGATTGTCATCTTCTCGTTAGTATGCTAAGAATAAACTTTGTAAATAACATGTTAATTAGTGTAGCAGACAATATTTTATTAGCAACTTGTGTTTTGCATATTTTTGAACTTTTTTCTTTTAATTTCCCATGCCTGACTTTTCTTCCTTCATTTTTTTTTTTCCTTGTGGCATCCAATGCCTGCTTGAGATTAAATGCGCCAGGCGCATTTGTAAAAGGCTGTGCATCTCCTCTGAAAATGACATAAGCATATGTACAGATCCACAAAGCTTTGGGGCAGTTTGTTCTCCCTAAAGTCAATTTTTCCTCTTTTTTACTGAATATGAAGCCTAGGAATAGACATATATTCTTGTCCCTGTTTCTGTAATTTACGCTATGGGATTTCTGATGATTTGTTAGGCACCAAGGGAAACCAATCTGGTTCAGAGGGGTGACAGGGAACAGAGATGGGTGTGTGATGATACCAGACCACTTCCCCTTGTTCCCACAGTGCTGCTACATTCCTCGATTCCTTTGAACACTGCAGTCTCAAAATTGTGCTGATCACTGTGTGTGTTGTGCAATTTCATCAAACCTGAGAAGTTAATATCCCAGCTAGCGTACATTATACATGTGATGTAAATGAGCTAGGGGCTCCCTACATATATACAGTTTGTCAGAGAGCCCACAGACAGAGAAGGATGCTGGTAATTACTGCCCCCGTCCTCTGAGTGAATAAACGATGAAGTAAAGACCACCTGGTCTTGACAACTGATTCTGATTGATACAAACTTGAAGTATGTTCAATTCAAAGTATAGTCTGGGGTGGAAAATTTAATTTATTGTTATTCTACGGAGGGGAGAGGTTGTTGTAGTGGCATTGCATTTGTATTTTAATAAATAAATCTTGCCTGAAGATCTGAAAAGTAAAACAGCCACACTGGCTAGTCTTACAGACCTTTAATCCCAGTAGCCACACTAGCTTGCCATACAAACCAGGTGGTAGTGGTGCAGACTCTTAATCTCAGAACTAGAGAGGATTATAAAACGGGAGGAGACAGCTCTCAGTCTCATCTGGGGTTTCCTGGAGGTAGGATTGCCATTTCGGACTGAGGTCAAGGTAAGAGCCAATAGCTGTCTGCTTTGCTTTTCTGGTCTCCAGGTTGAACCCCAATATGTGTCCAAGTTCTTACTAATCGTGCTTCAGGTTGTCATCTCCATATTCAGAAATGAGAGACTGAAATGCCTTGTGTTATAGGTGAGACAATGAAGTTTGAGACTGCATCAACTTTGGTTTTTAGTAAGGCAGAAGGCAGTCTTCAGATTTACATTTAAACGATTTAAATGCCAAGAAGATGGCAGCATTGGAACTAAATTTGATTTAGTTCATAACTTTGAATTTTGGCTCATCATTCAGGGCCAGGCACTAAAGAGTGAGGTGCTTTAAACTGCTGGATTTTAATTCTTGTGTAAAAGTTTCTATATATTTGGACAGTCATTTCTTCAAAGTTAGAAATGGTGCTTCATCCACATGAATTGTTTTCTAAATGAAAAAAGAGCAACCTCTCCAAGAGTCTGAGACTCAATAAATCAGCATGTGTGTTCTGTCCACTCCCTGCCTTGTCCACAAAAGACCTGAGAACCCCACAGAGGCAAATAAGCTGCTCACTCCACCCCAAGACCAGCTAAGGAGAGTTGCTTAAAATGGATCTGCACAGTCTCAAGGAAAAAAACAACAGTTATTCATAGAACAAACAACTTCCCATGTGAATATTATAATTAGCAGAGGTTTGAAATGTCTGCAGAATTTTTAACAGTAATTTCAGGCCAATTAATGACTTAAGAAGACCATGAGAATAACAATTACAAATTATTGAAGTTTTAAGAATATAGTTTCTTCTATTTTGTATTTGATTTTGTTTTTTCAGACAAGTCTCACTATGTAGTCCTGTTGGCCTATTGAACTTGCTATATAGACCAAGCTGGCCTCTAACTTACAGAGATTCACCTGCCTCTGCCTCCCAGGTGCTGGGATTAAAGGTATGCAACATGCCTATTAAAATCTGATTCTTGCTGGGCGGACTGGCCCACAACTTTAGTCCCAGCGCTCGGGAGGAAGAGGCAGGCGAATCTCTGTGAGTTCGAGGCCAGCCTGGTCTGTCTACAGAGCGAGTTCCAATATAGTCAGGACTGTTATATAGAGAAACCTTGTCTCAGAAAACCAAAAGAAAAAAAAACTTTTAAAAGTTGATTCTTATGAAATTCTACTGTCATATGTAATCTACAGAAAAGCAAAAAATAAAAATAAAACAAAAGTAAAATGACTAACTAAAGGACTAAATCTGTTTTTAACCAATTAAATAAGCTCATATTTAAATTTGTGTTGATTAGAACAATCAGTTTTAATAAGTGAGGTGATAGCCAAAATAGTAGCAAATTTATTAATTAATTAAAATAAACTTGGCCAAGCAGGTTAAGATCTGCCATTCAAACAAGGTTCTGAGTTGTGGCCTTGCTCTCCTGTGGGCACTAGAGTATGAGAACAGACTATTAGAATGCTCAGACCCAAGGTAACAGGCCTGAAAATAAATACATCTATTTAGGATCTATCTTCCCTGAAGACTAGTCAAGATGTCTGTGGGCCAGTTCTCATCTTCGTCACAGTTTTAAAATGCATGTGTGCTGCTCTAAACAGTCACCAGTAGTCTTACCCTCGAGATAGACAGACTTAAATGCAAAAGGCACTCTAAGTGTGGCTTCTGTGTGAGCGGAAACTAGTGTCTTTCTTTTTTAAAGATCCCTTTATGCTTTTGATTTCACTAAGCAGCCTTTTAACATTCTAAAAACTGGGGATGATAATGCTCAGAAAACAGTCTTGGTGCACTATGAAATCCAGACACCTCAGTGCTGTGGCCTTGCATGGGGCTGGATCAGTAGATATACCAGTGCTTAGCTAACTTTCAGGTCTCCCGCACTGCTCTGAGGAAACTCTAAAACGTGTCCTCTAAACACCAGACCTGATTTACTTGAAATTGACTACACTCCTCTACAACCTTGCCTTTCCACCACCACCCACAAGGATGATAAACAGAGAATTGCTTTATTTATGGAAAACCAGAAAGGACACACTACTTATTTGTGTATCAGCCCAAAGCTGCCAATTTCATTCCATTCCAAGGAGGCTGGAGGCAGGAATCCCAGAGCATGGCCACAGTACCCTTCTAAGCAGAAGCCACTGCCTTACTTCTCTGGGCCCCTCAGACACCAGAGAGCCCTACTCAGCCCTATGCCTACAGTCTTATTGGAAGACATGATCTACTAATGCTCCAGAACTCCCTTAGGGAGGCTCAGTAATTAGACACCCACCCGAGTCCCCTAGAAAACAGGCCTTTTGCCTTAGCATCTTGCCTCAACACCTTTTGCCATTTTACACTGCTTAATTTCCAAGACTTTCATTAGTGTGGTAGGTATAGATCAGGCCATGAGGAAAGTCACCATCCACATCAACTCCTGAAGCTCTGCAATTAGGCACTCACTTCATAAATTGAAATTTCTGAAGCTCTTTAAGGCCAAGACTTCATGTCCTTAGTGCTTAAATAAATGAAACCAACCTTAAATTCTGTACAAGTCTGTACCCATGCCACCCTCTGTACTGTGCTACCTCTTCCTCATGCAGCAATTCCTCTGTGGTTTGGGGGGACCCTTTGGAGGATGCACACACTGGAGTTCCTGTGGCTGTGTTGCTACAGAGGACACAGAACATACAAGGAGACACAGTTATTATATACGGTAGCCCTTCTCCAGAACAATCCAGAAGCAGCAAGTACCTCTTACCACTGTACAGTTCGGAGAAAAATCACCAGTCATCAGCAAGCTTCAAACTGTGGCAGGGGTACAGGAAGGAGGAAGATGGAAGAACAGGATGACACAGAGAAGGGCAGCAAGTGAGAGAAAGAGAAATGCCTCATCATACACACGAGGAGGCAGAGACAGAGCAGTGCACACTCCACAGCAGACCCACCATCACTGGAAGGCAGGGAATCAGCAGTGAAGCAGAGCAAGGAGAGACACTGATGGTGACGCTCTCCTGAAGCCCAGCAAGGAAGCTTCTGTAAGGTTTCCTGACTGAGCCAAGCCAGGCACTCCCAATGTGGAAACAGACTAAAAGGAAAAATAGCTTTGCATGGCTCAAAGGAGCTAGTGCATTCTGGCTTCTCAACAGAAGCACAGAGATTCTGTGTCAGGGAAAGGCATGGGGACAATCAGGACAACAGTTTTTCCTTTGCATTAGCAATAACAGTAAGCCACAATGGGGGTAGGAAGTCATAGAGCATGGGAAAGTGATGACTTTGAGTCCTCAGTGCTTCCCTGAAAAGAGGACAGCAGAAAATAAGAGTTTTGACTGGCTTCTCCTGAGAGGAGAATAAGACTCCTCACCAAAGCGCTTATTAGTCATAAAAGCCCATGAACTAAGATAATTACTTCAGCTTTTCTTTTGTGTTTACAGCACCACATCCCTACCTTTGTCTTGCTGGGAAGAAACAACTTACCAGTTGCTATGTAACAAGTTCATTGTCTGAAAGTTTATCTGTGGAAATACTCCATTTACCTCAGCCACTATCCTCCCTTCTCCTCCTTCCCTCTTTCTTCCATCTCTCTCCTTTCTCCTCCATCTCTCTCTGCCTCCTTCCCCTCCCTCTCTTAATTACAACCATTCACTCATTCTCTCCCCATTTAGTCAAGACCGCCCCCCGTCACTGGAACCCTGGAGTATGGTCTTCATCCCAGCCCAGATGAGAAGACAAATGCCAGAGTGCCTGGAGGATGTTGTGCTTGGGGACCTTGTCTGGATATTTCTCCCAAGCCTTTCTATGGAACACTGCAAGTGCTTCCTGTTCTCCAGACCACTCTTCCCCTTGGTCAGCAGTGCCTCCTTTACTGCAAGTGCCTCAAGCCCCTGGTTAATGGGTGTCCTGTAAGTGGCACATGGGTCCGATCTATCTTGTCACCTAACACAACTGCATTTCCATCAGGGCAGAGAGGGACGAGCCAAGCCTGTTCACAAACTTATCAGATGAGACGCTCTTCCTGCCCATCTCTTGTGATGCCCTCCTGCTGGAAACCATGAGGAAGCCAGAAGATTTACTTCCATCCGCATTACTTCACAATACTATGTCATTGGCTCTTGCCCACAGCTGTGTATATTTATCATTTCTGCCTTCCCAGTGAGTAAACAAAGGCACTCAAAAGTAACAGGCCACAGGTGTCCCAAGCTGTAAGGCCATGTGCTTGAAGGGAACGGAGCATTCGTTAGACTGCAGCCGTGACTCTGACCTCACTGTGACTTATTTAAAAGAGTTTTGTTCCTTCTTCCACTGATGATGCTTGACTAGACACGAGGATATCATACAATGGCAGCTACATCACTGGTCTAGAATACAAAAGACTAAATCTGTTTCCAACCTCCTCCACAGGGGTGTTACTAATTTAGGGAATTCATACTCTTAGAAGAACAAAAGGGCCCCATCTCCTTTTTCCTATAATGGTAGGGATCAAAACCAGCGTCCTATGTATAGCAGTCAAGTCTGTATCACAGAACTTTATCCCCAATCCTAGGAAGTTCTTGATATGCCAATGTGACTTTTAAAACCATGAACACACGAAATTATTTCTTTAAATTTGTTTCTATTTTGGAAGTGGAAAAATGAAAACTGATTTCAATGTTGAAAGTTTACTATCAACATATAGAAGAGGATCCCAAACTTTTCATAAAAACTGCGTTGACTCTCCATAATAGAAAAAATTCGAATAATCTCTTTGGGAGTAACTGGGTACTGACAGTCAAGAAGATATATAAACTAGGGCTAGTGGGTAGTGCATGTCACAAGACACTCTTTGTGTTTCTTCAAAGCCAGTGCTGTTGACTTCATTTATAAAAAGACATAAAGGGCAAATCAGGGTTGTACCAAAAATAAAAGCAAGCATGTCTCTCCATAGCAGGAAGACAGTACTTTGGGAAATTCTAATCTTAGTTGCAAATGTCAAGATTACAAACTGGATCTTAGCTAAAAGTGAACCTCTGCCAGAGTGCTCCTGAAGGTGCATTTGGGACCAGCAGATTCAAGACAATGCTGAAAGAGAACTCAGGATGGAAAGAAGGCACGTCCACTGTGAAATGCTCACATAGTCTAAAGAGGCAGAACTGAGACCAACTGAACACGAAAACAACCAAACAGAGCCACAGTCATAAGCATCAAGAGAGTAGAACAAAATCAGAGATGAACACAGACAGACATCATATTCCATCGTAAAGCAGCCTCATGTGCCTGTCAACCAACGTACACACACACGAGAGAGAGAGAGAGAGAGAGAGAGAGAGAGAGAGAGAGAGAGAGAGAGAGAGAGATATTCAGGTTCACTAGGATACATGTCAGAGACTGACACTGTGGGAGAAGATGAAGTCTGCTACAGTGGAAAAGATGCAGGCTATGAAGCCATGAGTGTGAGTGAAGGGCTTCACTTTCAGTGCTCCCTGTAAGCATGCCGTCCAATAATTTGAGCTCTTGGAACCTCATTTTTACCGGCAAAGGGGAATGATGGGATAAAATTTTTAAGAGGGTTGTGAGGGTCGACTGTAATGGATAAACAAGAAAAATGTTTCCTAACAAAACTCTGACATTCCCATTATTTTCAAAACTACAACTGCCAGAAAGAGACTAGTGCTACTCACCTGCCTAACGTGAGAAAGGCTTATGTAAACCTTTGACAAGTGTGAACTACTGAGAACTAAAATGTCATATAAAAGGTATGTACAAAAATTGTTATTGGCATCAAGTTAAATCGTTCCATATGCTACCAAGTGCTTACTGTGTACTGAACATATCCAGAAGACAAATGTCCCCTTTGACCTTAACTCTAATAAGGTATTATATAACATATATATCATATATTATATATGTGTGTACAATTATCATATGTGCATGGCTCACTATTGCAAGGATTATAACATGTAACAGAAAAGGACTACACTGAAGTCAGTACTATGTAAACTTCAAAGTCACCAACATTGTTACCTTAGGACTTGGACATTGTCCTGGGATCTGGAATATACTGTGACCTGAATGCCAGGGATGTGGCGTCTTGTACCCTTCTCTAATACCTTGTATTTTAAAGCGGGCAATTGCCCCATTTTTCTGCCTCAGTTTCCTCACCTATAAAGTGAGAGTCTGTACTAAATGGTCTGTACAAGCTCTCATTGCCAAGATAACTGTCCTCAGAGAGTGACAGGTTAGAAAAGTGCTGGGTAGCGCTACTTTGGTTAAGAGAACAGAGGGTGAATTTTTACTTCTGTAAAGATGAAAAGCTCCTGACTTATACCTCTTAAGGGAAAAACTATCATTACCAGGGGAGAAAAAACAGGGTGAACTTCCAGCTCTGTAAAGGCATTTGTAAGAGGTCTCTCAAGACAAGGCAGACACAAGGTCCCCAGTTTGCAGGGTAAAGATCCCCTAATAGGCCACATGAACTGAGATAGCCAGGTCTCAAGAAAGTCCCACAGCTTAGAAACAGAGAGCCTTCCTCCTAAAGCTGAGAGTGCAGGTCCCAGGGTCCAGAGGCACCTAGGCAAGTGACAGGTGTTGCTTCTCTGACAAGGTTGTGATCCCCAAGAGCCTTCCATATTGTCCCCAGGAGCTTGGCTAGAACAGGAAACAGGTTGGAGATTATGCAGCATTCCTAAAGTTGTGTTTTAAACAGAATCTCACTTTATATTCAAAGTGTTATTAACCTTTTAAAAACATGACAACCATTTCTCCTGAGAAGCGATTTTACTTATACAATAGACACTCTTATTATAGGGGCTCTTAGAACACATTCCCATTTTGCCTGTTTACCAGGAAGCTCAGAACCCTCATTACCAATTAAGCAAATATGAATATCAAAAATTTGTGTGCATATTTTTCCACAGTTACATGACTTCATGTCATTCTACCTACGAACCTTAGTTTCTCACCAGTTATTTCTTTTTCATACTATCTCCTTACCCCGTACTTCTTAGTCCTTACTTTATGGTATGTATCACTGCAAATCACTCATAATGACTTTTTCTGCATTCAGACAAGGTATAAATACAAGTTACACAGTTTGGTTAACAGTTTTTGCCCCTTAACTCCAAGAAAATTCAACCTCAAAACTCTGCTTATTTCTAAATACATATGATGTTTGAGTGGAAGATGTTTTAAAATTAAGGTGCATACAATTCAAATATTAATGCAGATATGTGTATGATACTATCTAGAATAGCATATAACCCCTGCCCTGAAACTTTATAGACCTTTTAGGAGGGTGGCCCAATAAGCCAAAATGCTTTCCACAGTAAAACTAAGATATTATTTTTTTTTCATTTAGGTACCTTTCTCTATTGTACAAACAATGGTGCTCAAAATATTATATGTCTAGGATATAATTTTAATGACAAAGCAGAAAAGAGAGACTGGTTATTTCCAAAATGAATTAGACACTAAAGGAGTCTGTAAAAATTAAAAGCAAAGCCATTCACATTGCAATTTTGCTTTAAAATGCATAGCTACCATTCAAAATGGTGCTTATAGTGATATCTAATTGATCTGTGATTATTATTTTTTAAAGATTTATTTATTTATTATGTATACAACATTCCTTCCATGTATGCTTGCGTGCCAGAAGAGGGCACCAGATCTCATTATAGATGGCTGTGAGCCACCATGTGGTTGCTGGGAATTGAACTCAGGACCTCTGGAAGAGCAAGCAGTCAGTGCTCTTAACCTCTGAGCCATCTCTCCAGCCCCATCTGTGACTATTTTAAGTGAATAAATATCCTAATGTTTCAGTTTTTATATCTAATATGATGGATATTGGTTGTTATCATCCATGTAATAGAACTCACACACATTCAAAGTCTCTGAGGTCTTAATAATTTTTAGGAGTGTAAGAGGACCTTGAAAGCTCAAGAGCCAAGAGCAGCTAATAGAAAGACTAGACCTGGAAGGATGGAGGCTTGGAAAGTGCCTGCACCGGGGAGGGCTTAATTAATAAGTATGTTTTACACATTGCGCAGACAATAGCTCTTCCGGAAGATGAGTACAAAGCTACTACCTGACTGTGTAAAATCTTAACATGTTCACTGGGAGAAGTGGTAACTGGATTTGGTATTTTGACCTAAATACTTGTAAACAAAACTAAAAGCTTCATTTCTGCTCCAAACCCTCACCTCTGTCCTTACAAGGCACCTCAAATCTTAAGTCCATAACTATTCCCACCATTCTTCCTAGTGAGAGCACAGAGGAAACAAGAATCAGAACCAAGTAAGTTGTTGTTGGTTTTTTCTTTTCCTTTTCTTTCTTTCTTTCTTTCTTTCTTTCTTTCTTTCTTTCTTTCTTTCTTTCTTTCCTCTCTTTTGTTCCTTTTCTTTCTTTCTTTCTTTCTTTTTTTTTAATGAATTAAGTCTTAAACCAGTAACTAGGCAACCAATGAAGTAGCCCTGACAACAGGAAAGAAAGAAGGCAATGGTTGCTTTCAGCCAGAGCCTATACACAGCACCACGGAGTTGTCCAGTGCTACTGGTTCAAGTGCAAAAAGAAGCATTAACAAACCCTCATTACTCTCTTCTAATTTTATACCAATTCTATACATATTATTTTAGGAAAACACCAATGCAAGTATAACTATAGCTGTTCATCTCAAAGAGAATACAGGAACACGTGTTTAGGTAGCTGCCCACAGTCACAATAGTGATGTGTTCATCAAAATGTATGTTTGAAACTTGGATATATGCCTTGGCTTAGATTCTAAGTGAAACAGCCCATCTATCTCTGGAGACATGGGGAACAAATGCTGTGATGGAGAGAAGGCATGATGAGAAGAGTGGCCTTAGCTGATCTTTGCTCCCTCACCTGTGAAACAGGACCAGCAAAGCCCATATCCTTGAACAGATCGGTATGTAATAAATAGTGTTTTGGGAGCATAAAGCACTCTTTAAGCATTGTTTGTCATGTTGTGAAAGTATTGTACAATATCTTTCGAACTGACTGCTGTTCTTCTTCGCAAAGAGGACTATAGCATCTGTCCCTTCCTGTTACATCTCCACTGTGCTCTATATTCCTCCATAGTGTATTTTCTTGGGAGCAGATTGGCTAAGGAAACACTGCAACAGAGCATGCCAGTCAATTGCAAAGACAATAATCCCAATTATCTGGCTCTGTGTACACTTGATTTGAAAACAGTAAGCACCCATTGGTCTGTATAAGGAGTTCAGTCATTCCACAGTTTGCCCAATAGCTTGCTCTCAGCATTGATCTTCTGACTACAGTTATCCTGTCATGCAGTAGTAAATGTCTGAATCAGCTATAGAAATAACAAGTTGTGGCAACTGAGCATGAGAAGCAGAGTCTCCTTCATGTGTTTCTTTCCCAGCAAGAGGGACGCTTTATGTCACTGTGGTGCGGATGTTCTGAGTTTGTAAAGCCAGTAAGGACCAAGGATCCACACTTGTAAAAATTCAACAGTGGCTTTGATATAACTAGCAACATATGTACCATGTGCCTCAGTGAGGAGCTTACCATTGTTCTATTTTACTTGACTAGGAAAAACATACCATTTGAATATGAGTAATGATTGTTGCTATCAAACACCAGGCAGAGTATATTTAAAAAGAAAGTATGTATTAAAGTACATTAAATCAGAAGATAAAAAAGCTCCCTACCAATAACAAATCATATATGAATATTATCTTGTTGGCTACACCCAGATTCTAGCAGGTCACTAGTACATGAAAGTTCCCTGAGGGTCAGTGAGATGGCTCGGAGGGTAAAGATACTTGGCAGCCAGCCTGAGATCTGAGCACAATCTCCAGAAGCCACATTAAGGCAGGAGAGAACTGACTCCACAGTGTCCTCTGACCTTCACATGTGGCACACATGCACACACCATCATGCACACACATCCAATAGAAACACCATTTAAAACCTTAAAGTTTCTTTGAAAATAGAAAAGCAAAACTCACAGGTGAATTTGTGAGCTGCCCATTAGGGTCTTTGCAGCCTTCACTCTGTTCTTAGACACTGTGGCCCCCAAGGCACAGTAGTTCCACCCTTTCTCACTGGAGTTTGTCAAAGAGAGGGAAAATTAAATGAGCACAGATTTGGCACATGGGTTTAAGATGAGAGAAGAAGCTGATACCAAAAGAACGTTTTTCACATGAGATGATTGTTAGACTTGTCCTCAAACAACCTTTCAAGGAAATAAGTCCTACCTTCATCTCATAGGCCTGTTCATTGAAACTCACAAAGGTAAGGTGACATACTTAGATAAGACAGACAGAAAACACCACGGACAGAACTGAGACCCATGGTGAGTCCACACCAAGACCCAGGCTCTCTCTCATCTATTTGTGGCCTCAAATTCTGTTCTGCTCCTCACCTAGCTACTTCTGTATCTATGTCTGCACCGCTCAACCTTCTGTTATGAATCCAGAGTAACAGGAACAAGGCACTGTGGAGACAGAAAGCAGCATCTGTACAGAAAGCAGGAAGTTCATGGTTCTCTGCACTATTTATAGTTTTTTCTTATTCCATCAAAGGTTTGAGACAGTCAGGGCAAAAGTTGTTTCATATGCTCGAGGCTTAAACTATCATAGAAAGCTAACTAAATCTGATACTGTTCTCTCTGTGGAAAGAGTAACCTGGGTGGAACACTAAGACTTAACTCTGTTTCTGCTGTAAGCCACTGACGGTCAGTAAGCTCCTTCCTTTCTATGGGCCCATTTCTCCTTTGTCACCGAAGTCACGGCACCAGATGGATGGAATGCTGCCTCCAATCCCCTCATGTTTTGGTGGTGGTGGCTGAATGGTCTGGTGTGGTTGATTTCGGCAGACCCAGCACTGTGAACCGGCAGAGCAAGCTCCTAGCAGTAAGCTCCACCCGCCCATACTGTAGCTTCAGTGGCAGCCATTGTACTTCAGACACAGGTAAGTGTGGTCCTTTGCCACTGTGCTCATTTGGACGTCTCCTGAAGGTCAGGATCTTTCTCAAGCAATTCCCAGAGGGAGTGATGGCCAAGGCCACATCTGTATGCCTGCGCATTGTGCCCACTTCTGAGGTCTGTGACCTAATATGATGCCTACACAAGAGAATTTTGTATCCAACCACTGAGTACACACACACACACACACACACACACACACACACACATCAAACATACCACAGACCATTCATGAAGAAGGCTACCCTGCCTCACCTCTCTCTTAGTCAGATGCCCTGAGCTTAGCTCCATGATATTTATAAGTAGTGTGACTGAAATTCTGCGATGGATTGTCATGACAAAAATACTTAGGATTGTCAGAACAATAAAATGTGGTAAGGAATTTACCATAATATGATCATATGATCTAATCGCACTGGTGCTCCAGCACAGATGGGGCCGGCTGGTGTTCTTGGTGGGAAAAGCTAACTGACGGATGAGACTCAGCCTTCTGCTGGCAGGACACTCACAGTGTGTGTGCAGAGGCTCATGGAGATGATGGCACAGATGACAGGCCCTGAGGTGCTGTCACAGTCTATTGTCCCCACAATCTAAGTATTTAGCAGACCCTGCACACCCTGCAACAGCCACCCAGAGCAACTCCACTGGCGTCGTTCTGGCCCATCAAGTCAGTGATGTTTCATACTAAAGTGGCAAAATAAAGATTTGCTCAATAAAGTGAAACAGATCATGGGTAAATATATATTCATATGGACATACATATGAGCCTGTGTGTGTGATAAAAACACAGCTTTCCTGTCTCTGGGCTTGTTCACTAGCCCACAGTGGTTATATATACAGAGTCTGTTTGCTCACACCTAGTGTGATGAACGTAGCAGAGAATGGTTGACACTGGGGTGTGATGTCCCATCCCCTTCAGCACTGGAAGGTTCTTTCTCTCTCTCTCCTATTTGGCCTTGCTTCAGCTAAAGACAGTCACTTCAGACAAGATCAAGTCCTCTTTTCAGGGTAGCTTTTTTTAATCCAAGGACTGATTGGCATGAGTATACAAAACTAATTTCCCTCTCAAAATGTGGAGCAAATCTCAGTAACTATGGAGTCCTGAAGCTTGTGAAGGGGTTGCTGGTGGAGGCACAGTGCAACCATTCCCTCACCCAGTCCTGCTTTGTCCCTGTCCCTTCTACAGATGCCAGTTTTGGAGAGTACCTACATACACACACCTGCCACTAACATCCAGCAAGTAGCCCGCTTCCCAGGGAACCCGGGTGTGTGCTATGTTCTTTTGTAAAGAAGGTTTAAGTAAAAGAGAGAAGTGTGCTTAATAGATGATAAGGTCCGTGACATGGGGTCCAAGGAACAAATGACCATGTCTAATTTACAGTTTACAGGTCTTTATAGTTAAGGAAAACTGGGTCAGTAATCCAAAGCTGGGCAATTTTGAAGCCAGATAGCAAACTGGATTTGTCCCAATCGACTTCCTAGACTTACTGCATATTATATACTTAACATTTGACTTGGAAGAAAAAGTGAGAAGAAATGGCAGTGTTCTTAAGGAAGGAAAGTCACAACTTTAGGATGGAGGTCTGAATGGTAAGAGCTGAAGCTGCCTCCCTCACAGGGCCCCAGAGTACTGCTCTGGATCCATTCCTCTAGCTGCAACTAGCCTGGCAAATACAGAGATCTTCCAGTAAGGCCCACTCACCCACACCAGTGACCTCAAACAGCGGTCTTGTTCAGGAGGCTTGAGATCCTATGAGAAGAGCTGATAAACACGTATAGCATTCCTAAAGAGCATGGGCTTTTCCGTGTCTCAAATTCAACCCCATTAAAGGTATCTATGGACACAATGATTCCCTCAGCTAGGAAACCACAGCTTCCTGGTTCTGTAGAAACCACTTTGCAGCTTACCTTCAGGGACTCAGTTCTCTTCAGCATGTTGTAGTTTAGGTTATAATTTACCAGTGTGTTCAAAGTCAAACTTATTTCTCACTTTTTCTCTCATGCCTTCCATGGGAAAAATAAATTGGTTTTTTTTTTCATTTTTAGCTTCAGATTTCTTCCTTCCTCACAAATGAATTGAGAAAAGTCAATGGGAAATAAAAATTAATCTTTGGAATTTGCAGTGTACAGTGTCCACTTTTGACCTTTAGCTCCAAATGATAATAGTAAATAACTACATATGGTGCAAAGCATTAACTTTTTATTTACTATCCTATAAGTATGTGTGTGCACCTAAGTTTATATATGATGATCCACATCCTGTAGGATGCTAATGGCTGTCATAGGACTAGGCTTTGGGAAGACAGCTCTCTCTGTCCATATGAGTCTTGGAGTACCCCATCCTTCCCTGCACTCCTAGTCCCCTAGTATGGCCCAAGAGTACAGCAGTATGGTCAAAAGCTTGAGAATGAGCTATACTTGTGCACACCTTGTAGTGGGTCACATTGTTTCCTTAACAGAAAAGTCTTAACATTATGCAATTGTGAAAGTGACCTTGTTTTGAAATAGAGTTTTATAGATGTCATCAAGTTAGAGTAAGGTCACAACAAATTAGATGGGTTAGGTAGCAGACACACAGACAGAAGGCATGTAAGAAAGACAGGAGGAAATCGGGAGAAGGCAGAAGTAAGCCAGGGTTCTTGTAACAACTAGATGGCAGGAAGATGAGGGCTTGGCCCTCCTTGAGAGCTGCAGAGCATGGCTGTAACACCTTGCCTGCAGACTGGCCTCCAGAGCCGCACAGCTGAAGTCCCTGCTTCTCTACGCAAGCCAGTGTGTAGTCACTTAGGGAAGGATTACACCTGTGCTTCCAGACGGTCATGCCACACAGGAACGCAAATAGCACTGCACACTTCCCGACTTCTTCAAGAGCAAATAGAAAAGCCCCGTGGGGAACCGCGGAAACCACAGCTTTTATCTACTGTGCACACTCTGCCTCTGTGTCCTCAACTACAGTTAGCCAGGGCTGAAACGAAGGAGAACCCTGGCCTGAGCCCAGCAGCTTTTGTTCACTAAATAAACACATGTAAGTGGTTTTAACATTTTCTTAACGGCTATTACTATTGTCTATTACAATATTCATCTGTCCCTCTCCAATAGCTCCATATTTAAAAGTAAATAAATAAGCATTTTCTCACAGTTTAGTGCTGGGCTAGTATTTGTGTATAAAGGGAATGAATGAGCTGTCCTGCCGGGTGCACTCCTCCCAGTCCCCCTTTTCCGCTCTTCTTCAGGAGGTCAATTGGTCTTCCTGTATGTCAATCAAATCTCATTCACACACTGGACAGGTCCAGTGAGGGATGAAATGAAGAGGCTTCTCAGAGTCCTCCAGGTCGAACGTGCTTTGCCCAGGCTTTCTACCTCATGTTCCCAGCTATCTCCTTTCTTGTGACCTTCTGGCCACACTGGCCTGTGCTTGCATAGCTCTACCTGTCTGGAGTGCCTTCCACTCTGTTCCTCCTGCAGCTGCACCATGACTTCGTTCAGGTCTCTATCCTGAGTCATATCCCCAGACAGTCCATATTGCCACTTCTAAAATAACCACCCTAAGCTGGTTTCTTCCCTTTAACTTGCTTTTATTTCCCCTTGGTTCCCAGCCATGTACTGACACAGCCTTCTGCACAGTCTCTGTCCCCTACCAGTGTGTATGTTGTTTAGTTCTGGCATTCACTCCAGACTCCCTTACTTCTATATGTGTCTATCCCAGAACAAGCACCTGATAAATGATTTGCTGAATCAAAATGATGAAAATCAAATGCAGTTTGAAATTTGCTTGTTTTGTTTTTTACTTTTGGATAGGAAGCATAGCATTAAATTTAATGGGGAGCTACAATTCACTTAACCACTACTGTGAGCTTATGTGTGTATCCTTTTAAATATTCTTATATTCTATCCTCACTCCAACTATAAAATTTACAATCTTTGTAAGAAAGTCCCTAAATAATGCAGAACAGGACAGAGAGACACCAACAGGCAGGTAGGTTGAGTACCTGGGAGGCAACCTAAGTGCCAACCAGCAGTAATGTGAGCATGTGACACAGGGCAGATTTGAGTAAATGACAAGGCGGCCCTCAAGCTGGAAACCCAGATTGTTGGTAAGAGGCTGGGAGCCAGGAGCCTAAAGAGATATGAGAGTGAACCCATGGGCCTGCTATGGAGTGGGGAGGGATGCAGGGTTACCTTCTCATTCCTGCAGTTGCTCAGCCCCATGTTGTTCATGGAGGAGAGTTTCCCATCGACCCCGTGTGGCTGCTGTTGCTGCTCCCGCTGGATCTGTTCCCGCATCTTCCGAGCCTCCTGAATGGCTTTCATCACTGTGTCCTGGTCCCCAAACAGGGCAGGAGAGTTGAGACTGGACAGGATATCTGCATACATAGGGTGCGTTATTAGAGGCATGTGAGGACAGTCCCTCAAGTGCTGACTGTGACCCACTCCCCAGGGAAACATTGTATTCAGAGAACAAGGAGGGGGCACATTTGTTCTTAAGAAAACTACAACGCTAGTTAGAGCACAGAAAGCCGAGTGCAGCAAGCTGTATTGGCTCAGGGCGCAGCTAGGCCATGGGCTGGAAGGCTGTCCCTTACCCTCTCACAGATGATTGGTCCTAAGTTCTGATCTTGTATGCACAGGGGAAGTATTTGCCACTTGTGCCTCCAGTTATCAATGCTCCTGCATCCCCTTCCTAGCTTTCCATGTGTCCATTCTTTGTGTACAGTCTTTCCTGATTGGTAGGGGAGGAACAAGGAGGAGAGAAGGCAGAGAGGTGGCTGGGATTTCTGTCCAGATACTCTTGTATTTGGTATGTTTTGTGTAGGGGAGCAGTTTGAGACCTCTGAGGGTACACGGCACTATGGTGACATCTGTATGTGTGTGTTTCTGTGTCCATTGCAGAAGCGAGGGGATGGGAAGGAACACACCATGCACTCCTTTCTCCCAGAGCTGGCTGGTTAATGAAGCATTCTTCTTATCACGCTGCCTCGGTTATTTACCAAGAGGATGGAAACACTGCCCCATGCCTAGCTTGGACACCCACTGCTGCCAGCCTCTCGTCCCACCCCCAATCCTGACATACAGTGAAGCAGTATGTGTGGCAATGGCTTTTACATGAGCACAAATCCTCAAATCAACTAAGAATAAACATTTTCTTCCATTATATTCCATGTAGCCCAGAGGGGGAAAAAGGAATAGAAGCTAATTTTCCTCTATGCCCTGTGCTTTACTCAGCTTAATTGAATACTTTGAATCAGTTTTTCCATTTTTAGACAAAAGAGGGCAATTATTTGATCACTGTTAGATTTCAGCTGTTGTGTATTTGACATGATCTACTTCATATTCCCTCGTACATGTGTGTGACAGGCATGTATGCATATATGCAGACACCTCACACAGACAGAGGAACAGGGAAACTAGACTACAATCAAGCTCATACCACACACCTTGTATGCACAACACCTGTGCATATCCATGTGAGTTGTGAAGTTCTAGAAATTGTCTATGAAAATGTTTTTAAAAGTCAGTTCCTTTATAGGATATTAAGCTTTTTTCTTTTGACTTTTTTTGGATAAAAGAGCTATGTTTGTGCAATATTCTGTGCAGAGACTGCACCTAGCAGCAGATGCTTTCACTCTAGCCCCCATGGCTCTGACCCGAGAACACTGTTCTGCTATTGACAGGAGCAGGGCCTGTGGCATACCAGCTCCTTCCCTCCCTGCAGATGAGCAGCCCAGGAACAAGTGCTTTCCCGACAGGATGTTGAAGTGCACTGTACAAGGGCCAGTTCCAGAAGCAGGCTACTTTTCCTATGTTGACTTTCTTTGTTCTCATCTCCCTACTCCCAAGATGCCAGCCAAAAGAAACAGTTCGCAGCAATGGTCCAGGCATGCACCTCTTCTCTTCTCACTGAGCACCCCTGACAGGGAGTGAAAAGCTGTGGCTCCACTCCTATGGAAGTCAGAACAGGCTGTTGCTCACAACCTATCCTAACACCCCAAGTGTCGATGAGGGCACCACATCTCACCCTCAGCCCAGTCAAGAACACCTCTACCTGGGAGCTTCCTGAGAGCAGCAGGATCTGCAACTGTCCTGGTTCTGCTATTTCACAGCATAGGTCTGGAGCTCAGGCATTCTACCAGTAAGAACTAAATTTCCTAACTTGTAAAGTCAAGTGAAATTAAATAAAGCGGAAAGACTAGATAAAAAAAATTGTAATGGGTCTACCCACACATCACCATATCCAATTATAATAAGCAACAGGCTCCATGATTAGATAACACAAGGAAGGGAACGTGGTAAAGAAATGGCGGGCTGAATTCCCAACCTCTTTGAATCTCACTGTTTTTATCTGGAAGGCAAGAGACAAGAGGAGTCCAGTAACGACATCCTTAATGCATTTGGTTTGTTCCTGCTGACAAATGTTTTCTTGCCTATTGCTTCATTCTACCCAAGAACGTGAATGTGTGGGATTCACTTATCCTAGTCTTTCAAAATAGAACTCTGATGTGCTGGACACTGCAAGAGCCTTGTCAGGCGGACTATTCTCTTCTGGCCTTCTCAGTACTATTCCCCATGTAGGGTTTAGGAAATACTAAAGTCCAGTGCCACAACACCAGCCAGTGAAGGTTTTTGGTTCAGGCATGTCCTGTTGTAAAACCCATGCTTTTGCTCCACACTTTCAAACAGCAGTGTGAAAACCTCTAGAGAGCCTTGAAAGAGCAAGAAGGAAAGGGCACAGTATGACATGGCTTCCTGAATGAAGTCAGTTCTTGATGTCCTTACAGAATTACTTTTAGGCAAAATCTTGATGAAATTCAGACCTCCTTATGTGTCTGATGGCCAGGATCTATTATCATCTCAAAAAAAAAAAAAAGATCCTAGCAGGATTTGAGATCCTTTTCAAAAGTTCTAGTCACCCAAGATACCGAGTTCGGTTCTGGTTCAGTGGAAAGAATATCACTATCCTTTCCAAAGAGCACACAGGGCCCAAGGGCAAGGCATCCTGGGCCAGTGTGTTTCTTTCCTAGGTCGCAGGTCCCTTCCTGAAGTGGACTTTCCCATTTACCTAGAGAGGATCCTCTCCCCAGGCTCCCTCCAATGGGGCTGGGGACGCTGCTCTTGTTCGGAAGGTTGACAGGGCTGGTTTTGCTGGCTGGGAAGAGGCTCTGGGTGGGAGATGTTGGGGACTTCACAGGCTCTGCTGTCTTAGGCCGCGATGAGAGATTCAGTGGCTGGGCTGTTGTTTCATCCTACAAGAGTTTAACATAAATAATTATTTTAAAAAAGACAAATGAAGCACATTATCACTTAGTAAGCCACAGTTATTTTACACCTCCGAGACAATGCCACGTTCTCTTACAACAATAACAAAAGAAGCTAATTATCTACCTCCTTGAAGATTCATCGGAAGGAACCTCATTAATTTCCCTGTGTTATGCTTCTATTTACATTAACTGTGTAGCTGGATCATTCTTTTTGCCAAATTAAAATCTGAATTAGCTCACATTACAGCTTAATTTCCTAATGTGTTTTCAGGGATCTAAATTAACCTAGGGCATTTACAAAGAATTATTTAAAATTTCAGTAGCTCTGTAGTGCTTTTGTGTTCGTCTCTCAGAAAAGTTCCTGTGACTATAAATAGTCCCTGCAGCTAATTTTTTAATATATATTTTAAATCAAACAATTGCAAGTACTTTAGAATGGAAACATGGAGAGTCTTCTTTTGCTCTCCAGGGCCCCTGCCCTCAGAGTCCCATGCCACACCACAGGCTTCTATGTGGCTTTCTGGGTGTGGGTGCTCTTGTGGTTTATATTCTGGTCTCTATTCATGTTTAAAATTAATTTTTGTGAAGAGCAAGCATACATTATAATTATGTTTTACATGCTATGCTATATGCAATTTATTTTTCATGTTTAAAGTGATGTCTTGTTACAATCTTTGCTACATATATTTATGGAATGTCTATTTTAAGACCATATCCCTCCACACTGAACCCAGTATTTCCATCTCTGGCTTAGAACTCTAGGATAGCCAGTGACTTGAAAGTTAAGCAACTTGTTTTCATTTTGTCTCATTTATTCTACCATCAAAGAGCTGCAGATAATAATCATTTCAGAAATATGGATATGAGTATGTGATTTAAAGGTTCAATGTTAAGATCCACATTATTGCATTCTGAAGCAAAATCATCAGCAAATGTCAGATCCTGTTTTGCCACTGGGAGGGCACAGAGAACCTGCTTTCAATGACATTATTGAAAATACACAACGGAGTCTGGTAACAGAATATTCTCTTCCGTGGTTAACATGTGACCTCACTGAGGCTTTATTTCTCTATCTATAAAAAGATGGCCATATACTACAGGATGTCAATCAACAGACATGCCAGAAAACAGCACTGGGGGAGGAAGGGCGAGAGGGAGAACAGGGACAGAGAACAGGGACATGCGTGAAGGTAATCATGCACCAAGCATTACACCAGGCACCTGCAGTGCATTAGCCCACTCAGCCAAGATGCCACTAGGAGAATGGGCTAGACTACTCAGACTTTACAAATGGGGAGGTGAAAATCAAAATAATGAAAAGCATCTTCCCAAGGCCATCTAGGGAGGAAAGAATTTGAGTCTAATTTATTGGACTACAAATCTCCACCTCCCTTTCTACCAAATGAGCAGAGGAAAAATCATTTGTATACTAATGGAGTGACGGTCTATGTTGTTGTTTGTTTGGGTTTGTTTGGTATTAATATGAAACAAGTCCTCTGACCCATCTGTGTTTCAATGCACTTTATATTTAGAATAGGACATGTTCTGGGGAAACAAGATTACATCCACTATGAATGTCAAAATTATCTGATGTACTAAACTAAATTGCTTCTTTTTGCCCTTAATTCAAAGGATATTTAAACTAGTCTCTTCCTTCGTGCATATTGGAATCATAGCACTTTATATGCTGTTTGGTTCATGTTCTCCACGCTGCCTTCATTTGGGGTTTTCTAAACTTCTAAAATGTCTGAGTTTAGAGTTTTTATCAAGTTAAAGAAATGTTCAGCTATTATGTCTTCAAACATAAGTCCAAGTCTTTCCTCTTTTCACGTGCTAGACAGACCCTATGCCATTGTCCCGGGACTGAAGGTCTTTCCTGTATTACATGTTGCAGAGTTCTGTCCTGTGACTTCACTCTCATGGCTCTTTTTCTTCTACAGGTGTAGAAATTGCCCAGTCCCATCCAGTTACTGTTCATCTAAAGTGCTGCACTTATCACTTGTAGGCAATTAGTTAGGTTTTTCTGTGCCTTGTCTTACTATATTCATGTTTTTGTCACTTTTCTTGAAAATATAGAGTTTATAACACTTTTTCAGTTTTAATATTCTCTAACTTACTATTTATAACTCACAATTAATGCCAAATGTTCTCCATTATAGTCATGATAGAGGACAGGATCGGGTTTACTTTTGAGGTTAAAGACCCACCCTACAGGCAGTGCTCTTCAGACATTGATGCTTAGATCCTAGGACAGCAATTTCTGAATAAATGAATTCTAGACTGGTCCATTTTACTATGGAGAAGGAGTTTTTGGAAAATGGTACAGGTAGCTTGGCAACCTCCCTGAGTTGAGAGTTCAGAAGTTATAAATGTTAATGTAGACAGAACTTTTGAAGCAGGGTACCAACAAGGTCAGATCTGCAGAGAAAGAGAGAGAATGCTACAGAACTGCAAAAGACTGGACTGCAGGTTTAGTTGAGTGCTGATCAGTAAATGTGTATCAGGAGGCAATTTGAGTCTGGGGAGAATGAAGAAGAGAGTAGGCAAATGACTGCACATTCATGAAGGACTGAGAATGGCTTACTCTCCCAAGAACACAGTACAACGGCCCCTTTGATGCACATACAGGGCATTAAGTAAAGTGTTCAGGAAGTTGCTGCCTCATCATGGGGATGCACTATCCTGAGATCTTGGTTATTTTGAACCTGACTAACAAATATAAAAAGTATATCCAAAGAGGATCCAGGGGTTCTGTGTCTCAGAATAGATTTCCAATATTTAAAGATATGCAAACACTTTAACAGTTGACACTATGGAATTCAAAATGTGTAGCATCTATTTAATAACTATGGGTTTACACAGAAACATGAAAATATGAATAAAGAAGAGAAAAAATCCAACCTCAAAATGGACACGGATAATAGAGTTAGCAGATAAGATAAGGAAAAAACCTTAGAGGTGGCTAAGATACAGGCAAATCACTCTGCTAAAAGCTGGAAAAAAAATTGACAAAGACCATGTCTAAAATATATAATCTGAGAAAACATTTATGTTCTTTCTATGTAAGGATCATGAAATTTTGAGACATTTTTGACAGGGTTAATTATATACCTCTCCACCCAGTCTAAGATAACACAAATTGTTTGTCAGGGGAAAGGCTGCAGGGACAAAGAATGCCTTGCCAAGTTGAGAAGGCTTTTGCTGTATGTAGAACTGATAGGTGATACTCACCATCCAGCTCAATAATTCTGGATCTTTCTCATTGTGGAACTATGTAACCAGACACTTCCATCCCTACAATGAAACTACTTCTGCTCCTTCATGACCACTGTGAGGATCCCACTACCACCACCATTTATAGAATGCTCATTACATGATAGAGAACATATGGCCTCATGTAAGGCCCATAATATTATCAACTCCCAGATGACAGTGACAGACTTTTGACAGATGAAACCCTGTGTTTATCTCATTACCTTCAGCAAACATTGCCCTGCAATATTTCACTATACAATGCATGACCATACTCTATAGAGGGAAAACAACTATAGTGAGGACCACGACTAATCTGGGTGAAGAAATCTCCTCAGTTAGTAGACTGAGTTTACTTCCGGAAGTTCTTCAGTAATAGGAATATTCAATTTAAATGCTCACTTTATATCTTGGTTTATACATTTCTGCTCACATACATAATATATGATCTAAGAAGTATAAGAAATGGGCCCGTTGTTACTAACATAAAATACTGTCAAGTCAAACCATACAGAACTCTTATGCCTAAGCATTTGCATGTGGTCAAGTGAGTAATAAAATCTGTTGGCCCACAGAGTTGGAATGGTAAAAGCAGATAGAAACTTGAATTTAGCCAGGGAACATTTACTCATCCAGTAAAGGCTTGGTTTGGTACAGTTCCAGTTGGCCAACTTAAATTACAAAATGACTTTTTCATGTTAAAATATTTAATACCCAAATATCCCAAGTTGCTGGCATTTCACATACTCTTTCCCTGACAATTGTGAAGAGACTTAGTCCTTGGGTCGGGCTGCTTGCTGTGCTAGTATGGTTCAGATTCACAAATAAGCTTTTGGAATATAAAACAATCTATTTCTTCAAACTTACAATTCCTGTGTTAATTGTGACAGCTCAAGATTTCTAACAATTAAGTGTGATTCCACCCTGTTTCCCTAGAGAATCATTAAGTTCATATTTGTGAATGGGGCACACAGACAGGTCGTCTGGAGGATACGCATGTCTTTAGTCTTCACTACTTGAAGTCCATTATTTTTTTTAAGACTTTCTGAAATCTCAATATTGCTATCTGCGATTTACTAAAATAAAACAGCTTCAGTGACTGCAGAGCACCCAGTAGTGATATTGGTTGCTCTCAACTGTTTGCTGTGTGAAGATTCAATAATTGCCCAAACTCCCTACATGCAGTACTTCTGCAAAATTACAACCATGCATTCACACTTAGCACACCTCTCCAAGTTCACAGCAATTTATATACAGCGACTGCTTCTCCAAACTATGTGAATTTATTAATTTAATATAGGAACCAGAAACAACCCCCCCCCCAGCAACTTGTATTGTCTAGGACAAGATTTTAAGTATCTGATCATAGCCCTTGTCACCAAGTACTCCCACCTCCAGGGGACCAGTTTGAGGACACTGAAAATCAGTTAAGAAAATTGTGTATCAACACTCTACCCATAACTGTGAAAGCCCATTTATCCTCTTATAATGACATGGTCAAAAGCACTGTCAGTCATTGATATTCCTTAGCACCACTTTGTAGCCAGTTCTGAAGGACAGAGCTCCACAAAACTATGCTAAGTACAACATTAGATCTCCTTTGATCCTCTCTGAACACAGGGATTCTAGGTCATACTCTGATACGCTGAGTGGGCTCCCCACCTTTTTAAGGAATGTGGATAAGTGTTGCAGGTCTGTGACAAAGACTGACAATAAAAACACAGCCATTCCTGCCAGTGAACACTAAAAAAATGAAATCCAGACTCTGAAGGGAGAGATTTTTTTTTTGAGGATGAGTTTTTGGAGTTAGGGCAGGATCTCACAATATAGCACTATTGTTATCAAAAGGCAAGCACCTGTTTCTCAATGCTCACTCATGGCGTTCCTCATAAAGAGGGCTGCTTACTCCCAGGATAGCCCGCTTCACCACCTTCCTTACAAAGCTATTTTCCAAACCATTTCCATAATCCTGCAAAGCAAGTACCTTAACTTGAGTTACAGGGCTGGTCCCTCTCTTTTCATTTTTCATCCCAGTAGGTGAGACCGCCCCTGCTGTGTTTGGTGGCTGTGGAGTTGATGGCATCTTTGCTCCAGGTGACACCTGCATGCTGGCCAGCTGAGCGGCATAGAGCTGCTGCAAAACAGAGAAGGCAACCATGGGTCTCATTAAACGCTGCTGGGACAGGCTCGGGAAAACTTACCCTGCTGCCAGATAGCATCTCTCGCAACCCTGCAATTCCTCTCTCACTTTTTTTAAAAGAAGAAAATAAGAAAAATCAAGTAACTCAGAAAGGAAGAGGACTAGAATGAGAAACATGGTACTGTAAGTTTGTCCAGCAATGACACCATAGGCTGGGACAAGACTGGTCTCTGGAGAACTCAGATCCTTCAATTGTACTAAAAGGAGTTTGGCACAGCAGTCTCTGAGATCCCTTCTAAGAGCCTGAAATCACTATATAATGTTCTTTAATATCTGGTGTGTCCACTTGTGAACTAAGAAACTGAACGGAAATTCCCTGACTGTCCTTGATCTTCCCATACTTCTCTGGGGATGCAGATCCTTGAAGATCAGTGCTGCCCCTAAACCCCTAGAGTCCGCCAACAGTCACTTCCTTCTCAGTCTTTTCTCTAGGCAGTACTTAACGACCATTGACAGGGTATAGCCAGATTGGAAGCCATAGGAACAAAAAAATCAAGTTTCTTTTCCTGGCCCCAGTGCTGAATGAGATAACCTAGTGTCCCCCTTATGGCTAGAACAGCTCAGCTGGTGTGTCCCCAAGTTCTCCTTTGGCTTGGGACTCTAGGCTTATCTCCCTCTGTTTCAATGCTGTCTCTTGGTCCTTTCTAAGTATTTGCTATCTTGCTATCTTATTCATCCTCTGCTCCCTCTTACAAGTGCTCCTCTTCTGGAGACAAAGTAAACAGACAATCTGATACTATTCATCTTAAAATGATCAACATTAAGTATACTGAATTAAATGAATGTAGACTTGAGATTGAAATATGGGCCAATCTCACTTTTAGTTAATTTTAACTTTTATCAAAATAATGTTACTCATGATTTAATAAATTCAATATTACTTTTAGGCCTTTAAATAAAAAGAAAATCACAACAACACAGTCACCTTAAATAAGGTAAAGCCTCTACAACCATACCTGATCACCTTGGCCTCCCCACCTCACTCCTACTTTGAGGAGACCATTCTCTTTCAACTTGGTTGACTTTTCTTACTTATCACTTCATTTGTATATGTTTATATGCTGTTCTGTCCTTATCCACTGACCTCACACAGGAGGATGAAAGCTTAGCTTTCTACATTGCCAGCTATATATGCCTTCATGTATCCCTCTAATTGCTTAGTGTTAATGTCAGAGATTCTAAGATAGTCTTACTGTTCATTCTACTTTGGCACTATTCGTAGCTGAGCTATTCCAAGAGCTATATTTCATTCTCCTCTCCTACCCCCCTCTCTCTGGTACTAGGATTGAAGCTAGGTTCTCAGGCTTGCTAGGTAAATACCACTTAACCATATCCCCAGACTTCTTTCAATATTTTATTTTGAGACAGGCTATCATCACGATGTTGCCCAGGCTAGACTTGAACTCAGTCTGAAAGTCAGATATACCCTGGACTTGGGACCTGCCTGTCTCAGCCTCCCAAGTAGTTAGGATTATATGGATTAAATTCAGCAGTAACTCTTCTCTTTAGCTCTTTGTTAGATTTAATATTTTTATTGTTTATCATTTTATCTCTCATTTTTCTCTTTCTGGTTTCTATAACTATCACTGGGACTCCAGACTCTCCCAAAGACCAAGAACACTCAATATAATACAGTTGAATATATGGCTAATCTCTGTATACATTTCCCACCTCTTAGTGATGCCTTCTAGAATTCTCTACACTTTTGCTCCAGCTTTTCATTAGACCAGTGTTACACAGAATTCCTCTTTGCCTCTCCTATGTTTGATTCCATTTTCTGTCTGTCATGGCTTCCTGTCTCTTAGTTAATTGTAATATTTTCAATAGCACATACCCTCCAGGAAATACCTGAGAAAAGTGCCTTGAGGTTAGTATTTTAGGAACAAATGATTCAGGAAACTTATTATTATTATATTCCCTTGATACAGAATTCTAAGTTAAAAATGATTACCAGAATTCCAAGGACAATGACTTACTGTCCTTTTACTCTTATTGCCAAGGAAGTCTGTTGTCATTCTGATCTCAGATTCTTTGCATGAAATCAGTTTTCACTTGAGACAGCATTGCCTTCTTCCTTGTATAGCAAGTGCAGAGATTTCCTCCTGAGGGCTGTCTGCCTGTTGACTTTGAACTCACTGGTCTGGAGCCTAGCTCTTCCCATGCAGAAAACCATGAGCTTCAACTCTAGGAAACACTCGGGTTCCCCATCAACTCACACTCATAAATGTTTGACATCCTCATGAACCCTCTGGTTTTAGTTTTCCTTCTGTCTCACACTCTTAAACATTTTATTCTACTCTATGGCAGATTATTTCCATCAGCTTATTCTAAGACTTCTATGAACTTTCCACTGTCACAATTTTAAGGATCCTTTTTGTTTTCTGACTGCTTCTCTTCATAGCAACTTGTTCACTATTCTGTTGAGTAATAATAATGATGATTTTGAATTTGTGTTTATTTTCTGATCTCTGCACTGTTCTCTCTCTCTTTTCTTTTAATCTTTTGAGCTCTTTCTCTTATAGTTTTTGGTTGTGAGCCTAGCCTTTAATGAATGAGCCATCTCTCCCGCCCTTGAACTCTTTCTCACTGAAGGATTTCTAAAGTCTCTGGTGATCATTGACTAACATAGTAACATCACCAGAAGCTGACTGGGAAGTCTAAGTGTAGAGGGAGAATTATTGAATGACAGGCTTCATTATAAAATTATGATGTCAAAAGTAGATTTTTTTTTCCCTTGGAGAATCCAAAGTGTCAACACTCACATATTCTCTTACACTCGGCCATTTTATTTGTTTTTAAAGAGATACCCTCAAATTCTTGTCTCGGCTTGAAGATTCATTTGAATGCCATTATTAGGACTGATGTTCCAAGATAAAAACCTATGAATACAGCTTCTCAAGAGATCAACCTTTCAGTCCCTTGCTTAGGCTGTATGCTGCTAATGAATGGTGGGAGGAATCAGTAACTTTACCATGCATCAGACTGAGGGGCCATCTTTTATTGATTTCAATCAGTCATTTTGTTGACCATTCTCCTCCTATCTCTGCCTTCAGTGGCATATCACCCTTTTCTTTTCTGATAGCAGTTATAACAAAACTATCAATTTCTCATGCCCCCCAAACTTTTACCAGCTCTCTTTCTACTTGTACTCAAAGGCTGCTACATCTAATCCTTAACTGTCCCTGTATTAGGACTTGTGTAAAAGTGGTAATAAGTGAATGTGTTAATTTACCATGGTTAACCCACAGTCAGATATCACAGTCTTAACACTGTTGGTGCCTAAAAACATCATTCAAATATTTTCTTTTCCTCTTATAATCAAGATTAAGCCAATACCTTGTTGGTCAGATTTCTATAATAGAAAGCTTCCTAGTTCATCAACTACAGAAAAAAAAAAAGAGCTCAAACTTAGCCATATTAGTAGAAGAGAAAAAACAGGTGGTTTGTATATAATTTCCAGCATTACTATCATTCAGATGGACAAATAAAAAATTACAGTAATCAAAAACAGACCTTTCAGCACATGTAATTAAATGAAAGCTTAATAAAGAATAATTTGCAAGAGCCAGATGTGCCTATGTCATGATTGTTGCTTTCTTTGGAACAATTTTTCTAATATAACAAGCCTCTAAAGAAATTAAAGTTTCTTAATTCTATATGCAATGACTCAGTGGCAAGAAAATTTCACAAGAAAGAGTCAAACTGCTATAATTTAGCCAAAGGAAAGGCAGCAGGTTTTTTTTTCACTTTAATGGATCTTTTTCATTTGAAATTCAGCAAGGCTGAGCATGAGTGCTTGCCTAGCATGCGCAAAGCCTGGGGTTCCTTCCCAACACTGCATGAACTAAGCATGTTAGTATAATGTCTGTCATCCCAGGACTTGGGAAGTAGAGGCAGAAAGAACAAGAGTTCCAGGTTCATGCATATCAGGTTTGAGGTCAGTCTGAAATACATGAGACCGTAGCTCAAAATAAATAAATAAATAAATCGAAACAAGTTGGTAGGACACAGGAAACATCTTCTCTGGACCTTCTGCTTGGACTAAGCCAGCAAAGCAAAGTTTGATACCAAATGACATGGATAGAGGCAGCTACAAATAGAAAATGCATTGGCTAATTTAGGGAGCTATAAAGCATAACTGGATATTTTAAAGAGCCATAAAGTCTTAAAGATACAAGTTCTTACAATCTAGGCCTTATCAAAAGCAAGCCTATTTTGTTTTACTCAATTTCAAATCTTTCAGAGAGCTACAACTAATAATGTAAGGGGAAAAAAATCTTTGGAAATAAGTCTATATTCTAAATATCTGACTTAATTAAATGACCTTCAGATTTACTGGAAAGCATAGTTCATTTTTAGAAATAAGGTAGTGTTAATTGCTTGCTCTGAAGTTCTAATAACTGTTTCATACCCATATCCAATAAGTTCTACTTAAATGTGACAAGAGCCCATAAACTCATCCTGCTCAGAACCAGTTCTTGTGAGTTGTGATTCCTGGAGCACTGGAGTGGGGGAAAAGAGCCACTGGGTGAAGTAGACAGCAGGATGCAATAAGACTCAGTACGACAAGCTTTGAGACAAAACTCAGAAAATGGAATACAACAAAAAGAAAGTAAGCAGCCATGAAAATCAGTTTATCATATTCTACCTAATGAAGCATAGTCATTCAGCTGTAATTATCACCTTCAAATTGGAGATTTTAGATTCGATTTAGATGATAAGAATGCCATTTATCAAATAGGCATATATTTACAAAGCAATTTCCTAGTTCACTTTCTAAGCTACTGTCTGCTGAATGCATTCGCATGCAAGACTCTGCACTTCCGGGAATGGAGGATCCAAAGGCCCACACATTCAGCCCTGGAGGTATGAAATGGAGCTCTCCAACTTTTGACTGGCAGCATTCCTGTGGTGTCCATCACTTCTGAAACTTGTGTTTGGTCAAGCATGTGTTGCTTCCTATCCTTGATAGACTGTAAACTTCCTGAAGACATGAGAGATCTATTTTTTGTTGAATACCTAGCACTAATGATGGCAGCTTAGGAGTAAACAAGTACCCGAGGATTATTTTTGAATTGACATACTACATAGATCACCGAAGAGCAGCTGCAAATGAGACAAAGTCACACTCAGCTATATTTATTATAGTTCATGAAAAATTTAATAATGTTGAATTCAAAAAAAAATAAAACCAAGGGAATATACACTCAGTCTTTGCTAAGTTACATTGTTTCACATGAGTAGTGGGGGAGGAAAAGGAAAAGAAGGAAAATAAAATTTAAGTCACAGAGGTATGAACAGGTCTCAAAGGGATCCATTACTTTATATACTAACCTAAGAATTGATTAAAACATACATTTTAAAATTATTTTGTTTAACAAAAATGTATATTTTAAAACTAGTTTTATAAAAATAACCAAAACAAACAAACAAAAATAGTAATTTGATAGCATATTTACCAGGCATTGAGAACTACTAGCTTCACTAATGTGTGCTGCTAAAGTTTATCACACAAATAGCAGGTGGAGCATAAGAGAGGAAGAGGGCCAAGCCTTCCTTTTTCATACATTTACAAAGAACTCTAACATTTTTTTGATAATGCATCTTTTTTGGGAGAATAAAAAAATACTAGTTATTCCAATGATATAGCTCTTGGTAGAAAATCTCTTTGCAGACTATAGGGTTCAGAAGGAAAAGGGTCAGACTCTGATTATGTAGCTCATATGGTTTATAAGAGCATTCCATGCAGGGTTCTCAGGCCAGAGTTCACAGGCTAGGGATGACCATGAACCACACACAGCTGAGGTCTGAGAAATTAGCAATATAGAAATTGGGCCACAGGTTGAGTAAAAGTCCCATAAATATTTCAACTTGGTGAAGACGTTTTCATAAATGCAGATTTTTCCATTGCAATTTTGTAAAATGCTTAGTGATTTTTTGGGGGAATAGTGAAATACTTTTTCAGCCACAATATGTATAAAAGACATGTACATAAAATTGAACCTACTTTAACTTTTCAAAATTATAAAAGCACTTATATTTTATAGTGTATTAAGAAATTATTTTTTAACTTTATTGTTAAAACTGCTCCATCCTTCCTAGCAGAGGTTTAAACATCATACTTAGCATTGGAACTTGGGTAAGTGGAGCAATGACACACAGAGCCTTGAAGGGGCATATTGCTTAAACTAGCCTGACATCCTCATTCTACTGGTTAAGCAAGGTTTGAAGGAGCCAAATTATTTCCCAAGACCATACTGTTTAGTCCTAGAACTAGAGGAACCTTCTAGCTCTCATCTATTACCAGAATGACACTGGAAGTAGACAATGGTTATGTGATCAATCCTTGCACCTTCCAAACATATTTCTAGCATTGATTAATTGTTCATTGACCAAACTTTACTCCATACTTATTAATTAAGACTTGTACTAAACATCAGAAATGCATCAACAAGACCCTCAGAAACAACACCTGATTTCATAAGAAACTGATACAACACAGCTGCCCAGACAGTCTTATAAAGTTACAGTTAGAAACCACTGAGAAACACAAGCAGAGGGTTTCAAGAAACTCCCTAACAGAGGCACTTGATACTTCTGGAGGATCAGCACAGCTTCTCCACGGAAGATATGTTTTATGTAAGTAAAAAAGGCTCCCAGGGATAAAGATTGTCAGGAAGCCCTCTAGAAAGAAAACCATTAAGTACTCTAGCTCTGAGGTGGAAACAACCGCAAGCTGTCGAGGAACTTAAAGATCAACGCGTCAGGGTTGCCCAGTGCAGGCAGGATGACAGGTTGGTGGCATAGGTGGGTGCAGGCTTACCTTGGTCCATTTGTCACCCCCACTGATACCACAACAAAACATGAGTGGGGGGGACAGAATAAAAGAAATGCATTTCTCACAGCTCTGAAGGCAGGGATGCCCAAGGCCAAAGCACAGGAGGACTCCACATATGGTAGGGACCTGCTTACTCCTAGAAGATTATCTTCTCACTCTGCCTTCCTTGGTAGAAAAAGTAAGTGCTCTCTTTGGAACTCCTTTTATGAGGGCTCCATACTCATGGGCCAATCACTTCCTGTAGGTTGGTTTTCTGGCATCATCATGTGGGGATTAAGGCTTTCAAAATATGACTTTTGGTGGGAACATAAATAGGCAACCCAATGCCAGGCTACATTAATAATCCTAGAATTTATCTCTAAAGACAAGGACTTAGAAAGAGAAGCCAACATATTTTCCATGTGATTACTAACCATTCATCAACCTTTAACATAAGTGGATCAAGAAAACCCTCTGAGGAGTGCGCAAACCTACAAACTAGATACCTCTAAAGATGCTCTCTGGATCTCAGGACCAGCCTGAAGAAGGTCTTTTTCATCTCTGTGTCCTAGTGACACCTTCAAAAGCAAGTCTGTGCAGACTCAACACAAGGCAATGGCTTCTACCAGTCTAACTCAGTCTTAAGGCAAAACACTTGAAAGTCTTCTGGGACACGCACTCACTGATGCACTTTGTCAGAGTCATGCCACCACCCTTGTGTTTGGGAAGAAAAACATCCTTTGTACCCAAACAGCTAAAGTGATGCCAAATTATAATGAGTGGCAAGATGATGAATCTGCATTTATCATATTGTAAAAAAAACCATTTTATTCTCTATCATGTAAGATCTGCAGTAGAGAAAGCCACAGAGAAGGGGCACAAGAATTTTTTAATCATAGTCATATAATTTTCACATAACTATTCTGCCCAGCACCTAGAGATCTCTCCCATTCATTCACAAGGTAATTCAGCAACTACATACTGAATAGTAAACTAAGGTACAGTACTAAATATTTGAATTTATTGCTTTATTTAATCTTCATTATAATTATAAAGGAAAAATAGTTATCTATGCTATCCAGTTTCACCTTTAATCCCATTTCTTTTGTTAAAATCAAATTGTTTTAAATAATTAAACAGTGACTTACAGCGAAACCCATATCTGGTTCTTAGCTAACAGACAAGGATCATTGTCCAAGGAGAAGAAAGATTTTGATGTGCTCACTGGTCCGAGTTCTCAAGCAGCCAACTACACCTCTAGATAGCTGATACTACTCCCTTATAAATGGCATTCCATAATCCCCAAAGAGAAAAGTTAACAGTACCACCGGCCAGCATCATCTAGACAAATCCCTCTTCAACCAATCTAAGCCTCAATAAACCACCTAGAACCCCTTAGTTCAACAGACTGACAGATCAGAGAGCGGAACCCTGAAGAATGTTGGTAGAAACAGGGAGACTCAATAGACCCCAAGTATGTTCCAAAAAACGGAAAATCAACACAAAAATCACAACATAACTTTATACATTCTGAATTCTCTTTGGAGCAGGGTCTCCTTGCATGTCATTTCATCTAATAAGGACAAAGAGTGCCCTGCCCATGTCTGTCTCAAAAGAAAAGGAAAATTCTCCATCAAGCATATGCTGCCTACTGGTAGCTAATGACGAAAGGGAGAAAAGGCAGTACACTGTCCAACAAAACCACATACCACCATTACTAGCAAATGATTCAACTCTTACTTGCATATTTATGTCCATTAATACCTACAGCCCAGGCCTAGTGCAGACCCTGGTGTGTCACACAATGCTCAAGAAGACAACAGAAGTGGGAAGTAACAAGTGGGATAGGAGAGGGAAGCATCCTGAAGAAAGTAACATTATTTACCTGGCTGATGCCCCAAGCCTAGCTCAGTTCTCCAGGCATCCCCTGGGTTCCTCTGCCCACCCAGGAAACCATGCTGTAAAACTGGACAAGTTCAGCTGTGAAGAGGTGGAAACAGAGGCAGGTAATTAAGAAACCTGATTTAGGACTTGTTTAGCAGAGAGGAAAATATGTCAGTAGCAGTCATTTCTGACTGAAGGAGAGGCAAAGGGAGAATTTAAAAATAATTACTTGAAAGGTTTACAAATACTTTTACTTCTCATAAACCTTCAATGTCAACAGAATGATCCAGGAAATACAGCTGTGGTTTTCTGGAAGGACAGAAATGAAGTCCCTGTTTTCAACACAGAAGGAACTTGTGTGTGGCTAGCCCATTAATATTTGAGGCCAAAAGGCCTGCCAGTGGGGATAGAAGGTGAGAGGAGGAAGAGAGGGGGTCAGGCAGGTTTCATTCTATGTACTGAGTTCATTGCCAAGTCAGCCTTGCCTTCCTGACTTTTATCCTTTTATACTTTTATCCTACACTCTTTCCCTTTCTTTTTTTCCATTTTTTAGTTAAACTACATCATTTCCTCCCTTACTCCCTTCAACCCCTTCCATAACTTTCCCCTAGATCCCTTTCAAATTCATGGCCTCTTTTTCTTCAATCATTATTGAAGTGTGTGTGTGTGTGTGTGTGTGTGTGTGTGTATGAATAAATATATATATACAACTTGCTGAATCCATTTAGTGTTTCTTGTCTGTATGTGTTTTCAGGGCTGATCACTTGGTTTTGAACAGCCATTTAAGGGGCTCATCCCTGTGGGGGTATGACCAAATTTCCTCCTCTTGGTAGTCATGAACTGCCTGTCACTCTTCATCTAGGGGTGGAGCCCATGAGATCTCCCCCATCCACATTGGTATGTCACAATTCTACCTACCGTGCACCTCAAAACAAAGTGTGGTTCTCTGTGAAACCTGTCCTCCCATCTGCCCCACCACATGTACCCCTTAGGCCTCATATACTTTGTGGACTTCCCTTTATTCTCTCCATGTCTTTCTCTTACACAAAATTTCCAGCTCTTAAAGAAGAGAATGACTAGGTCTTTAATCTACCTTCCTAGTATACAAGACAATGTCTGGCATTCAATAGCAGTCCTGCTCACACTTGGCCGTTAAACCCCTTTCATTTCCATTTGGTGTCATCTTCTTGGAATTGCTACAATTTCTGCCCACAGCCTTTTCTCCATTTCACTTTTCCTCTCTGTACTGGCTGGTTTTGTATGTCAGCTCAACACAAAGTCATCAGAGGAAGGAGCCTCAGCGGAGAAAATGCCTCCTTTAGATCTAGCTACAAGGCATTTTCTCATCTAGTGATGAATGGGGTGGGCCCAGTCCATGGTGGGTGGTACCATCCCTGGCCTGGTGGTCCTGGGTTCTATAAGAAGGTGAGCAAGCCATGGGAAGCCAGCCAGTGAGCAGCACTCCTCCATGGCCTCTGCATTAGCTCCTACCTCCGGGATTCTACCTGTTTGAGTTCCTGTCCTCATTTCCTTCAATAATGAACAGCAATGCTGAAATGCAAGCCAAAAAACCTTTTCCCTCCAAACTTGCTTTTTTGGTCATGCTGTTTCATTGCAGCAATAGACATCCTAACTAAGACATGCCCCAAAAGGAATCTCAAATACAGAGACCATCTTTGTTTCTGTCTTACTGAAGCTCTGAACATGCAGGTTCATTCTTCCTCAGAAACACTGGGCAGTGTGATATTAGCACGATCATTGTGAGTAGCACCCTCTAGTCTCTCCTCTGCACACCCGAGCAAATATCAAGTACAGAGGATAAAAGTGGTCTGCTTAAAAACACCAGCCGGCAAGCAGCAGGAAGTTCACGGTCTTCCCCAACCACCTTCATATGTGCTTGTGCTTCCATGTCCTCTGTTCCCTTAGGGAATGGGCTGCAAACAGAATTTGTACATTTCATCAGAGATAATTTTATCCTGAAAATATTTGAGAGTTACTCTGTGGATATTGAAGAATAATTTATTTTAGAGAACTTTTTTAATATTTGTTTTTAAATGTACATATTTAAAAGTGCCACCCCAGTAATTAGGTTAAGGTAATTATAATCATGTTAAGGTATTTTCAGATTTTTAAAACTAAAGCTTATGCAATTATAGATAAAGGGGTAAAAATGTGTCTCCGGTAAGAGTAGACCTGAGACTTTACTTGGTCTTTCTATAATAGCCCAAAGCAAAATAGAACAAGTAAGTTGCTGTAAGGCCCTGGAAAGCAGGGCTTGTTGCATTTGATTTACTACTTCCTGCAGGCAACTCAGGAAGGTCAGCAGAGGAAAGAGAATGCACAGAGCAACCCCACTGGAGTCCTCCTGCCTGCTTCTCAAGCAGCCAGTAACTTGCTTCTCTGACTTGACTCACAACAAACGGGGCAGGCAATGTGTTGGGTGTGGAGGGAAGGAGAGACCATAAGAAGGAAAGAGGATACAAGAGGAGCTCAGGACACCTTTTTAAAAACCAGACTTCATCGGATGGCAGAACTTCCAATGCTTTGCTACAACAATAATCAACTGAGATTCATTCTCCCATCACACAGGTTACATTGGGCTACATATGCTGTGTGGTACAACTGCTAAGGATAAGCAAAGCACACACCCACCCCCGCCTCCTCTCTTTTCTTTCATGATGCTGAAGAAAATACATCAATATACAATGCCTTATTTACAAAATAAAATCGAGTCACTAAAACAACTGGTGAGTCCATTCACAAAGCAAGATATTCAAAGAGGAAACCACCATTTTAGAAGCAAGCCGCTCCATGCCCATTTCCAAGAGCTGAGCAGGCACTGCTGAGAGATCCATTTTTCTGAACGCAGTAATGCCCCTGTGGCTTTCTAATCACAAAGCCAGAGTTCATGAGCAAAACCCCAGACTCGTGCATCTCGACTCCATCAAGAGGATAGAAAGACTCATTCATGAGTCAGAAGTTTGGGTTTGAAACATAAACATTAATTCTCACACACACGGATCTGTATTTTTTTAGCACATGTGTTGTTTGGTATAAATGTGAGTTTACTAATATTTGATCGTGCAGTTTCTTTGCAAACATGCAATAAAGTCATTCATCCCATAATCCATTCATCCAAAAATTATTTGTTGTGTGTGTGGCTCTATGGGTACTAGTAGATTTTGGAAAAACACAAGTGAGGAATGCTTTGGTAGGGAGGGACAGGGAATAGATAGACAAACAAGCATCCATCTGGACAATTCTGCTGCGCTGCTTACTATGAAATATAAAAAGGAAACTGGGTGTGTTAGTAAGCTTGGTGGTTATAGTATTGAATAGAAAGAAAAAGGAAAACTCAAGAGAACTAAATGAAATGAGGGATGCTGGGGCACAGAACTCAGTCAGAGACAATATATGGATGGCAGCAGGCCAGTGACAAAAGGTGCCCTTAGGACTCAATGAATCCAGGGTGGTAGGAGTAAGTTGTACCAGGCACCAGAGAAAGGGTGCCTGTCAGACAGACAGAAGGATGCATCCTGTGGGTCTTATACATTATGAAAATTATGAAATGGACTTTGGATCCCACTGCATTTCTGGGTTTCTAGGAAATACCATGTTAAAACAACATGGCTGGCCTGGAAATTCTCAGTAGTACCAACATGGGAATCTGGAGAGAGGCCAGGCTGCCTTGCCTGGGCCCACAATGATTGCCAAGGAACCAGCTGTTGATGCTTGAAAAATATTCTACAACTGCCTGGCTTCGATGTTCATCAAATTCCATCTATAATGAAGCTTCCAGGCCAATACTGAAAAAAGACAAATATGGGTTACTATGTAACTAAATAAAATATTTAAATTGCTAAAAATATATATGAGAAACAAAAATTGCATGAAAATACATTTTCTAAATGGTACCTTTCTGCTATAGTTATTGAACAGAAGAAATGTTGCTAGTTGGAAACGAGTGTTTAGTATGTAAAACATTGTGTGAGTTTCATGATGAACATGCTTTTTATTTCTGGGCAGACTTTGGAAGACTGAGCAGACTCATGCTAGTAAACACAATTCACACCTATACTAAAATCCACAGATTTATTAAAAATCCATTTTATATTAATACTAAACTAAAATTTGCATTTTTAGAACTATTGAAGGAGAAAGGGACGTAGTCTGAGCTCACCTGTAAGGAGTCAGGTAAACGATGAGGAATAATGTAAAATATTCTCTTAATTTCCTCATATTTTCTTCTATACTTTCTTTAAATTTGAGTGAATGTTTTGCCCTATTTCAGGGCCAATTCCACTGTCACTGTTTAAACAGAAAATTATTACTATTTCCAACTGGAGAACTTTGTCATATTTTGTAGTATGTAAATATGCCATCTGCACCTTGCAGCTATACCCATGGTTTACTCTCTAATTAGCAGAAAGGCAATACCTTGTATGTGGTGGCCATAGTGAAAAACCATTCACATGGTGGATAACAGCACACAACTTGCTTTATTGTCAGTAGACACTGAGAGATAGCTCAACAATTTACCTTGAGCGTTTCTTACTAACTGTTCAGACTAACAGGGGATAGCTACACAGAGGGCTGGATGTGAAATGTAGGAAAGTAAGATTGCTTAAGTTGCTCTGAGAAGCAGGATGTCATTGCCACCATAGTAAACCTCCTTTAGTCATCCCTCTGCTCACTAACTGTGATCTTCAAAAAGCCATTTTGTCTCTCAGAGGTGAGAAGTAGAGACACAGGCAGAACATTCTCCACAGGTTATGTATGCAGTAAACTGAACTATCTTAGCATGCAGAAAGCCAGAGGTGAGGTGGGTGGGGAGAAAAAGGGAGGGAGAGAGAAAAAGAGGGAGAAGGAGAGAGGGCATTATTGGTTGGGGATGTAGCTCAGGGGTAGCAGAATACTTGCCTGGGGATTTAATCCCTAACATGATGCAGGAGGAGGGATGAGATATCAAAACTAAAAACAAGCAAACAACAAACCAGGACAACAAAGACTAGTCTAACAAGTCATTCACAAAGGACAGAAAGACTAGTCCAGCTAGCCATTCACAAAGGACAGAAAGACTAGTCCAGCTAGTCATTCACAAAGGACAGAAAGACTAGTCCAGCTAGTCATTCACAAAGGACAGAAAGACTAGTCCAGCTAGTCATTCACAAAGGACAGAAAGACCACAGCAGGAAGCAGTTTCCACTAAGGGCACTTAGCTGAGCTTTGCTCTATTGAAGCACCAGAAATGCCCTTTGTTAGTTGAAAGGTAAAAGATCACCATGAACAGAATGAGCCCAATCCCTGCAGCACGCCTTGGCTGTATTTAGTAATGTCTCTTTCCTGCCCAATCCTTGGAGCCAGGATTGGGAGGCTGCACACTACAAAAATAAGATGTTCATGCTAAGGGTCAATGTGGCGAGATTTATAAAAGTTCCCCTCCCCTCTGGTAACAGGGAAAGCACTTCACTATTCTCTGTGGAACAGGAACTTTGGTGTTGTCACCGACTATTCTTGGAACAGGAGAAGATGTCAAACATTCAAAGCCCTAGCATTCTGACTCTCACATCTCTTCTAAACCTACTCTATCACATCCAGAAAACTCTACTCCTGTTGTCAAATCACAACTTAGTTTGTTAAGACGGCATCTTTCCAATGGACCATGGGATATTTATTACTCTGTGCAGCTCCTTGAAGGAAAAATCTTTTGATTTTGTGCCTGCCTTGGGTCAGGGATTCACATCAGCATTTCTTTCTGCCATTCCTTTTATGCTGTGTGATAATCTACAGTACAGGAAGATGAATCACGCAACAGAGTGGCTGTTTGACTTCAGCAGCTAGTTCTAGTTAACCAGAGACTTCCAGCCTCATCTCAGCATGAAATGCTGTGTGCAAAGTGTGAGAAGAACAAAGCGTTTCGTCAAGTAACGCACCTCGTGACATAAACACGTATGTCTCTTCAAGGAAGTTTTATCATTTTCACATTATCAGCGCACAAAAGGCACATTCTTGTCGCAGACCTGGTGTGACGCGGAGTCATCGTCGTTGGAAACAAGAGCCTGATTAGGTTCCCACAGAGATATGAATAGACCCTCCCCCCCTTTTTTTTAAAAATAGCTGCTTTTATTCCTTTTCAAACAGACTGCTAATTGTCACCCTCAAAACACTGAATGATTCTCAGGCAACATTTGTTTCTGCTCTTTCTTCCTGTCTTTTTAGAATCAGCCAATAACATAACTGTCCCTTCTGGCTGATCTTCTTCTGGTGAGTCTGAGTTAATCCACAGCTGTGTGGCGGTGGAAAAGGTACACAGCAGGCTGCGGCTGCTGGGTCTCTTGTCTGCTAATAAAGTACGCAGTCTGCAGGACAGATGTTAGGAGGATCTGTTAAATAAGTCAGTGACAGAGATCCTGACCTCTGCCAGGGAACATTTTATTACTCCAGAAAGGGGCATACTTACAGCATGTTAACAATAAGAACCGTAGCCTTTCTCTCCAGATTTAACTTCTTGTTACATGTTGAGTGGAATAAGAGTATCCAGGCCCGCTCACTGAGAAGCAGTTTGATTGGGTTGAGCACAAACTGCAGATTATGGGATTTCCCCAAATCCCCAGGAAATGGTTGGACCTTGGCTTTGTGTCAATCTTCCACAGTGTTGTTTATTCAGCGTGTATCGTTACACTGTTTGTACAGTGTCACTTGCCACAGGGCACCATTGTTCTGAAGGGACTATCAATTTTACAAAACACAGTTCCCTAACTATTAAATCCAGTATAATGGGAAATGAAAACTAGAGATCAAATTAATAGAGGAATAGCACTCACTAAAGTTGCTCACTAGACCTTATATGTTTTACTATTTCTGGTGTGCTACTATAGGCATTGCTGATCCCCTCACGTTGAGTGAAAAACCTGCTGTTCTCTGACCCCATGCTGACCTCTCCAGTCTCATCTCTGATTGTTCCTGCACACTCGACCTAGACCAAATACTTCTAAAGGTGCCCCACTGCCTGCTGTTATTGTCCGCATATCGCCAAGCTGCTCTGTTTGTCTGGGCATCTTCTTCAGGTTCCTGCCATTGCACATCGCTCCCCACACTCTCTTTCCAGGAGTCAATACTGCCAGCATCTCACCCAGGAAGTCTGCCAGAACTCCCCCAGGCAGCGCTAAGTACTTCCTCCTTTCACAGTGATTTCAAACTGGGAACGTATCTATTTTAACAATTATTATATTGCTTGCTAGGTCATGAGCCCTCAGAGGGCACAGGTTGAGTTTTATTGATCTTACTATATCCCAAACAGAAAAAGCTGCTTATTATGTAGTAGACATTTAATAAGCATTTAGGAAATTAATGTGTAAGTGAACTAAATAATTATTTATTAAGACTACCAGCACTATAGCCCAGTCTTATTTTGGTATTTTTAATGGATAAACAATTAGATTGATACAACCAAATGCAAACTCTCCCCACAGCACGCACGCGCGCGCACGCACACACACACACACACACACACACACACACACACACACCTGGCAGCTATATCACTCCAAATAGGTAACAACATAAGATATACTGTCTTCTTGGCTGTCTTTCTCAATTCAGCCAACACTTGCTTATATGAAGCAATGGGGTTTGCTCTTTGCATTGGTACCTGCTCTTCTCTGTACCTTTTCCCAGACCACTGATAAGCACAACAGCTTTAGGTAAGCTAGTCTAGCTCTTTGAACCTCAATTTCTTCAGCCATAAAAATCAAAAGATTCATATAGCACTTGGCAGTGTGCAAAGAACTTTCCACAGGAATTTTCTTATCCCCACTAGCATCATCCCTAAAGCCACTTAACAGAAGCATTTGGGGATTGGGAAGGTTAATTTGCTCAAGTTCAAGGAACAGTCTAGAAGTAGGACTTGGCAACTGAGACTACTTGAGGCCTTTCTATCTTTCCAGCTATGGAAATCTGTGGCTTTAACAATCTTACTGATGACTTGTGGATTTTTTTCTTTCTGCATCTTTGGTTTTTCTTAAAATTTTAATCAGTAGGAATTTTTTTTTAAAGTACTCTAATTGCCAATGGGCTGTGATTTCTACTAGAATGCACCATGTTGGAACTTCATGATTTTTGAAGTCAGAAGCATCAGATACAGAGTTGACATGAAAATATTTTTCAGTGCCTCAATTCAAACAGTTTTGTATAAAAAGTGAACACCCTGTGCTATCTGTCCCCATCACTCTGCACTATTGCTCATTGCTTGATTTCCCACCTGGACTATAAGAAGGCAGCGAATTGCTTAGTCTGCTTGTTTAACTGAAGGACATCGGACATGACTTAAAAATGTTTGTTAAATGAATAAATGGATTAGAATATAAGTACAAAGATCCAGAGGCAAAGAATAGTGAGCATTCAAACATATATCAGACTTGTGCTCCTATGGTTTCCTTTAAATCTCATGACCACCCAGTAGGAAATGGGAGTCCCATTGCACAGGTGAGGAGAACCACGGTGTAGAGGAAGTTAGTGGACACTTGGTTACACCGAAGATCTTGTGGAACTAGGAGGTACTGCTTTCACAAAACCTGCAAGCTACTCACTAAATCACAAATCAGAACGTTTGAGAAGAGAGCGAGCTAGGACTGGCAAGATAGCCCAGGGGTACAGCAGCGGCTGCACAAACCTGGCAATCTGGGTCGGATCAATCTTTAAGAGCCACAGTGGGAATGCGAAAGGAACGAACTCTCAAAACCTTCCTCTGAGCTCCACACGCAGGACATAGCCTGCTTCGCACACTTTTGTGGCTTTTTTTTTTTTTTTGAGAGAGAGAGAGAGCAAACGAGCTGCTACACAAAATGTGACATGCTGCTGCAGTTTGAGCCACTTGCCCTGACCTGATAGATAGTGAACTTCAGGTCTCCTTGAAAGGGCAGGAAAGCCCAGCAGATGGAGGTGCAGAACTAGTAGGTTGTGGCTTCATAGAGGGAAATTCTAGAGGCTCATTTTGTTCTGCAACTCCTAAATGTTGTTTTCTGAAGACCACTGGTGAATGGATGGGAAACTGAGGCACCTACGTCCAAGGAGTCACATGGAGGCCTCCACTATCTTAATAAAGCTTCTCCATTGTAAGCTCTGGTGCTAGGTCTGAGCCAATCCCATAACTATACACTGTGTGGGGACAGTCCCCTGGAGTGTGAAGCCAGCACATTCTGAATGTAAGGCTGATGTCTTAAGCAGGTGACCAGCATCTCCACCGGGAGGGTGTCTTCTTGTTCTGTGGTGTGGAGCTGAGCTGCTGAGACAGGAAGAAGGAAATGCCATAGGCAGCATTTCTCCTTTTATTTTAAAGTTTGATTTCTTATTTATTTGCATTTCTCTTCAAGCAGATCAAGTGATAATCCGCTGGGGATGCCATGCTAAAACACTTTTCCTACTGAGTTTTGAAATGGGGCCTCAGAGAAGGAGCTTGATACAATTCAGTGAGTGAAGCAATACCTTTGTCCCTTTGAGCATTAAATGGCCCGTTGCAAAACAGTTTAGTTAGAGAGGAATTTAGAAAAGAGGACTTTCTTTTTTAAAATTTCTTTCCCAGTTGAGCAGAGTGGGACTTGGAAAATGGAGCTCCCTCACTTTCCCCAGCCTCTCACCAGTGTTAATTAAATACAAATCACTTAGAATGGGAGCGGTTAACCGAGAGCAACACAATGTGCCTCCCCAACACATTCCTGGGGGCACAGATGTGGTGATCTGTTAGAGAAGAAGGCTCTAGAGCACAGAGGTCTCACTGGCGAAAAATTGTAAGAGGCAAGGCAACATAATGTGACAACTGTTCGTAGAAAAATACATTTTAAACTCCCCATTTCCATATCCATTGTGCTTAACTAACACATATCATAAAGGAAATTGGTGTAATAGATGCTTTCGGTGTTTGGGAGCCAATGCAGAGTAGTTCTCACGCGGATGACGTCAAAGCTCCATGGGAGCCAGCTGGCTTCTTACCTACCGAGTCTACTTTCCCTCAAGTTAGAGAAATTTCCCCAGCACCACAAGTATCAGCATATTTTCTCCTTGTGTCAGACACCCTGTCGTCTACAGCGTCAACTGGACAAGTTGCCCAAACTCTAAAAATGGAGCTTGCTGAACCGGCGCTTCTGTCCCGGCCACTTTAAATTAGAAAGCTCTTCAGCTGCTTCACTAATGGTTCTGGAGTTTCATACACTGTCTGGATCTATTTGTAAATTAAATCGTTTAAAGTAAAGCTCTTTAATACTCCATAATCAGTCCTGTCTCTCGGAACACGACTTTACTGTGAGCTCTCCTTCCTGACTTTCCTATTGTCCCGAGCTTCCCAGGAAAGAGGCACCCAAGCGATAATTCAGCATTATCGCTGCTCCAGTGCACTAATCGCTTGAAGAGCAGCGAAGGCTCGGTGCTCTCTTGCCCTGGCTCCTGAGGCCACCTGGCCCCAGGCAGGCATGGCGACCCAGCCACAGCCAGATGTCAGGAGGCGTACTCAGCTCCTCATGCAGCAGGCGCTCACTCCAGTATGGTCAAACATCTGCTTCCTCTGCGGGCGAGCAACCTGCTGAACACAATCTGAGGGCTGCGCTACGGAGGGATGGCCAAGGACACCGGCCCCAGCTCCTCTAGGAGACTCATCAAAACTCTGAAACTGTAAGACAGCCCCAGACTCTCCAACGCAAAGAAGCGCACATAGCAGAAGCACACAAAGTGTTTCCTCTGACAAAAGAAAGCTTAGCAAGAAGAGTTTTCTCACAGTCCTCCTCCGTTTTGTCCAGTTCTACTCAGCTTGAAGTTTCTTCTAGACAGCTGGAAATTTGAGAAAGTGTATTAACTCCTTCAGGGTGTGAAGAAGACTACATTGACTTTGAAATTTTTTTCCCCTTTATGATGTAATTAAATCGCCTTCCATTCACTTACATGCTAGCATAAGAGAGGAATAAATTGCTGTGCATCCTGCCAGTGTGGGCTTCCTACTGTGTCACCACTAGTCATCTGAGTCTAAAGCAAAGAAGCCTCACTGAGAAATAAATTCTAAAATACACTCCATTACCTACTAGAGTCCCACCTTGTCACTAGGTAAGGAACCTGGTCCAAGTCACTTAATTCACCCCAGTTTTCATTTCTTCTTTAAACTTATGGTGGTAACGTTAAAAACATTTCTTACCAAAGCTAAATATGAATTGCTTTTTAGGCCAGAAAATGGTACTATGTAAGTATATTCATATATACACGTGCACACATACACAGTATCACAATATTCTGTCAGTGCACAATTAGCATGCAAGTGATGGGTTTCATTTTGATGTTTTTATCTACGTACATCATTACACCTAGCTCTTATTTAATGATGCTCATAGCTAGCTTTTGTTTTGCTTTGTATCAGAAAGAAATTCAGCTTTCCTTTGTAGGATTTATTTAATATACCAGATACGGATCCTCTGCCAAGAATGTCCTCATTCATACTATTGGCTTTAAGGAAAAAGTATCCCCTGTAAAAAGCTAATGACCATATTCATATCACTCTTATAGATTTATATGCTGTCGAAGTAAAAATTAACACCTCCTTATTGAAATCTAAGTACACACTGTGCCCAATTCCATTGGGAGAGCTGTGGCTGCTCTCGGCAGAACTGGCTGGCTAGTATAAAACTTTCAGTTTTAAGGATCAGAGAAAAGCAAACTGAGGACAGAGAGATCAAATGGGTCTTGATTTGTAACCATCTGCCCATGTGTGGATGCTACGGTGCGTGATAGCTGGGTCCTTTTATTTCCTCCATTTTCTCTTTGTCCCATCAGAACACAAGCTCAGTGAGGGCAGGGGCCTCATGGCATCCACCGATACCTCCTGGTAACTGGATGCTTTTTTCAAGCTCAGCACTGTTGACGGTGTAGGCAAGAGGTGCCTCCAATGCCAGTGACTATGGACTGTACTGCAGTATCTTGAGGATTACCTGTCTGGTGATCTCTTCCTACCTGATGCAACAGTAATCTCATTTCTCTCTGCCAATCAAAGCAAAGTGTCTCCAGACGCTGGCAATCAAGCCTTCAGGAGACAACTGCCCTCAGTTTAAAGCTGCTATCTAGAATAGTATATGGCACACACCAGGCACTGAGTAAATAATGGCAAATAATCAAATAACTAAATTTCTTATGTTTGGATTTCCTTATAATATTTTTAAGACATTAGCTATAGAGTAGTTTGAGTCTAACCGTGAAATTAAGAAGGCACAGAGATTTTCCATGCCCCAGCCCTTATATGCACATGGTCTCCCCAATGGTCTTTTGCTCTGTCTTTGGGGAACATGTGAACAAAGCCTTCATTTTTAGATGACTCTTGAAGAAAACATGCATGTTCTTGGGGAATCCTGATGGAGGCTGGAGGAAATACAAATAAGTTCAAGGAAGCTGCTAGATACAGAGGCATTCTCCAGTCCTTGGAAATCTGACTAGTTACTGTGGTTAGCAAGGTAGAAATTTGTACTCTTCCCCAGAAATGAGTAATCAAACATTGAGTGAAAGAGTTTTCTTTTGGATTATTGATTTTTATTTACTTTTAAGGAAGTGCCTGAAATTGAGAGAGTTGGCTCTTCTCTCATAGACCCTTTATCTTTTGTTGTTATTTGGTTCTTGGGGTATTGAACTATGCCCTCAGAGATAGTTAGTAGAAGTCAGCACACTGGAAATGTAAAACCTGTGCAGTCCTTCTCTACTAATGTGAGGAGCCCCCGACCCCTGCAAGGAGTGAGTCATCCAGCTCCAGCCCCACCAATCACTCTGCAATCAAGAAACTCTGCTATGCAAAAAATTGTCAGCCCTTAGTTTTTTGGTGGCTTTTACAATCCATGATTCCAACCATCCATGAGGAGAAAATGTTTTGAAAACTGTGCCTCTGATGAATGTGTACAGGTTACACATAATACAATAGAGCAGCCAAAGAGCCCCTAAACACAACAGCCAACAGATGAAGCTGAAGCTAAATTAGCAATGAAGACTCTCCCACACAAATGGACACTGATTCTCTTTCCACATGAAACACTGAATTTGACAGTGTTGTTTAAATAACAAATGTGTTCCTTTTCATTTTAGACAAACCTTCAATGTGCTCCTCCATCTTTGTAAACTTGGTAAGACTTTCCCTCTAAGCCACTCAGAGTAACCAACAAACGTGAAAATCTAATTCTATTGATATTTTTTGAATTTCCACACCAATTCCTCCATTTAGGTTACTACCTGTGCTACCACTATAAGAACCAGTTTGTTAAAATATGTTTCAACTAAAGCTTGGTAGGCTTGGAACTCTGGAAAATCCTTCTCAGGGGCTAATGAAGACAGAAACTGCCCGTGACAATATTAAGTTTGTTTCTTCTGGTGATTCAGAGAAGTGAGCAATCTGTCAGCAATGCATTGAGGGAAATTACTTGTCTTGGAGGAATAACTGCTGACAGTCACTTTATCTCAGGGCTGACCCAAGCATCTCCCCACTGACAAACAAATTACTGTCTAACTTTGAAAAGGTAGCTAGCTGGTTTTAATTTTGATTGCTCTTCAGAATCTTTTATATAAATATTTACTCCCACCATTTATTGTATTTTTAAAAGGGGTAACAGATATATGCAGCAGTGTGTGGGGAAGAGCAGGTTTGAATTCATAAGTGAGAAAAAAAGGAAGAAAAAATGAAAGAGAAAAAGAGCTGTGTGAGGTTTCAAGACTGCGCATGCTGAAGCTGGGAGCAGACTCGATATTAAGACTGGCAGCATTGCCAGTGACTGACTGGGTGAGTGAACACATTACCCACACAGTACTGTAGGAATTAATTTTCTTCAATAAAATGATTTTTAAGGATCATATATTTCACAATCTAAACATATGTCACTGTTTCATAAACAAAATAAATGGATTAAAATAATACATTACCAATATGCTGACATGTGGAGATATTTTAATTAGAAATTCTTAAGCTGTGTGGTGTTTAACTGCTGGATTTGCCAAAGAGAAGCACGCATCATTTAATAAGAAGGCAAGAGGCAGGTGTATCAGTTTGCACAAGTAGCAGATTGTGTTTAATATAAGCTGTGACTACGAGACAACATTGCTCCCAATTAAAAACAAAACAAAGCAAAATTACCTTAGGATCTATTATAGTGATAGTAACTACATGAAATGAGTCAATACACTGAAAACACTTTTAAATTAAAAATATAATCCAGAAGTCAGGTTCTGAGACAGTATTTTCTTCAGACAGAATCTAAGATAGTGTCTATTTAAAGGCCATATTTACATGACCGCCTCATTATTCTAGTCCCCTTTCCTGAATGTTCTTTTTGACTTACTTAAGGACCAGTGCTAACACAGCTACGGAAAGCAAATGGCAAGTGGTCCAGAAATGTATACGGTGAGAGCCCCGGAGTAAGTAGCAATATAATATATTGTTTACCGTGGAAAGTGCCCTCTGTTCTGGAAAGGTCAAAAGCATTGTAACTTTAGAGTTACAGTTTCTGATTGTTCCCAGGGTTAAATACATTATCAAAATTAATGATTCAAGCCCCCAACCCTTCAGATATATGAGCATTCATCCCTCCATCTGCTGAACTATTTAACTAAAAATAGCACCTTTGGCCTCCTCTCTCCTGATATTGTGCCCCTGAGGCAGAGACAACCAGGCCTTAGATCAGAATAGCTTTCCGTGTCTTCCTTAATTTAAGACAAACTGGAACATGCTAATGTCAGAAGGGTCATTCAGTTCCTGATGCCTTTCTCCACTTGATGCAAACTTTCAGACTTTAGGGTGTAGCTAGTGCTGCTAAAGTGCAGACTTACTGACATTTGAAATGACAACTTCTGAAGGAAAGTCAAGAGGTGGAGAAAGCGAGTCCGGAGCGTGCGTCAGCTAAGGGCCAGTATGTTAGCGTGCTCCTCCCAGAGCTCCAGGCACTGTCACAGTTTATCATGACGCCAATGATTGACAGAACCATGACATTTTAGCCTGTCAGAGAGAGGAAGAAAACGCCAGCTTACAGAGGCGGTGATTTAAAAGTAGTAAAGCAAGCTATTATTAAGTTTTTCCTCTACATATTCTAATATCATTCTAAATAGTACTGTCCAGCAGTTTAGATATAGGTCTCTGCCGTGGCGTTCAAGGATATCCTGATAAATATGCCATGCTCAAGCCAGGAAGTCTGGAAAACCTGCCTCTCACACAAGTGCAGCCAGTGCAGCACAGAAATAAACATCAAGATTTGTGGACACGCAGGAAAATAATATTTTTGATGGAAAGGTAAAGGCACATATCTTTTCTCAGCATCAGATCTAATCTATGAGGCATACACCTCTATACACAGACAATTATAAATGTGGATACAGTATAACATTTAGAAGGAAAACCAAGAGAAGGTAATATTGGGTAACAAGGAAAAGACAGAACGCAGGCAAACGGATACATGAGCTATGAAAGAGGATATAAAACTAGTTGTTTTTCTAGCTTCAGCTCTGTTGTACTTATTTTTTTTCTTTTTTGTGGTGAATAAGTGCATAAACATTTAGCTGACAGTGAAAGTATAAAACCCTAGTCGAAACTTAAATGGCCAGAGTAACTGTGTGAAGTTCACTGAGACTCAGGGAGTTTGGGAGTGGTTTCCTTAAGCCAACTGTGTGATGTTTTTATTTGTGAGTTCATTACAATAAATTAACTTTCTTTTTTCAAGACAGGGTTTTTCTGAGTAGCCCTAGCTTTCCTGGAACTAGCTTTGTAGACCAGGCTGGCCTCGAAATCAGAGAGATCCACCTGCCTCTGCCTCCAGAGCACTGGAATTAAACGTGTGCACCACCACCAACCAACTTATCATGAAATTTTTAAGTTAAATAAATAAATGTTTTAATGGAGGCAAGATAACATAGTACAAATAAAATCCCAGGATGCTCTCAGACCAGATACACTTAAACTACAAAGCTATAAAAGCTCTTGCATAGAATGGGCTTGCTATCTGGCCCAATTAAAGTAACAGACATGGGACATCTCCCTAGCTTCTCAGTCAGCAGTGACTCTGGAAACCTATGGTACCCCTGTGTATGACACCAGGGGTTCCAGAAGCCAGATCTGACACAACAAGCATTTGTGCCTGTGAGGGAGGATATCCGGGGGTGAACATGAGGTGATGTGAGAGATTTGGTGGAAACCTAGCTAAAGGAAGGAGGAAGCTCAGAGCACAATAGAAAAAGACAAAGAGTGAACCAGGGTCGCCTGCTTTCCCAATCTCCTAAGCACTTACAGCCCTTGTGCTGTGTGTCTTGAGTGTGTCACCCTGCTACCTACCATCACACAGATGCCTCCCATCTCCACACACCTCTCTTTAGTTCTCTGGATCGAGCTGATTTTCACACTGTCCAAAGACATGGTGCATTTCTAAAGCCAACAGAAGGCCTTTGAAAGAACTGTCTTCTGGCTGTGTAGAAGAAGGCAGAGTGGAAACCCCAGTCCTCCTGCGCCCATCACTGGGAAGTAACAGAGAGTACTGCAGCTTGTCTTTGGGACATTTCAAGGTGGCCTTTTAGCTTGTCCTCCTTCTTCTTAGGTGTGATCACCCCATCATTTTACCATCATTTTCCAAACAGGTGGATTGAAAAGTGGCAGAACAGATCATATCAAAAGTCATAGATTACTGATGTATCTACACTGACAGGACCAAAGGGCTGAGCATAGATACAATGAGTGTTTTTGGAGGAGAGAATTAGGTAAAGGTTCTTATCTGGGTTAGAATACAAAGTTTGGTATTTGATCTAACCCAGAAAATTAATCTTTTTTAAAATCAGTAGCTCCCTGGCAGCCTCCAATATCTGACAATCCCAGAGAGGGATATTAATGATTGATACAGGAGAGGGATCCAGTGTGGCACTACAGAGAGGTAGGTTAAGTTCTTGTACAGAGAAGGACGACATCTTCTAAAGGGACATAGAGAGAGAGGGTATAAATTTCCTACAACATAAAAGAACATTTTTCTGGGTGGTTAAACACTTTAAGGGCATCCACGAAACTTGTGAACCCAGCCAGGCCCAGGCACCCAACTTCAGCCAGAGAAAATTAAGGAAACTAGCTTAGACAGGGTTAACAACTGTGGGTAGTCACCCCAATGCCCAGAGTATTTAACAGCTGTAGTAGACTCTCTAGATCTCTCTGCCCCTCAGAACCATAGTTGATCAAGGTTACAGGGGACTGTAAGGTCAAATGGAAAATGATCTTTAAAGTTTAAGTATTTGTTAAACATATTACAACAGCATACAGAAGAATTGGAAGGAGTGTGGAAAGACAGCTTTGAAACCACTCACAAAAACATGGCAAAACATAACTAGTTTAAGGGATTTGGGTTAGGTTTTCCTTTTTTCTGAAGGAAAAGGAAAAAAAAGAAGAAAATCATCCTTAGGACTAAGCTTTAGCATTCAGGCTGTTTGTCACTTTTCAAAAGGCCTAGAATATGCTGGAACCATTCAGTCCCCCACCCAAAGAAGCACCAACAGAAGCATTCATACCTCAATCTGTTTGTGGTTGTAAGAGTGGCCACCACCATGTTCAAAGGTGTCCAAATTCCTGCCAAAACGGTCACTTATGCCCTTTAGCCTTGGGTTAGTTTGTGGGTGGGAGACATGACCCTTCTGTTTAATGGCACATTCAGGAAAAAAAAGACAAAACATATTGTCAGAACTCATGAGACAACATGGAATCCAATGCAGGGTATAGACCACATCAAAAGATGGAACACTTATAGGAACTGGGTAGAGGAGCAGCCAGAGAGGACTGCCTCCTGTCTCTAACATAAGAGAGCGCCTACAACACAGCCACAGCTGGGCGAGGAGAACTAGAGTAGTGCAAATGGGAGGACCACTTTTAGATCTTCCCCTGGGAGCCCACTGCTGGGCGTGTGGGAGGTAAATGTCTGTGAAGAGAAGTAGCTGGACATCCTGCTGCCAAGATGCCCCTGTCCCAGGTACCTCTATTCGGGACAATTTTATGCTGCCAAGGTGAGGCTTGTGACAGAAACTTCTCCAGTGTTGCAAAAATTCTTTCTACTCCCCCAACTGAAAATGTTTGAAGTGTTTGGGGCTTGTTTGATTTCATCGTTGTTACGGCAGTGGCTCATGTTTATGGTCACGTCTCACAGGCGGTAGCTACACAAAAACCCTATCTGTCCAGAAGCTCCTCCCGAGATTCAAAGGAAAGCTCAAATAAAATCAAACAAAGACTGTCTTTAAGGAACTTCGAACTGTGTGGAAATTTAACTTATCATGTATTTCTAACTACTCAAATGCTAAACTTTGACTCTTTGTTTTTACCACTAAATATATTCATATTTAAAGTCAATTTATGGCTCTAGTGGGGTTGTTAGAAGTGTGTAAAGGCCACCCAGGCCTATTCAAAATACCTCATTTTACTATGAGGAATGTAAAGTGCAAATAATTTTTTGGTCAGCTTCTAAAATTGATTAGTTTGATAAACAAAAGATGCTGGCCCTGAACTAAGTTGGGCTTCATGCCTAGACCTTTAGCCCTGGTGAGAACAATGTCACATTACACTCTTGGGAACAGTGTTTCTACATTTTGCTAAACAGTCAAAGCAACTCAGAATAACAGCTCCTTATTCCATGAGCTACGAGGAGGAAAAGGCCTAGCAATGTCTCTGGTCTAAAACTGACGATGGACAAGCTACTCTGTATATTTGTGCATAATGGAAACGCAGATGAGACACTGATAAGGAAAAGGGTAACACATTCAATGATTAGCCTTAATGTAAAACTGTTAACTTTCTGAAAGAGAGCACACAGTACCAAACTGTGACATCAGGGTTCCTTTAAAGACAGCTGGAACTGGCACTTTTCTCTTCCATTTCCAGTGCACTAAGTACATAAGGTGTTAATTCTCTGGACTCTGATTAAAACATGATTTAACATTCGGGCCATTATTTAGGATACAGCTGGCTAGCAGGGTTCCACTAACGCACTGGCCCTTCTCCCACATTCTTTTCACCTCCTGGCACTTACCTGGAGCTGTAAAGGGCTGAGTCCAGAAGCAGCAGCAGCTGCCATTGTTGACGGAATGAACTGTACAGGGTAGTTATCACCTGTCGGAAAGAACAATGCGCACAGGTTTAGACAATGCACAGGGAATCGCAGCAGACAAGTAGAAACATGGTCCTTGGCTCGCCCGAGCTTTACAACATTGCCCTAAGCCCAAACATCTGCAGAAACAAAAGGCTTAGCTGGGCACAGGCTTGCGCTGCCGCCTTGGAACTTTTTGTTAACAGATAGCTGGTAGGCAAACTGGCAAAACATGAATGTGATGTTGAAAAAAATTAAATGTGCAATTCAAGCATGTTCACTCCACTACAAATCTTGTAATACATCATTTTTTTAAGAGTCAAAAAAAAAAAACCTTAAAGCCAGGCTGATGCTCAGCACACTGTGCAAAGAGGTTTTTCTCTTAGAAGAAATGAAGTTTGAGCTTGGTAGGTAAAGTGTAGTCTTAGAGTCCCAAAAAAGAGTATTTGCTAGTGATTGACCATAATGCTAAGCTTTAGTTCATGAAAAGTAAATAACATGATTAAAAAACATCCTCTTTGATATGGCTAATCTTACCTGCTGGCACCTTACTGACAGTGGAAATCTGTGTCTTTTGGTTTAACTCCCAGACTAGAGTAGGGCAGCCTAGTGTAGAATCAGGCACATAGGCACTGATTGAATTTTTAGTGATGATATTAAATAACTACACATTTTGCATGGACTGTCTGCCCTGAAACCCTGGGAGTGAGTGTTTCAAGACCACGCCAACACCTACACGGGAGATCGAAATACCTCCTGTGACCTGAGAACACAGGCCATGACCAGAACTCCAAAGAGCCAGGAGAAAGGGATGAGGGACATATAGGAATGGCATTAAGTGAACTAAAAATTAATATTTGTGGATGAATCACACAATATCAATGACTTAATGTAGTAGCACTCTGGTTCCAGCTACTTATTTAAAGTCAGTGTTATGTACTATCTCTAGGCTATATTTTAATAGGCTGTTCCCCCACACATTTTTGACATGTATAATAATCATGCTGTTTTGCATGAACTTTTCCACACTGAACACAGAATGTAATAATGAAGAGACATTGCAGGCACTGAGGTTGTCAACCAGAAAGCAAGAGAACCACTTGTTTTTCTGTCTGCATGGGTGTGAACACCTGCAGCTTGCCTGGTACCCCTGGCTCCTTGGAACTCCTTCTGCTTGCCATGTAAAGTGCTACTCAGCTGGCCCAATGTAAATGTTAAGTTGCTTTCACTTTTAACAAATTGTTAGCTTCTGATCTGCACAGTCTCTTTGCGTCATATCCATAATACCTCATCAGACCATTGAGCACAGTGTGTGCCTGTGCACAGTTCAGTAACAATTGGCTTCTGATTGCAAACGGGGTGCTGCCGCAGTGCACTCGCTAACGCCACAATGTGCCGGTCTCCTATGGAGTAATGTTCAAAATATCTGACCTTGTTTTTCCCCTTCCATGAGGTTGATTTGAGTCTGTCCTACTCTATGAGCTTTTTAAAAAAGATACTAGGCAAAATTATTTTTATAGTAAATGACTATCACTTTATGCTTAAATAAGTCTACTGATCGTCTTGATATTTAAACTAAATTATCTGAAGAAAGAATATCTTGATCTAAGTCAAACGGTATTTTTTTTCTTTTGGTGATATCCTATGAGCTTTTTTTTTTTTAAAAAAAAACACAAATGATACTGAATTAATGATGTTTCAAAAACAGAGGGAAAAAAATAACCATTCCACCCATCAACACAGACCTCCTCCCCAAACATTTTAAAGCTGTTCTTTCTTTAAATGTCATGCATTATTCATGCAACTGTACACCACAACCCCCTCCCTGGAAGTTTAATACCAGTGGCTTTATTTGTACTAAAACATTTTTCATGTCAAACATATTTTAAAAAATCAAACTCTGAAAGAATTCCCCAGGGCACTCCTTCTCCATAGCTGTCATGCCACTGTGCCGTGAAATAGTCGGCTTTTTACATGGTTCCTGGCTTGCCAGTTAATTTATGACTATCTCTACCACACCCTGTAGTACTCTCCAGCTCACCTGCTGGCTACAAACAGCTTTCTTTCCACTGTTGACAAGCATATTTTCAAAATATTTTTAACCTTTCTGCGGGTTTGAATCTGCATATCTGAATAGATCTTCAGAAAGCTATTTCTCCAGAACCCATCATTGTATCAGTACTAAAAGTCAAAATGAATACATTAGAGCAATGGAGTATGTCACCAAGGATGGTTAGAAGAGGGAGGGGAGTAGAAAGGCAGGGAAGGGGGATGAGGGTAAACCATAGAAGAAAAAAATGTAACAGGGAGGGGGATTTCAGGGCAATACGAGTTTAGTTTGTGATAAAGTCACACACTTCTACACACTCTAATGTTCTTTGTAAAAGTCGATCAAGGAAAGTTTTCAGTGGCTGACTTGGCAGGGAATCAGCCAACATGTTGCAGCAATTTTTTTTTCAAATTTGTTTCTGGATGTGAAATGTTTGCATGAGGACCATTCTTTTTAAATTTGTACAAAGAAAGAGGCAGCCTGTTGGAACAGGTCCACTTTAGACATGACTGTAATCTGGCCCTTGTTACCTCAAGTCTAAAAAGACAGTCCCCAAACAGCAATCTGAAAAGCAGTGGTCTCTCTCTAAGTCCATCTTCTGACCATCTTGCTATGCTTGTAGAGCGAGCACCGAACAGAATTGAGACCTGCATAAATGTGGCCGGCACTGGATTCATCCATCAAAACAGGCAGCATTCCTTTGGCATTCCCTCCACACCAAGAGTCCCAAGTGGAGAGAGAGAGAGTGAGAGTAAATTCTTAAATTTACAGAGACACTGAGATAAGCCCAAACCTTAGTGCATTTAATTAATCACTAGAGGAGGCGAACTTATCCCAAGAACCTAGAACACACTAGATACTTCCCAGAATATTTCTAGTGGGTACATTTCATATATAAATTCTACTTTCTAAAAGGAGTCATTAAAAAAAATCAGAAAAACAGTCAAAAGCTCACAGCAAACTTCTGTCCATCTATTTTCGTTCTTCAGAGAGGCAAGGGTTGGGAGAATTGTAGATTATTAGGTTTCTAAATCATAGACATTAACACATTGTAAAAGTCATTTTGAGACTTGAGAAGAGTAGAAGGGAAAAAGAAAAAATCAGAACTAGGAGTGAGGACTCAGATTCTTCAGTAACAGAATTAAAGCCTCCTATTTCATTTTCTACCCTCTTACACAGAAATCCAGTATGTTACACATCCCTAACTTCACAAATTATTATGGTGGCATCATAGGAAATTGACAAACCTATGGGCCATCCTTTCATGGGGTACCATTGTTCTTGTCACTATACAAAAGTTTCTAATACAGGCTTGAATATGACACTTCTGCACATAATCTCTTGGTCCTCTGAGAAGATATAGCAGGTCCAGACTTACCCCTGCATGATGCTGCACTGTATCAAAGGCCTGCAGGTAATAAGTAATGTATTTAAAGCTCTAACATACTACTTTCACTTTGTTCAGGGCACACAAAAAATAGAAAACGTTATGATATGCATTTCTGAAACCAGCATATTCTCATCTCTCCTGCTAAATTCCTCTTCTATTCATCAAATACTAGTACAAGTGAAAAGATTTTTTTTTGTTTTTTGTTTTGTTTTTGTTTTTGTTTTTGTTTTTGTAAACAAAATCCCAGCACTCGGGAGGCAGAGGCAGGCGGATCTTTGTGAGTTCGAGACCAGCCTGGTGTACAAGAGCTAGTTCCAGGACAGGCTCCAAAGCCACAGAGAAACCCTGTCTCGAAAAAAAAAAAAAACAAAAACAAACAACAACAAAAAAAAACAACAAAAAAAGATTTTTTTTGGCCTGGTTTTACTTACTCATCTTACTATCACATATATTGTTCTACATGCCTCTTAAAAAGCTAAAACTTATGGGCCATATTTATCCCATCACTTATTTTGTGGATGCATCTTAGACCCTTGGCCAACCACCTGAAAAAATTGTGGCATTTTCTTGATGGCAATTAAGTAAGTGGATCTGAGTGAACAGATACAAACCAGCCCAATAAGAAGTCAATTCAGATGGCAACTCAAAGCTCATGTCTAGCTAGGGCTCATCTGTGACAGAAACTCCAAACATGAGAAGACACAGGAAATAAACCTTGATGTTATCACAGGTTGGGCTACATGGGTCAGTATATCTTCTTGCTGGATCTCACCACTCACACTAAAAATAGAGGCACTGGTGGGAGCATTGCAGAAATGCTTTCATTCTAGATATAGGGATTGCAATAATCTATGTTCCAATGTTAGTGATACACCCCTACTTTGAAATATTCCGAAAGAGCAATGGCTGGCTTTGTAAGATGTTGTTTTGGTAAGCTCACACAAAATTATTTTTTAAACAAAAAGTTTAAGAGTTCCTTAAAATCATATCCATTTAGACTATTCTCTCAAGAGTATGAAATATCCATCTGGAGAACTTTAGCCTGAATGCTAAAACCATTGTTTTTGAGATGTGAAGCCCCAGAAAATTTAATTAACACTCAAAATTTTTATTTTATTCTTTTCATTTAATAAAATAGAACACCACTTATCCCCACTTATATCTTAGGGTAGTTATAAAAATTAATGAGATTACTCACACACATGGGGTTATCTTGGCAACAAATGGTATGCAATAAAAGAAAAATCAGCTAACAACTGTAAGCATTGTATGCCAGCCAATTAAACAACTCAGAAGAAACAGAAAACACAAAAATTACCTAACTACTCAAGCTTAAATAGGAAATCTCAATGGATCTATAACAAAGAAAGAATTGAATTAGGTGATCAAAACCCTAACAAAGGAATGACTGGACTAGAAGGTTCCCCAGCATTCTGCCAGATGCTGAAGAAGCATTTATACAACCTTTGTGAACTCTTCCAAAAAGTAGAAAAGAATAGTTTGTCTCTATTCTATAAGGCCTCAAATAGCTTGATGACAGGTAAGTATGTCACGGGAAAAAAAAATTTTAAACCAATATTCTTTATGAACATAAATGCAGTATCCTTAAGAAAACATGGGCAAATTCAAGCCAACAGAATAGTGGAAGTATTATTTGCCATAACAAGTAGGATTTATCCCAGAAATTATAAGTTAGTTCCATCTAAGCAAATCAATTAAATGCATTACATAACAGAACAAAGGTGTGTGGGGGAGTCCTGCATGATCATCTCAAAATTATATAAAAAAAATACTTAACAATTCTGTGATAAGGACTCTAGAACTCTGAGTAAAGGAAAAAATTCAGAATGACCAAGAGTTAGTTAAAGATACCCAGATAACACTGTACTCAATGGCAAGAAACTGAAGGCTTCCCCTGAGACACCAGGAACCAGGCAACGATACTCATCTCCCTGGTGCCAGTTATCACTGTCTTAAAAGCTCCATTCAGTACTACTGCACAATAAAAATATGGAAAAACATCCAAACTGGTAAGAAAAGTAAAAAATAATCTATTTTGGAATGCACACACACAAATTCATATATATGTATATATGTATATATAATACACCATATACACATATTAGGATTAACACAAAAATTCTCAATTTAGTTATTTATGCCAAGAGTAAATAAGCCAAAAGGAAATTAAGAAAGAAATTCCATTTATAATTCTGCCTAAAAGAATTTAACACCTGGGTATAAATCTAACCAAAGAGATGGAAAGAGTTACACACTGAAAACTATAAAACACTGTTGAAATAAATAATGAAGCCATAAAATTGCCTAAGTGTCCACCAACTGAAAAAATGGGGGAAAATGTGGACACACATGGAGCACTATTTAACCATAAAAGGATAAAGTGTGTCATTTGTGTTAACATGCATGGAACTGGCCATTGTGTTAAGAGAAACAAGCCAAAACACAGAAGGACAAGGATTGCATGGTCCTGTTCATATGTAGAAATCTGAAGTCAGTAGATCTCATAGAAATTGGAGGTCGAACAGCGATTGTCAAAGAGTCATGGAAACTCAAAGGGAAGAAAGCATGAGAACAGTTTGATCAATAAGTACTAAGATGCAGTTAGGAGAAACAAGCTCCGGCATCCCACTGCCCAGCACGATGACTGCAGGTCACAATAATGAGGAAGTATGCATTTCAGGAAGGAAGAAAGGATTTTACGTGTTCCAGCATGAAAACAAAATTACAAATGTTTGAGGAGATTGGTAGGCTTACCCGGATTGAACATTATATAGTCTATCCATGTATCAAAACATACACCATTGGGGACACCATTAATACATACAACCTCCATTTGTCAGTGGATATATTTTAATGAAAGTAGAGACAGATATACACAGAAAGAAGTCTCTGTATTGACAAGAAGACAACGTTATTACGATGTTAAGACTATTCAAAGAAATCTACATATTCAAGGCAATCCCTATCAACAACCTTTACATAAAATAGAAAAGAGCAGTTTTTAAGCTCATACCTAATTCCAAGAGTCCCTTAAAACTGCAACAATCTTTAAAGAGATGAGTAAAGGCAGAGGACTAGCGCCACCTGAACACTGACTACAAAGCTACAGGACTGTATTGACACAGAAACAAGCTGGCCAGCACAGCAGAGTGAACAGCCAGACATAATAAACCCTCACACATACACTCAATTTATTTTTGAGAAGGTGTCACAACCATTAAAAGGAAGAGGGTGGTTTTTTTCAACAAATTGTGTTAGAAAAACTGGATGCCCACTTACAAAACATGTGGATATCCAATTTCTATATTTTGTGTATGACTTTTTCTTACACAGCAGCCATACAAGAAGCTTCAGCTACGGCATAGAATAAGGAGTACTAGGGTCCAGGCACAAGCATATGTTCTAAGGAATCTGAGGAAAAGTCAAGGGTGCTGGTCAGACATAATGGTTTTAAAATCCCAACTACATAAGACAGTGGTCAACTGCCTCATCCTTGGAATACAAAGCAGATTAGACATGGTTTTATTTTTCAGGCGAGCCAACCCTGATGTACACAGTGGCAAACTGTGAAGGGGTTTTCTCCTTTGATTTCAGGCATCCATGCTCAAATGTGTTTACTGTCTCCCTGATTGTTGCACTTAGGGCTCACAGTGTGAGCCAGCAGAACAACTTATTTTCTGGGCCCTAGTGAATTCCTATCTGAAAGATGTCTCTAATTATAGGACCAAATAAGAATAAAATTGAGGGATTAGAACCTATTAAAGATACTTCTATAAATGCCAGTCTGAGAGATGCCCCCTGAAGATGCTTCCTATACCATATCCTGGCAGCAAGCTTTCTCAACTACTTGGAGATGGAAAATCTCACGTGGTGGGCACCATAGCTGGCAGCCTACAACTTCCAGAGATGCAGTAAGATCACCTGGAGGAGAGCGAAGGCTCAGAACCCTAAATGTGTCCATGACACTACTCTAACATAGGATCCAAATTGTCCAGTTTCCACAAGCAGTGAGAGACAACCCACAATGGTCCTTTCTTCTGTCAGTCAAGACAGTTGTTCAATCAGGTGGATCAGTTTCCTCAGCTCACAAACACCAGGAAAATATGTCAGTTCCAGGAGGGAGAGATGGAGGAAGCAAAGAGAAAGGATTTTGTTTCATTTTATAAAGACCAAGGAAGCACTTAATCCTCTTCTCACTTAGGGGACCCAGATAGGAATGTATGCCACTGTCTTCAGGCTTGTGTCTCTCTCTCTCCAAATCTTATAGTTGCTCATATACATTTCAAGTGAAGTGATCAGGATTCAGCTTGGGGCAAAAGGTTTGCTTGTCCAGATTCCAGTCCAATAGTGTTCTCCCCTACTCCTGTGATGACCAAAGACTGCATGGTTTAGTTTCACAAATCTGTAAATTCTCTACTCACAGCTTAAGAGTGTTTAATCCATTTCAAACCTAGCTTTATTTATAATAAAGTTTAGATTAACCAAAATATTAAAGGACTTAAAATTCTGCATAAATTATTTGATATAAGATTGAGGTTAATAGAAAATACCTTGAGACAGCAGCTTGCCTGTGATTAAGACTCTTTCTACAAACCTGACCCACTGTGCTGCTCTCAACAGGGTTAGCCAGCCTAACCAAGCACAGTTTTGCTATCCAAGCACACATCTCTGAGTTTACTGAAAAGTCACTAAGCCCTGTACAAAATTGTTCCCATCCATTACTTCTCACTTACATGGTATAGCCTCATCAACGCCTGTGGGAGAGAAACAACCTTAGTTCAATGAACACATAGCCATATCTACCCCCTGAGAAATGACGCCATTGCTATAATCAAATTAAGCATCATACAGTAAGATGTCTACAATAGCAAAGAACAAGGCCCATGTGTGGTTTGGAGCTGCAGAGAATATTAGTGGTAAGAATATTAAACCAACAGATAATGCCTGTTGGTTTCAGACAACTACTGAAAGGCTTTCCAAAACTGGGTCAGGGATGCCAGCTCTGAATCAAGATGAAACAATAAACTCAGTTTACATCAATGTTGAAAGGAAGTTGCCATAAAGAACTAACTCAGAGCGAGAGCACTGATAGACATGTTCTCTCTTCTACTGAATACGGAGGCCAACTTTATAGGGAGTGGGAACTTGCTGTGAGAATTTCATTGTACAAAATCGAATGTTTAATAATTTGAATGACATAATTTCTTCCACTCAGGTTTCTAAAAACCTCATGGGAATGTAGGACCAGGATGCCTAACCTAAAATGTGGAAACCAGCAGTACCTCAGATTTTAGAATATCTGCACAGACTTAATAATGAAGAAAAAATGAATACAATGTGTTTTAAAAGCCAGAACTTTTCAACATCATTGTATACCTATTATACGTTTTTCCTGTTTGGAATCTGAGACGTCTACCCTTGACCATTTTAAATCTGAGATGCCTACCCTTGACCATTTTGTGTTTGAAGATTTTTTTTTTATCAGCCCTTAGATGGACCAGTCCCTCAGCCGGGTATCCCTTGGATCACCTGAGCCTCCCGAGATTCCTTCCTCCCAGGGAATGGAGTTCCCTTCAAAACACAAGTGAGGCATGCACGGTCGGAGCTTCTGGGCTGTTTCATCAGCTCCTGTAGGATCTCAGCGAGATGGTTTATATCTGTGGCTTAGGCATATTTAAATGCCTTTATTCACATTTGAAGCCACGTATGCAAAGAAACAGCTGCCCTCAGATTGGCTGTACCCTGACTAGGTGGTTCATATAATCAGGTTACTGTGTTAAAAAGAACTTGACACAGAAATTATTAATAAACAGAACAAGGTCACTACTTCTGAGCTGGGGTCACTTACAAAGAATGCAAAAATGAAACTGAGGTTGGCTTCTGTGTACTTGGCTATTTTCTTCTATTGGATTCCTTTGGCAACCTATCTTTAAACATTTAAAGCCATGTTTACAAGGAGGCTCTGAAAGAGCTTCAAACCATTATGCCCCTAATTGAATTCCCCAGGAGTCCAGTAAACTCAGAGGAAAAAAGAAAAATCATAACATTTGCTAAATCATCTCAAAGCATATTTCACTACAAGGTTATGTGACCTGATTTTTTTTTTGAGGTTCAAGGATGAATGAAGAATATTACTGAATGCTTCATTATTTAGACCAAAATCAAAAAGAACTTTACCATTAGTAGTGAGCTAATCAAATCAGCAGTTTTAATTTTTTTTTTATTCTGAGAGAAATCTTACCAAAAAAAAAAAAACAAACAAACAACAACAGCAGCATTTTCTACTGTATGTGACTAGTTTTCCAGGGTGTGGAAGCTCAAGGGAGAAAGAAAAGATCTGTGGACAACCGGAGACCCAGCTAACAGTAAAGGTGTATGTATGAGAGAGGAGCAAGGGCAGCACAGGACTTCATCTGTGAGTTCAGAACAAACTCAAATGTGATCAAAGAAAGTCAAAGTTCTAGAGACTTTCATTTAGCAAGAATTACTTCTTACAATGAATGCCCCGCCTCCCCAGCCATGGTTTTACTTTAAAATAGGCTGTTTTGTGTGTGTTTTTATCCATAGCTCCCTTGTCTGCGCCTGTGTTTGTTGTGACTACTGAGTAAAAACATGTGGGCCTGAGCATTTCCAAAACTGCCGCAGCTCTCCACTTACCTGGCTTGTATGTTATTCCAGGGGGGAAGAGGAATCCCTGTTGGGCGGCAGCAGCTGCTGCCAGGGTCCGCTGGTCATGTGGAAAAATTGGGATCATGAGCGGAGGCATGTGCCCCTGAACCTGCTAAACAGAAGAGAGCCTGTGATCAGACAGGGAGCAGATGTCGCCAAGATGCATTTGTTTTCCACTGCTGGAGGTGCTCTGGTGCCCGCACAGCCACCCACCTCTAACCTCCTTCCAGATCTGAAGTTGAGAAAATTCAGGCAAACTTCACCTAAGGCCTCTCCTGAGATGCCATCAGGACATCCATGCCACGGTTTCACCATAGTCCAACCACACCCCTGCTTCCACAAGGTGGTTAATAACCTTCTCTCTTGACTTGTTTTTCTCACCCTTTTTCTTAAAGAAAGAACAGAAAACTAAATGTTCCTTTCTCTCACTCTGTGAGTGAGAGGCTTTGCCCTTTCTCCTGCATTGCATTCTAAGCGTCATCGTGAAAAAGTATTCAGTGTCCTGGTCCAGAAAGTAACGTCTAATTGTTATATATTCCAGAAGCTGTGTCTCCCCGTTGAGAAGCTTCTTCCAAAGCCTCGCTGCATTATATTAAATACACAGAGCTTCAGATTTAAGGCTACTATATCTTGGCGCCCAATTAAACTAATATCCTTTGCCATACACACCTCGATGCAACATATAAATTGCTTGTCAGCTTTATGCACTGCCATGTAGCTCAGTAATTATGGAGTTGTATCCACTGAGCAACTCATAATAAATCCTACTATATCAGATTTCATTTGACCTCAATAAACGTATCAAAGACCACAAAAAATGCGAAAGAGAGAAATATTCACTCTCCATCAGTATTTGTACTCCATATAAAGGAAATGAGAGCTATGACAGAATCATGCTCCTGAAAACCACATTTTAATCTCCTAGCTCCCTTCTTCACTCTAGCATGCTGCCCTGGTTCCAGCACAGCAGAGTGGGAAGGCTTTGTCCTAGCTTTAGGGTCTGAGTCCACAGGCTGAGCTATGGGACTTTCCTCATTGAAAGATCAGAACAAAATGTGCCAAAAGGCACGGTCTTTTGGTTTAGACAAATCTATGGCTTTTTAAAAGCAGGAAAGGGCTACATTATATACCATTTAAGATATAAAAGTTTGCCAGGAATTCTACACACCCAAATGGTTCCTCGGCCTAAATTCCTAAATCTCTTCTTTAGGCAAAATACCATATATGAGCTGATGTTCCTGTCTAAACAGTACCAGCTTGCCTTCTCCTGGCCCTGGCCATTCCCAGCCAGGGACAACGTGCACATGCATCTGTGTGGGTCTGAGAGGTTTCATTCGCCAACAGTCTTTCTCTGGGGAATACCCTAAGATGTGGGTTAATAAAGGGCAAGCAAAAAATAAACACTTTACAGTATTTTTCTGAATTCATTTCTCAGAAAAATCAACTTATAATAAAAAGGTCTTTGTGCAATTACTACCTTGCCAGCGGGGCGTGACAGAAAGTAGCTTTGAGCAGCTGTTTCTTCTGTTTTAGCTGAGCTAAGCCCAAGCTTTGTCCACGGAAGAATACACTTAGCCTGCTCAAACTGGTGCTGAGCCTCTAGTGCCCATGCCTCACCTTTAGCCTGGAAGAAAAGCACCAGGTTTGCTGTTCGACCCATTTCCTGTGACCCTGTAAACATGTGTGATATCCAAGATGAAAGTGGCATGTTCCATGTCAGAAAAACAAAACACAATGTCTTTATGAGTGACAACTGCATAGGGCACCCTTTTCATGGTCCTCCAGAAATACGGTCCTAACATGTGCCTAGAGCACCATGCAGATGCTTTACCCTGAAAGCTTCTTCTTTTTTACCCACCAGTGTAAGACGCTGCTATTGTGTATTAGGGAAGTGAGAAGCAGTTGAAGAAATCACCCCTACTCAGTTTGAGGGAGAGGAGGGGGAGAGAGAGAGAAGGGAGAGAGAAAGAGAGAGAGAGAATAACATGTTATGTGTCATGTATGGAAGATGATGTTGAGATTGAGAAGTTACAGGGAGAGAACTAGTCTCAAGAAGAATGTAAAGTTTTTAGGAAAGCATTGTATAAAGATGAATTTTCTGATAAGCTTATCCAAAAATGTCTCTGAGATGGGGCAGCACCTGCCTTTTCCCTAGAGTTGCTGAATGCTTCTACATAAGCAGGTGTGTGTGTGTGTGTGTGTGTGTGTGTGTGTGTGTGAACATATATACACAAAAAAAAACATATGGAGTCATTCCAACTTTATGGTTCTCTGATTACTAAAAATCTACCATTAAGAAGCTAGTGTCAGTGGAGCAACACAAATGGGCATCTATATCGCCCACCTCTAAGGCTCAGAGGACATCACAGAAGAGGAAGCAGAAAGAGTCTATGAAGTCGGGGTCAGAAAGACAGAGTGCTCAGGATGTGACAGGGTTGCTGCGCTCATGAGCTCACAGCAGCTGTGGCTGCCTGCACACGATGAAGCCGGCAACATTCCAGCACAGAAGGGAAAGTTCGTGAGCCTCTATCTCTGAGGAGGTATGGACAGCTGATGGCTTCTGGGGCACAGAGTCAGTTTTCTTTAAAGATGTGGCCCCCATAGATTGACCACACTCCAAGTGATGGCCTCACACTCAGGAGGGAGAATATGGGCAGTCCAAATTGTACTAGATGAATTACTTTAAATGTGATGGGGTGCAGGAGGTGTGCTGCGGAGATGACTCAGATGTTAAGGGCACTTGCTGCTCTCATGGTAGACAGAGTTTGGTTCCTAGCACCCACATGGAGTCCTGCAAGCATCTGTTAGCACAGTTCCAGGGGACCTGATGTCCTCTCCTAATCTCAGTGTGTACAAGGCATGCGTATGGTACACATACATAAGTTCAGGCAAAATGTTCATATAAAATAAAATAAAAAAGAGGACCTACAGTAGGTATAGAGAGGTGGGGATAGATCTGGGAGAAACTGAGGGAAGAGCGGAAGAGCAGGGTGAACATGACCAAAATGCATTGTGTTAAAATAATTGACAAAAGTATTCTTAAAAGAAGATAGCACAATGCATTTCCTTCATTTACACAACATACATTTATTGAGAACGTTCAATGGCTTTGTTAGGGAACAAGCCCAAGTTCAAGTCTGTACCCTATATTTTCTGAGCTGTGTGGTCTTGAAAGTCTTAACTCTCCTGACTCTGTCAAAGCTGTGAGCACTGACAAGGCACTTCACACAGTCATTGTGAGGATACAACAGACAACCAAAGCCAAAAGAGCACACTCACTAACTAACAGTGACATGGTATTATAGTCAACATTAGCTCTTTAGTTTTCTGTATACTTGATAACAGAAAATTATCAAGTTATGGATAAGAAAAGAGTGGATCTTACCCATATTTCAAGAAGGAAAATATGAGCTAACAGAGTCACTCATTTGAGAGAGAAGAGGCTTGTCATGCATTTAGCAGACAATATGCCTTGACGAGTATAATCCAGTCCCAAGTTTCTAGGAAGAAGAAAGTTTGGGAAAAAAGAAGAGGTAGAATTACAAAAACTGTCTGGAGATGAGGCATATGTGTCTCTACTGCTCCTTGTTAATTAGTATCTTAGAAAGAAAGCAAACTTAATTTCCCATCAGACATGTCGGGGAGCAGACAACACAAGGAGCAGTTGACAGGGGCCAGGCCTTAGCTCTTGGCTGTGATTGCCCATCTGAAGGTACTGTTTTTGCAGCAAATGGATGTGGTTGTTTGATTTTTATTATGCATATAATGTGTATTTTTATGGTGTCTGTAGTGTGAACATGTATGTTCATGTGTGTGAATGTTGTGTGTCTAGATAAGCACACCTATGGTGGTCAGAGGACAAATGGGTGCTAGTCCTCAACTTTCACCTTGATTTAGAGCATCTTTGTCATTGATCACTGCAAATTCCAGGCTAGCTGGCCTGCAGGCTTCCAGAGATTCTCCTTCTTCTGCCTCCTAGCTCGCCCTAAGAGTAACGGGATGACAGATGTATGCTACCACACCCTGCTTTATGTAAGCTCTGGGAGTTCTAACTCAGATCCTCAGATGCACACAACAAATACTCTGCACTGAACCATCTCTCCAGTTCCTGGGGTTGTTTTTAACACTAAATAACAAAAGTGTAGGTGTTTCCTATAAACACATTCTATAAGAATTTGGGGTCATTCCTTTCTATCATATTCTACAAATTAAGAAGTTTAAAAAAACAAAGTCCTTATTGGTAACTATTATCCAGAGGCTGTTTAGGTAAAGTGGAGAGAATAGAGGCATTTGAGAGCATAAGTGCTGATGGAACCAGAGCTGGACTGGATCACAGAGAAGATCTAGGCTAGTAGCTGGCAAAGTGTAGTGTCTGGCCAACAGCATCAGCAGTATTTTCAAAGAGCAAAATCTCTGGGTCCGGGTACACAGCACTTCTGAGTCAAATGCTATGAGGTGAGGTCCAATTATCCAAATATTAAAACCAAATTTTAATGGAAAGTGGTAATGTTTTGATGTGCATCCAAACAAACCAGATGGTTCTTTAAAACAGTGTTCTGCCCCCCCTACCATGTACTTGGGGAATTTTTGTATTGAAGGCAAAGTTGGATCATGGACATTTCATGGATATTCCCAAATAAAGCTGGTACTGCTGGCTTGAGAATCCCCATTTTAGTCCAATCCTCAAATTTGACATGCAAGCAAACAGATTACCAGCTCATTTAAGACACAAGCCTAGAGTTCCACAGCTTCTGACAGCTGAACCTAGAGTCCAGAACTGCCAGTCACTCTACGCAGTATGTTTGTTATTACATGGTGACTTCAGTAGTCATAAAAAGAGAGATTGGTTTTAGCCAAGGGACCTGGAGGTCTCCAGCTGATAGTAATTCTGAATGCCAGGACTATATTCTTAAAAGCAGTTTTTGAGTTTGGATGATGTGAGCACTGTCAAATCTTAAATGAAGTTTCCTTTGTTCTCTCACTGCTACCCAGAATTCATTTGTTTTGATATTTACTATCACTAATTCCAATCGTTGATTACAATGCATCCATTAGCTATGATCGTTTAGCTCCACAAAATGAAATTGTCCTTAACATTTTATTCCAAGTGATGGGGATCAAACCCAGGTCTTTGTGCATGTAGGCAAGAGCTCTACCAATGAGCTACATACCTAGCACCTTGCCTTTCACTTATTTTAAATAAAGCAATGATGTGGTGGGGCAAAGAGCCTTTTATTAAAGCCAGGATAGGCATCCACTGGTGAGAATGCTGTCTGAGTGCAGACAGGACATTTCCTCCTAGAGCTTTAATTAGAGAAGTGGTGATTTTGTCTAATAGCTTCCATTGTTTCCTTTATGTTTTCCTTGAAAAGGTGATGTGTTTACCTTGTCCCATTTAATCTTCACAAGCCCATGAGGCACTCAATTTTAGCCCTATTCATTTAATGAGAAAGACAAAGCTGGATGAAGTTAAATAACTCTACCAACTAAAGAGTGGCATGTCCAGGATCCAAGGTCAGATCAAGATCTAAGTTTGTGTTTGTCAGGGCGAAAGCTTCTACTATGAATTACCATGCTATATTAAGCATGAAGTTGTGTTTTACAAAGCAGATCTAAATGGCATTAGGAATGCAGTTCTTTGTAATAAGAAAGAACTGGCAGTTTTCTAGACAAAGTTGTAGGTTTCACTCAGTTGTAGTAAACAATACAGTGAGATCATAGACAGCTTTTCCTCGTGTCCCTCAATTGGAAGATGCTAGAATTTATACTTTTAGAGCACAAGGAGACTGATGGTATTCCCACAACTTACTCAGATCTGCCCAGTGTGTGGAAAACATTGTCTTAAAAGATTAGCAAGAGTGAAAAAGCCCGATGATACTTCTATCATCTTCTACAGCCTGCTCACCAGCAGGTTCTCCATGTGTACACTCTAGTCTGTTGAACATGGGAACAAAATGGAAAGAAGGGTTGAATAGTGAGTAATGAGTAAAGACTGGGAGAGAGGGCTTGGTGGCCACACAAACACCACAGAGCAGACAAAATATTTTCATCTTCTATAGATGAGAACTAAGGTCACTACTCTGAGTGTCAGTGGCTAGGGCGGATGAAGCATTATGAAAATACATAAAAGTTCTATGCGTTCTGAAAAATTTGATCTATCTTGACTTCTTTCCTTCTTCGCATATCCCACTCACCCATTTGGTGACTTGCTGGTAAGGGTAGTCACGGAGAGAAGGCAACTTTCCAAAGAATTTTACTAAAAGATAAAACTAATCAAATTCCCCACACTCCATCAAAGAGCAACCAGTCTCCACATGTCTTGTCATGTGGACATATCAAATTTTCAAATAGCACCTCTCTTTCTTGAAACTGTAACTTTCCTTGCATATATTGAGATATTCTTTAATTATTCTATAGATAAAGAGAAGAAAATGATTTTATTAGTACAAAGAATAAAGCTTGATGTAGCCAAAATAAATCTCAGCATGAAAATGTCATTATTTTTACTGCTTTGGAAGAAAGCGCTAATTGGCAGGGTATTGGATGAGTTAATGAGAAAGAATCTCATCACGGGTCAAGCTTAGTGCATCCTGGAAGAACAAACGACCCCCAAGCACAACGGTGTCCCTGTCCTACCCTTCTGCAACCCATGACTAACGTATTTCCCTTTCAGAGAGGGTGGGGAAAACATCTTCCATCCGACAGTCTGCATGCCTAGAAATTTTAATTGGTAGGGTGTTCCTTGAATCGTTCAGGACGGAAGACAGCAGCAGATGCGTGTGAAACACTTGGGTCCGCTCCCTTCCAAATTCATGAAATAGCATTGCTGTGTCAAGACTCATGCCTTTGTTTTCCCAGTGCTAAGTTGTTGACGATGCCATTTCTTGCCATCTGCCCCCAGCTTCATTAAAGATACATGAATGGGCTAACTCTTGCCTGATAGCTTGTGAGGGACAGGTGCTATTGTTTGTCCCTGAAGATTTGCACTAAAGATCTGACTCAGAATACTTGAGAAAGAGCATCTGTAGCAGTCAGTCAGAGAGCAACTTGGCAGAGACCTGGCTGCCTGCTAATATGCAAACAGAGTGACACTCAGGGGGCCTCATTTTCTTTTTCATGGAGATGATTTCACTTTTTTTTAGTGATATGCGATAAGTATTTGTATTGAAAAATCATGTGCATATTAATGTCTGTGCCTAAGTTTAAAGACTGGGCAAGTGAGGTTTGCTTTGTTTTGTTTTATTTTTTAATGATTTATTTCTAGAATATAATTCCTGATGTAGTTTAATTGGAGAAAGTTTTTTGAAATGTTAGATAGAAAATCTCCAATGTGTGTACACCATGACAGAAAGAAAGAGGAAGATAGATGGGGGTGAGACAAACGAGAGAGAGAGAGAGAGAGAGAGAGAGAGAGAGAGAGAGAGAGAGAGAGAGAGAGAGAGAGAGAGAGCTAGAACACAGACAGACATGGTGGTGGTGAAGGGTCAGTTTCTGGAATTGCCACACTTTTCATTACAAAGAATACCTGAGTCATTTGCATAATGCATTAGTATCACTGTAAAAAAAAACACAGCATCTAGAACAATGAATAAAAGGCTCAGGAAACTTATATGAAGAACTCTCAAATGTAGACAGGAGTCCCCTCTCTGTCATAAAGTACATGTCAAACCATAGTACATGAACAGTTAATTTTGGGGGACTATGAAGGAAAAGGTCTCATTTGGTAGGGTATATTTTTGTCTCAGTAGAAACCGTTTTTAGTAGAAAATGTTCTGCTAAGTTCTTTGGAATACCAGAAGACTCTGCTCTGCCCTTTCTTAGAAAATCCATACACTGAATTCTATTGACCCCAATTTCAAGTATCCACCAAGCTCTTCAATTCACTAGCTATGTCTTTCTAAGTACATGCAAAGACCCTGAATGACCAGTGTCATATTTATTTTAATTCATCCCATTGTCTGACCAGTGGTTCAGAACAAGACCAGGAATTCCCACACTGTGGTAACATTGTGCCTACAGCTGCAGAGGGTTATGAATTGCAGTGTTCTTGTTCCAGAAGAAAGTGTCAATGCACATCTTCAGGTAGCCTGGCTTGCATTTACTTGCCTTATCTAGCCAATCTCTAGCTTACTGCAGTTGAAGAATAATCAAAGGGAAATCCCAGCAAGAGCAGGTCTGGAACACACCTCTCCTAGAGAATTTGCACCCAGAATCCTACCAACAGTCAACACATGCACCCTGGGTGGATGATGTAGTCCATCCACAAAATGATGCTTGGTTACTGTCTGTTGCTAGGAAGGTTTATCTCACCTTCTCTTTCCTTCTGGCTCCCTCTCCTTTTCATCTACTCTCTCTTCCATATCTCCTCATCTTCTCATCTTTCTTGGATGCAAGTATGATAACAGACAAAATAGTCTATTGTCATTGTTAATTATTTAATTTTAATATAATTCGGTGTCCTCCAAAATTTTCAAAATTCTTACTAATTGGCCAAGAAGAGCCTCCCAAAGGTAGAACCAACTAAATATAGTATAGTTTAACAGCATCCTTTACAAAACTTGGGCTGGAGAGATGGCTCGGCCGTTTAAGAGCACCACCTGCTTCTCCAAAGGTCCTGTGTTCAATTCCCAGCAACCACATTGTGGCTCACAACCATCTGTAATGCGATCTGATGCCCTCTTGAGAAAGAGACCTGGTCAATCGTCCACATCAACTTAGACCATGAAACTCAATATGAACAAGTTCAACAGAACCATCATATACAGACTCCTCACACATGGTTCAGCATTGCCAGGGCATAAGATAGTTGAGAAGAAATTGGTTTACAAAACTTGGCCTTTTACTTCAGTAATCTTCTTTGGTGAGCAAATTAACAAAGAGCTAACTTTATATTTATATTTATATTTATATTTATATTTATATTTATATTTATATTTATATTTATATTGTAGACATGTCCTGGTTTGATTTCTGTTGCTGTGATAAACACAACTAAAAGGAACCCTGGAAGGAATGGGCCTCTTTGGCTTACTCCTCCCAATCACAGTCCCTCAATGGGATGTCAGGACAAAAACTGAAGCAGGAGCCTGGAGGCAAGAACTGAAGCAGAGATCATGGAGGATGCTGTTTACTGGCTTGCTCCTTGCAACTTACTCATCCTGCTTTCTTATACCATTCAGGACCACCTGCCCAGGATGGCATCACCCACAGTGAACTGGGCACTCCTCCATCAGTCATTAATCCAGAAAATGCCCCAACAGACTTGCCTACAGGTCAGTCTGATGGAGGCCATCCCTCACTGACTTTCCCTCTCCCAAGATGACCCTAGCTTGTGTCAAGGTCACATTAAACAGCATACTATTCTATGCATTCCACATCAACAAGTTAACCTAAGAGAACAGCTACAGCACTTATTTCTCCTTAAAAACCAGACCATTAAGTAATGAAACGTGAAATATTTACGGAAGAAATGAAAGAGACACAGCTTGTCCACAGCTTCTCATTATCCCCACAACTTTTCCAAGAGTGAGCGAAATAGGCAAAACTCAATCAATTTGCTCTGTAGTCCACATGAAACTATTCACACCCCCTTCCAGTCCTTTCTGCTTTCCTCCTTGGTTATCAGGAGAGAAGGGGTCCATGAAAGGACAAGCACAGCAGCTGTCAGCCAATGGCACATGACTTACAACACTTCTCCAGACATAACCCAGAGAGCAAAGCCAGTCCTGATAGAGACATGCATCCTTCCCAATACTTCCTTATGCCTACTGCATATGGTATACACTGGCCCAATTCATATTTTAAGTGGCATGACATCTTATTAGTCTACCAGATCCCAATAATGAAGACTATTGCTATTCTCACTGTCTGTATGTTTTCTAGGTGTGGAGATTTTCAGAGGAAAGAACATGGATTTGACACTAACTGACTTACTTTTTACCATTGTCTCTTATTCACTTGTCCCTTGTTCCCTGTTCCACAAAATGGAGAATATATATATATATATATATATATATATATATATATATCCTAGTGTATCACTAGAAATATAAAGATGTCAATGGCCTCATCTCATCACAAAGTACTATTAAGTTAGTCTTCACTGGACCTTAATGTAGGTCCTCCTGTCTGTCAGACTGCTTTGAAATAATGTCAACTAAGCAAGGAAGGATTTGCTTAAGGAGAAAATTATATTATAGCCAAAAAATTCTATTAAGTATTGCTCCATGGTCTTTCCATGGTGCATACACCAGAAAAAAAATCAAGGATATTTATGAGGACATAAGTCAGATCACTTTCTAAAAAAGATGATAAATGTTAATTAAATGTGCTTAAGTTTCCTTACTATGTTTTAAGAAAATCTCACCAGGAGGGAAATAGAATATCCCAGCCATAAAGAAATTAATAAAACATGTTATGCAAACGTAAAATTTATGATTCATTTGGAATTAGATATCTACCACCTTTTCAATCCATACAAATGCATAATCTTGTCAATTAAATATTATTGTTAAGGTCTAGTAGTATGTTAAAATCACTTTAGAGTGCGACTAAGGAAAATTCATGTGTGTTTATTACTCCTTAAGGGTCTATTAGTGGGCATTTTATTCAGATCCGTGCTGTAAAATCTGCATAAACTCAGCATATTGTTATCCCCATGTGTGCATTTGTTTGGTTAAAGCAGAACAGCAAATCTCAATTTTTGCAACTTCTGGAAAAGTCAAGAGAACTAAAACAGTCTTAATTTTAATCAGATCCAAACAGTTATCACTACAGAAGTGAAGAGTTGACTATTATGCAAATAGTCACAGTTAGTGGTCACCAGGCCATCACAGAAGACCGAGCTAGTCAATTACTCTGGATATTTCCAAAGACTAGTGAAGATGAATGTCTTATGCTAGCCTGTCTTCTGTCCAGAGAAGTATGAAGCATTTTAGAGACTGATGATTGTTGTTCTTAAGTGGAAACCTCATTAAATACACAATGATCAAAGTGTTTTGCCAAGATGAAAATGATTTCTTTTTCATACTTTGTACAAATGCTGTGTGAGTCCATTCGCATTTGTGAAGAATGTGGTGTTCCAGTCTCTGCAGCAGCCGCATCCAGATATAAACCTTTCATAAACTTTTGACCTGTAATGAAGGCAAACTGGCTCTGACTCCTCAACTATTTTATACAAGCATATTCTGTTAGCAATGACCACAGTTCAATTATTAAATTCCTCATCTAGAAATGTAGGTTGACTTTTGAAACTGCTGGTCTTATTAAAGTTCTCTTCAAGCAGCTTAAAGACAAAGGCTTTGGACTCACCAGGGCTTAGTAAGGGACCATGAACAAAGTAGGCTTGCAGGAATTTGTGACAGATGCATCCAAAACTTCTATTTGACTTGAAAACCAAGCCAAGGCCTGATGAAGACTGAAGACTTTTAACTGCTTGACCTAGTCGAACCTCACTCATCTGCAAGCCTCACATGACGGAAACAAGAATAGAAACCTCCAGGCACAATTCACGATGGTGAGCTTGAGTCTGGCTATTTCAAAGTCTAACTTTAATCAATTTTAAAATTGATTTCATTCATTTATCAAGATTTTTTCTAATTTTAACAGTTGAAATTTCTCTTTACTATAATTTGTAGACAATGCTAATATCCTTCACCAATTGCATCATTCCTGGCTAAAGGAATGAAAAGTTCTCAACAGAACCAGGAGCATAATTTTCTAAAATAATGATTAAAAAAGTAAAGTTGTTATGCCATCTTGAACTGGTTATATGATACATATTCTAGACGAACATTAAGCTTCAACTATCACAGAGAACAAAAGCTGTTTTCTTCTCAAGCAAGATGGCCCAAGAAAGACACAGTGCTGGGTATAAAGAGAAGGCTTCCATGTTGTTGATGGCTAGCATATGGACCGTCTTAAGACGGCTCTGTACAGTGTGTGTGGTTGGAGGACAAGCAGGTGATACTCAGAAAGTGGGTCCTGAGGACAGGCATAAACAGTAATTGTCAGTACAAGCCTGACGGCCTTCTGGTTTATCATCTACACTACACACCAGGTTTTGAAACAACAACAACAACAACAAAAAACATCCATGCACTGTGATGTCATCCTGAAGTATTATGTACAACCCTACTCCATTTTTAGAATATACACCACACATATGCACATATTCACAACACATACGACATACACACAAAACACACTCACACACACAGTACACATAATATACACACCAAAAAGCCACACTCATACAACACATACTAAACACAAATCATATGCACACAAAACACACACATACAAAAACCACATACATATATACATATACCACACACATATAAGCACACACATATATATATATATCACATACTCACAAACAACATATACATGTTCACCTACATGTTGTAGTATACACACAAAAACACACACAACATACTTTCATACATCTCACATGCACACAACATACACATGCTCACACACACCATGCAACGCACAACATATACACTATATTCTCATATATCACACACAAACTCACATACAACATATATATGCTCATCTACACACTATACATACATGTGAAACATACAACATACTTTCATACATCACACACTCACACATACAACATATTCTTATCTACCATGCGCATACACAGCACACACATTCACATATAGGCATTCTCATACAATATCTACAAACTCACACATATAATCCTACATCTGCTACTCAAACTTGGTGACCATGTCAGTCATTGGGCCAGCAGGAAGTTGGTGTGGGAGGCAGGAAGGACAGGGGACTTTTTGAATGGGAATGTTCAAAAGCTTCTCAAGGGGAAGACAGACAATAATGGTGGGAAAATATGCACCAACATTAGCTGAGAGGAGAGAGACTTGGGCAGAGGGCTGTCAGAGCCAAGGCACTAAGGCAGCAATGATAGTTCAGAGGGGGCAGTGCCACCAGAAGGAGTATGCAGAGAGCAGAGACTAGAAAATAAAAGACACATCAGTTCTCCTAGGGCAGAGAAGAGCTTGGGAAGAAAGTGAGGTTTTATTGTCAGAGTGATGCAGAGTCACTGGGAGAGATTAAAGAAAGTAGTGGCTTGAGACCTGATTTAAGCTTAGCACAGGAACAATGAAAATAGAAATCAATTTAGAAACTTCCTTAGTAGTCCACAAGCAGGGGTAATGTGTACCTATTTCCCTCTTCCATACCTTCTCTGTTCAAAAAGAAGGAAACACAATCACAATAGGCTGCTGGGAGAGTGTCTCCAAATGCACCAGGAAAAGAGGGACTAAGATATTGGTTGACCATGGTCTGTTAAGTGCCTCCTTGGGATGAAAGCACACTCCCTTCAACACAGGTTCTCCGTTATGCTGCCAGTTGAGATGATCTTCCAAACTGGGTGGAGCCTGCTGTGTCACTGGAACTTTCTCCTACCAACTATGTCCCTTAACAAAAATTTTAGGCAATGGAGAAAGTTACAACAGAAACTAAATGCAAAGTATTCAGTCTCTGTGTAGGAAATTAATATTCAAAATACTTAAAGGCACCTACAACATTTTTAATGGGAAAATATCAATAATAAAGATCACAAAGTCAGAATTTAATAAATGCAAACTGGCCCGGATAATGATTGAAAAACACTTCTCTTATATTTTCTTTTCTTTTTTTTTTTGGTAATTAAATCTAATGCCACATTTGCCAAATGAAGATAGACTCTACAGTATAGAAGCAGATGTGAGTCATTCACCTCTCATGGCACCCTGCTGTTAAAATGACTAGCCAGTAGTGTTGTTCAATGCAGATTAGCACTAACTCAAAGCAATCAATAACTCAACAATGTAATCACGTATAAAGAAACAGAAAACAATAGTGAGGAGAAACAGAAAGAAGCTGATGAGCCACTAGGATAAAGAGAAAAATAGAATTCACAATGCAAAAAAGAAACCAGTGACTCTTTAGAGTAATTGCATGAGCTAAAATGTCTAAGAACTGGTCAGAAAGGGGTAAAAACACAGGAGGGCACTTGGGAGACGGGGGCATGTGGAATGCCCAGGACAAGATCTATAGTGGTTAATAAGACTCTGTCTAAAGAGGAAAAAAGAACAACACAAGCTAAGCATGGCAATTACATTACCTCTGCAGCAGAAACAGGTTGGCTAAAAGTCTGAGACCAACCTGGCTTACACAGCTAGTTCTAAACCAGCAAGGACTACATAAAAAGACTTCATCTCTAAAAAAGAACACAGAAGAGGAGAGAGAGAATGAGAGTGAGAGAGAAACAGAGACAGAGAGATAAAGATGAACAGACAGACAGAGAGATGGCTTTTAAGGTCCTGTGTTTTGATGCAGCCATATTTGTTTTTCTGTAGCACGCTATTGCATTCCCTTTGATGACAATTCCTAATGGAAATGTAAGTAAGAATGCACTGCGTAGATTTAAAAGTGCACCCATATAAAGTCATCCCTAAGCTTCTGGACCAATAAAAAACATTCTTACACAGGTTTGCTCTAATCATGAGTGGTTAAGAAAGTGACTAAAACCAGTATGGCAGGAGCTCTGAGGAAAAGACCAAAAGGTAGCAAAGGTGCTACTTCTGTGGCAAGCCATATCAGTGACATGTAGTTTGACTCCACTGATGCCTTCTAGTCCCCGTGTTTCAACAAAAGGACACTCTAGAGTGAAGACTCCTAACTACCTTAGGAATATTACAACAGAAAGCATGTCAGAATGACAAAGTGCTCCTTGCAAGAATGAAATGTCTATGAAAACTTTAAAAGTTTAATATATAAAAATGTGTGTGTGAATGTGTGTATCTTTGTATCTGTAAGTGTTCCTCGTGCTTTTCTCTGGCTCTTTTTTTTTTTTCTGTTCATTTTGTGAGGAGGGTCTGGGTTGAGTTTGGGGAGGAAAAACCATAATCAAAATATATTGTGTAAAAAAATCTATTTTCAATACAAAAACAGAAGAAACCCTTTTATACATACATTCATTTCATTCTTCTTTTGTGTAGATACGCATGTGTTCATGTGTGTGCACATGTGTGAAAGAGTACATTTACATAAGTGTATGCATGCATGTAGGAGTCAGAGGTCAGCTTCATGTGTCTTGTCACTCTAGCTTCTTCTTCACATATTTTTTAAGGCAAACTCTTGTGCCCACTAATTTGGCAAGAACAGCTGACTGGCAAGCACCCACTGATCCACTTATCTCTGCTCACAGCTCACAGCTCACAGCCTCCTGAGCTAGAGTGACAAGCATGTATCACACCTGGATCTTTAGGTGGATTCTGGGGATCTGAACTCAACTTCTTATGTTTTGAGTCATATATTCAGGCCCATATGTTCACTCACATGATATTTTAAACTGAAATTTCAGATGAACATTGAAAAGTTGTGTATTTCGATTGCTAACCAAGTCAGTATAAATACACGGGCTTGTTCTACCAGTGCTCTAAGTCTCCCTGGTGTCGGAGATGGTGTTTATTGTACCATATAACCATGTAGTGGAAAGATATTTCCAAACCAAGCCTTTCCGACCTGTACAAGTCATTTTAGGCTGTATAAATTTCTATAGGTACAAAAGTGAAGTGAGGAGGAAAAGAGACACTTATTCTCTACGGCACCCCTTCAACAAAAAGGCAGGAGAGAGAAAGCAGGGGTGTCTAGCTCCTATTTTCACCATGCTCTGACCACCACTTCTGCACTAACGAGAGGCAGTCATGCTTTCTGTTGCAAACAGGAATATGGGAGAAGTGCACACAGACATCCCACGTGGCTATTACAGAACTGACTTAACACAATGATCTGCAGATCCCTGTCTCCAGCTGCAGCACTCATGATAAAGGAATCACGTGGCAAAGCCTCAATCCTCAAATTTAAGTTTCTGACATTGAATAGTTTTTTGTTACAATTTGAACTCCTAAATATTTAGCTGTTAACTTGTGAGCAGACACTGTCCACAGTCTTATTACCAAGTCCACAATGAACTGGAATCACGATCAAAGTCATGGGTAGTTCCTCTTTTTTTTTTTTTTTTTTTTAGATGCACATTAAAATATCCCCAAGTCAATGACACAAAGCCCAGCTTTGATTCTCTTTAGCTCTTTTTTTTTTATTTAAGTTTAAAAAATAAGCCCTTGTTAAGTTCTTCAATGCTACACTATGGCTGCAGTCTCCGAGGGAGAATGAGGGTTGAATGTACATGGAAATTATGGGCCAATAACAATAGGTCTTTGTCCAGCTGTGACTACTTCCCTCCTCTACAACTAGTCCTTATCTGGCTCAGGAAATGCCTGTTTTAACTGACAGGTAGGAGATTAAATCTACAGCTGCTGCAACACAATCTCAGCTCTGTTAGATGGGCTTTCATTGAAAAGCACTACAAACACGTAATTTGTTTATGTTGTACCAGCAATCTCTGACAAAGCAGACTGTCTAGCTGAGACAAATGTGGTTAAACCCATTTATTGTATTATTTCTGCTACACAGAACAAGCTCTTAAAACGCAGGAACTAGACAAGGCACAAGGCTCTCGCTGTCTAAAGAAATCAGCAATAGACGACTTCTTGCTACCCTGGCCTTTTACACAGAAAGCGCAGGCTCCCCTGAAAAGCGTCGATCCCAGTTTTTCTTTTAAGTGGGCATAGCGATTATATTTATGCTTTCAGTTTCTAAGTTTCTTTGGTTCCTCACACACATAAACACACATGAAATCCTGAATCTAAACATCTCTAAACTCAGGACTATGATGAATGTTCACAGCGAGTGCTGTGTCATGTCCTCCAAAAATACCCATAGTGATAAATGCTTGTGACAAATGTTTATTGCAAGTTCTGATCATGCTATTTGATTTCTTTATTTAATGACAAAGATAACTTCATAACTCAAAGCCTGTAAATAGCATTTCTTTCAAGTTAAATAGTTGTGCAAAAAGATATTTCACCATGTAAAATGTTGAAGAAGGATTTTAACAACAGGATTGGAAAGGGGTAGTCATCGTCACACTATGACTACTGCTCTCTATTACAGATGACTAGTAACTAGAGTAATAAAACACTTAACTAGAAATGGAAAATAATTTTGCTTTCATATCTAAAGTTTCTTCTTTATATTTATGCTCTTATATCTAAAGTATTCTTGCTCACCTCTAGTACTCTGAATATGTTTATGGATAAGCTGTAACATTAGTAATAGCTACAGGTTAATACTTTACATAAACATGTACATACATATGTGTATGTGTATTCAGAGTGAAAAATCAGTATAACCAGAGAGCAGATGGTATATAATTTAATTTTGAAACAGGAAAACATGTCATAATTCAAACTGCCTGAAGAATTGGGAAGACTGGTATAATAGAAGGATTATAGAACTGCACAAAAACCAGTCAAGGGCCTCACACTTGAACACATCATCACTCTTTAAAATCTTACTCTATTTTACCTTAATCATCACCATAAAACAGGAGAGTGAGAGAAGAATCTTCCAAGTTAGAATGCTTGGAACCCTGAGTTAGTTTTAAAATACAGCAAGTATGCAATAAACTAGCTGAATCCATGGGGTCTCCCTCAAACAGTATGGATAATGAGGAGAATCCATAACAGACATAAACAAACCCAGAAAGATGTCTAGACCCCGCATCATTACGTATGATATATGCCCAAGATAGATGGGCAGACATTTGAATGTTCAAGTTCAAACTTGGCTTCTATTAGACTGATTCAGTCACAGCATGGGGCTTTTTTAATAAACAAACCTCAGTGTTAGAAAATATTGGGGACTCAAATCATGTATTATGCCACAGCTAGTTAAAGGTGTGGTGTTCTAATGCCTTGTATTCCTTGAAGCTTTCTTACAACAAACTATAAATAATAATAAAGGAAAACCATAGAACATAAAACACACAGAAGTCCTTAGATTCTTGTGTTGTATGTTCAGAACAGCATATGCAATGCCAGCATTTCAACACATAATTAAAATTAGAAATGGTTTTAACTATGTGGGCATTGGTTTTTACTTTCTGTTACTAAAGATGTAGACTACATTCATATGAAATATCTAATGCTGAGGCTGACATACATAGTACACATACACACAATATAAAAAGAATTACTAGGATCATATAGTCTATAAAAACTAGAAAGGTTTTTAGAAAAACATTTTCCAATGTACTCATTTCAAACATAAAGACAATGGGGCCCAGAGAGAACAGATTTGCCAAAATCTCAAAACCTGAGGACAAAGCCCAAACTGAAAACCAGGACTGTCTCTGTTACTACTTAAAACAGCATAAAATCCATTTTTTAGGGATGAAAAAGATTTAGACTATGATCCAGTCATTCTCACGTAGACAAGGCAGTGCTTGCGTGCTTTTCCAGAACTGCACTTGCCCCCACCTGCTTTCTCAGTACCAACCACCACAGGTGACAAAGAACCAGAAACTCATGGGGATGCTGTGACTTGTTGGTGGCATTACCAGGTAAAGAACATAGCTGAAATCCTATTTCAGGAATTTTTATTTCCATTTCCAGTTTTCTTTTTGTCTTTTACCATAGAACTTAAAAACAGGCCCCCTTTTCTTCTCCCAACTTTACTCTAAATGAGTTCTTTGACACAAGTCCACACCATGGGGAGAGAATGAAGACAAATCTGAAGGGACATTTGACAACTAGGCTACCAGGTGACACTGGTAATTGCCCTTCTTCCTCTCACTCACCCCACCAATGTTTATGCCTATGATATACATTCAAATTAGTCATACATTATTTTTCTAAAATATACATGAAACCATTAATTCTGTGAGCAGAATGATAACCTTGGCCTTCACATTCCAAATTCCAGAGCTTTCTAAAAACACCCTAGTAAAATGTAAATTGAGTGTGGGTGTGTTGTGCCTAATCCTGAAATTTAGTTTTAAATGCCTACACTTGGGCAGGCTAAGTAGAATACAATATATGAAAAAAACCAATAATACCTAAGTGGGGGTTGTTTAGGAAATGCAAACTTGATTTAGCATTTCGAAACCAATCAATGTAATTCATTACAATGAAGCCAAAAGAGCAACAATCATGTTAACAATTCAAAAGAATTTTTAAAATTAAAATCCATTTATGATTTAATAAAGCAAATCTTCAACAAACTCAACTGGAAGGGGAGTTCCCCACTACCAGTAAGGTTATTTGATGAACCAGCAGTTTCTGAAAATAAATAAAATTCACACAGTATGGAAATGAATATTTTTTATCTGTGAAAAATATGATCATGACCATAGAAAACCAAAAAATCAAAATATTATAAAAAGCAAAGAATTAACAAGTGAATTAAAAGTCAACTTGTTAATAACAAAAAAATCAGTTTCCTTTCTGTATATTGACAATAAACAGCTAGAAAAAATATTTTGAAAATTTCACTTATGCTAGCAAAAAACAGACGAAGGAAACCTTAACCAAAGTATACAAGACTTCTATGCAGAAATAACATGGGACACTGAAAGTACAGTACACAACCTGAGACCCAGGCAACAACACTGCTGCTATTCAACACAGGTGAAGAATGAGGAGTTCTGGCATTCTTACCACTCGAAGAAAATACTTATGTAAAGCAAATGAGACACTGTGATCGTTTAATTATACAGAGCACATAAAAGCAGAATATTATAAAGGAAGATCTAAAATACCATAGTAAGAAAGAAAAACAATACATTCATGGAATGAAAGAGTAATATTGTTAAGTTTGCAATTCTCTTCAAATTGATACATAGAATACAATATAAATAAAAATTCCAGCAGTGTGTGAGTATGTAGCTCAACAGTAGAGTGCTTGCCTTACGTGCTCTTTGGTCCTAGGATAAATCTCAGCACTGCAAAAACAGATGACAGATGGATGGATAGAAGATAGATAGATAGATAGGGTACATAGATAAAGAGGATAGATACAAGTAATTGATATATAGATGATAGATGGTATGTGATAGCTAGATAAAATAACTTTAAACAATGATGTCAAGGTACAATGAGGAAAGAATAGTCTCTTAAGAAATTTTGTTAGAAATAAATACAGCAATGAAAGGTAAGATTTCTTATTTATCTTAAATTATACATAAAATTTAACTCAAATGAATCAATATATAATCATACATTAAAATAAAAAACTTCTAGACAAAAACATAGGAAGAGGCTTTGTGACATTGTATTAGACAAATAATTAAAATCTGAGACCATAATGGAAGCCAAAAAGAGAAACAACTGCTCATCAACTAACTGAAAACACAAATCACAAGTTGGGAGAAAATATTTCCAAAATATATATTCTGTGTATGTGAATATATGTATATGCATGTGAATCGGTGTGAGTGTACACACTGTGTGTTATGTTTGTGTATGTGTATACATGTTTATTTGTGTGTATGTGTGAGTGGATCAGTGTGTGTTCTGTGGTGTGGTGGCAGATCTATGTGATTTGAGAATCACAAAAGCATGTTTTAAAGAGCAGCATATCAGATCCCAAGGAAGTACACTGCATCTACCCCAGAGTCCTTTAAAGGTTAGAAGGCTAGCAGTAGAGATTCTAAATTACTTTATCAGACACAAAAGTAAGAGGGGCAGGCCGAAGACATAATGACAGATGCTAATCTGAATCTTATGACATTATAATGATATTATAGTGTTATTACCCTGCTTTAAGCCACTGTGGTAATTACATGGGTGATGATAATAGCGATAATGTAATAATACTAATGAAGGCCACACCAAGTCAGCATCTGCAACATGTCAGGCACTTTTCTATGATCTTCATATGAACTAACACATGCAATTCTCAAAGCATGTAGAGGAGGTAGGTACTGCTGTTTTCCCACTTTATGGGTGAGCACTGAAAAGCTCACTAGCTCTCTTGAGGTCAGCCAGTTCATAAAGAGAGGGCTCAGGATTTGAATTCAGTTCTGGGGTCCTACTCCTAACTAGTGTGCCTTGAGGACATGCATATGTTTCAAGGCTGGAGCTCTGGGCTACACTGTGGGGGAGAATGGGGAGGAAAGGAAAAAGTAGGAGGAGAAGAGGGTGCTGCACAGAGAGGATGTGTATGGTGCCTATCACAGTATGGAAATGCATGGGCACCTCATGTCAGAAATGAGGTTCTTAAACACACAGCCACCATGCTGGCTTTGCCATGGTTATGTGGTTACATGCATGTGTTAAGAGTAACTGACTCTGCCCTCACCTACCACTGTTTATGGAAAACTCATGAATATTGAAAAAGCATGCATCTTGGAAGATAAAAATAAATTCTGTTGCCATATTAAATTTAAACTTAATTTTTTTTTATTCTTAAAGGATTGAATGAGGTATTTTTACTTATCTGGGGGACAAATGGCTCTGAGAAAGGTCAGCAAGAAAGGGCCGGAAATAGACCAATATTCCTATCTGCAAAAGCTATGTTGTATTCTTGGATTTTCCTACCATCTTAGTTTTGAACCAGTATATCTTGGTTTCCTTAGAAATAAACGAGAAAATGATATTTTTGCTTACCTTGAGAGATCAAGGTAAAATCACCAAAGAGATGGGGAAAAGCATATGAAAATGAAATATCATGAAACCCTGCATAAGACTACGTCAGTATTGACAGCACCCATCTGCAAACCATGGTACCACACACAGCAATGTCTAGAGAGAACAAAGCTCAGAAAGTGAGACATTAACTCCTGAAGTCCCCAGGCTCTCCGGGAGATGCATCCAACCTTCACAATTTATCTCCGCCAGTCCACAGAACAGTGTGATGTACTCAATCAACCTCGAAAGGGTAAAGGATAGAGTCATCAGATTGACAAAACCAGGAGCTAAAACCACGCAATTCTAATGCTCTTCCTCTGTCAGTAACAGTCCTGAAGCATCCCCTACAACCTGTATTATGTCTCCATCTCTTCTGAACTAGAAGCGACCCAGGTCTTTCTTGACCTTACAACCATAGCAACTTAGAGAACTCCAAGCCAGCTATTTTGCAGACTGTGCCTAAGTTGTTTTATTTTTCACTGGGATGCCCTTTATGATTGAATTTGGATTATATGTTTTGGCAGGCATCTGACAAAAGAAGGTGCCCTGCTCACCTCACCACAACCCATCAGACACTGGAGGACACTAGTTCATCCCTCCACTGTTAGTGTCATCTGAACAATGTGGGATTGGCCAGGCTTCTCCACCACACTGAGGAATTTTCCTTTGGCTTTCTTGTATGGTGTCTGGGGCAATGCTTTGAGACTAGGTAGATAACCCTCTCTAGTCAACTCTCTGGCAGCCTCAGCATCCCTTCATGTTCTTCTTCCAAATTCATATGACCAGCTAGGTTGGGTGCCAAGTGGCTTCCCTAAGCTCTTGCACATTTTGTAGTTGGCAATCTACTACAGGAGAGTGTTACCTTACCTATTGTTCTCATTTTTAATACACATTCACACATATAAATCAGTTTTGTCGTGGCCCTATAGGCACTTTAGATACTTCCTCACTTTCTAGAATAATCATTATTTTCCCTTTCCCAAAGAGACTCAGGAGAAGGTATTTTGAGGACATGGTATGTGATGTGTAGACAACCACCAGGGGATACTTTATTCCAGCGGTGCTCAACCTGGAGATGCCAACCCCTTTGACCCTTTCACAGGAGTTGCCTATGACCATTGGAAAACAGAGATATTTATATTATGATTCATTAACAGCAGCTAAATTATAGTTATAAAGTAGCAACAAAAATAATTTTATGATTGGGGGGTCATCACAACATAAGGAACTGTATTTAAGGGTCACAGCATTATGAAGGTTAAGGGCCACTGCTTTATTCCTAGACCATTTCATTCACAGAAGTGAATTCTTATATTCTTATACTTGTGTTATGTATGCACATGTGTACTGATAACTATATTCATATATAGATAGAAAAGTCTCCATATTACTATGGTTTTAATACATAAGATCATGAAACTATATTAGTACTTTGAATTCTAATCACATACCTGAATTTATTCTTGTCTTGTTCCAATCCATACTTGGAACTCTTTCCTTAAAGTAGTGAAAGGCCTAGAAATCATTACATAATATGCATACATTACATAAACCAGTATGTAATGATATGTGTATATACATATATGGTTATACATAATACAGTATGTGTGCTATCTAAACATAGTATAGCACATATATTACACATATTATAATCACATATATATGTGTGTAATCTACACATACATTTTATATATCTCTTCCATGTTACTAATGTATCTCCTCATCCTTGAGCCACTTCTGAATTCAATAGTCTTAATTTAGTGGGCCCCAAATCTTCCCATCACCATGATAAGCTACTTATCTTACAGGGTTGCTTGGAGCCTAGTCAACTTCCTCAGTGGGTCCTGCCCAACATTTTCAACTGAACAAGAAGAGGAAGAATGATAAGAAGTTGGAAGTGTTCTAGCTTCTTGTGTAGGTCTCCACTTTCTATTAATTAACTGCTATGCCTCCCCACACTCTTCATTTTACTGGGAGTAGTGTGCCATAGTAGAGTGAACACAGGTTTTGAAAACAAAGAAAAATCAGCTCCACCCCTGACTATCACAGCCAGATTGCTACCTAAGTTTTCTCCTCTATTAGATGGTAAAAGTTAAAAGTCATGTTGTTGTATATTTATTAAAATTAAATAAAATGCACATAAAAACTGGACTGATGTTTGGTAGATAGAACCATAAACGGAAACTATAATTCACTTGTCAAACCTAGATTATAAGCATTAACATAAAGGCCTGTGTGGTTTATCTGTCCTGAGTTTGGGGTGTAGCAACATAAGAGATTGGCAGAACATTGACTTCTGGACCGGCTTTTGACACACAAGGGCTTGGCTCATGAGCCATCACTGCTGCCTTCTGCCAAGTGCAAGTGAAGAGTGTGTTATGTAAAGTATAATAGCAGTGTAGGGAAAATAAAACTTAAGAAAGAATTAAATAGATGCCCCATAAATAGAATCTTTACAATGTCTCTTCATGCTTAGAGTGTAGAGATGAGACAATGAGGACCATCCCATGCCCCCAGCAGCATTTGGTTAGAGTTCTCCATTAGGTCTCCTGTGGAAGTGTCCTCATGAAGGTTAATATTTCCCCACTAAGACTAGAAGTGAACCAGATTATTCTTATCTAAACACGTGATCCTAGGGAGGGATTGACTTGGTTACAGCCTGGACAGCTTCATCTTTTCCAGTAAAAATATCAGCAAAGCCATTATGTCTTAGAGACTGAGCATTTTATGTCACCTGGGTATCTTTAAATAGCCTACAAAAAATTCTATCACAGCATATTTCCTCAAAAGGGAAAGGCCAGTAGAGTTTGATATGGTTAAGCACAGCAAGATGAATTCTGCTTCCTAAGTCATTTCTTTCCCAGCGTTCTGCGCAATCCCTTCTCCCTCAAAAGCAAAGTGGGAGGGAAAGGAAAAGCCCCGTCCTGCATTGTGCTCACACTTCTTATCTCCTGTCTTCCAGGCAGAATGCATGTGACAAACAGTGCTTCAGCATCCTGAGGGCACAGCCAACGTACTGTCCCTGCATTCTAGGACAGATCTCACCTTTCAGCTCCTCTTCTCTTCCCCAACCTCTGTTACTCACTGTGAGAGTTAAAGCCTGCTAGTGACTGCACGCAGGAAGCCTGAAGAAGCTGGGAATTGCTATGAGCCTCAAGTGAGCCTTCTTCACACCTTTCAAAAAGGACTGTCGCCATCACTTCAGAACCACTTAGTTCAGTGTCTTCTCATACAAACACACTGCTTTTCAGCAACTCAAAAGTAGCAAATGACCACTGAGGCAAACTTGGGTACTGTTCCCTTTTCCTGCATGCTAGCAATTATCAAACAAGGGAAAAGTAATGCCTAACATTTACTCTTCTACAAAAATCCAAAGTATGTTCTGCCAATCAGTTACTGAACTAGACCACCCATGTCCACATTTTAATTCTTCTACGTTAGAATAATATGGGAGGAAATTTCGTGTGTGCTTCTTTCTGCGTTTTCCAGCTAGATTAAGCCGTTGTCTACGCAATTGCCTCCCAGCTGCTGTGACTTATGAAAACAACAGACCCTGCTCTGTTGTCTGGAGAAAAGCGGGATTGTTATGAGTAACTTTATTGCAGGCACATGAGTGTGTTAAGACTTTAAAACACGCTCAAATGTCATGTGCACACCCAATGACGGGCAAGAATAATGATGAAAAAACAAGAGATCTATGTCTATGAAACTGTGTTGGACAAAATGGGCCATTCATTGTGTTCCCCTGGGAATGCCTGGACTCTGCAGTCAGAAAACAAAAAAGGCACTTTTTTCCTGCCGTAGGCTGAATGCTTAGCTTTGCCATCTGAGCTGTAAGAAAACACGGGCCCCTCTGCTGCTGGTGCACCCACACACGCTAAAAAATATTAATGTCTCTCTCTCTCTCTTTCCTGGTGTTTTCCCCCCTTTCCAGGCAATCCCCTCTGTGTAGGCTGTAGCCAATATAATGTCAACACAAAGACAAAATAGTTTATCTAACAGCAGTCCCTAACAATTTCCCTCTTGTCCTCAGCTAATTGTCCTTCCCCCAACATTCAAAAGGAAAAGCAAATAAAAAGATAACCTTTACTCCAGTGGAGAGCCTGGTGCTGGCACAGATCTCATACACAGCAACATCCCCTTGGATCCCTTGCATGTGGCTACTGTGAACGTTTTACCGTACACATAAACGAGCTTGTCCAGCTCTGCATTTTTGCTCCTTCCCTTAGGAAGCTCCAGAGTCTTTTTCACATTCTAAAAAGTACCCTCCTCTCCACATCAACTACCAAAGATCCTTCCTGCCAGTGTGGACACATGTATTATAGGACAGAGTGACAAATGAACCTGCAGATCATTTGAGCCCCAACACATCTTAATGTGCTTGTTTCACTGGGAGTTCAAAGCTTTTGTGCTTTATTGCAATTTTGAAGCATAGTCATTTTATATAAACAGACAAGGTAAGTTATTCAGTGATTTTCCTAGATGGATACACTTGCACGTTGATGCTCTACTATAGATGCTACAGTAATTTTCTTGGCAGCTGAATCAGCAGAAAGAATAAGCAAATTTCCAAAGGCGTGAGCTTTAGCTCAGGATCTTCAATCTTGAATCCTTCTGGTACACTCCAGGAAAGCAATGGAGGATTCTTGCTCCAATACAAGCTGGGGAAGAAGGTGTCCGAGAGCTGGTGGAAAGCCACCAATCCCCATCTCATCTTTCTATCCGGACCTCAGCTCCTTGATCTTGTATTCCCACCCAGCAACCACTGACACCAGAATGTGTCACTAAGCTTGGGGCAAACTGCAGAAGACGAAGCCTTTTGTGGCTGTTTCTAAGAATTAAGCACAACACACATATGCCAATCCTCTGATAGCAGGAAGTATTTGCAAATGCTTCAAGTTCCAAATGAAGCTTTTTTTTTAGCTAATGAGAAAATGGCTTGTTAAAGAAGTGAGATATAAATTTTGTCTGTCAATAAAATGTAGTTATCGTTTATATTTAGATAACTGGTGTTAATATAGCAGGTATGCCAAAAGACAGGCAATTGTGGGTATGTGTATATACCCCAGAAGTTAGAGGGTGTATTTAAACAGTCTACTGATTGTTTTCTGTATGCTCCCAAAGCAGCTAATTTCATGGACTAAGCAGTTAAGTTTGGATCTATAACTGAGCCGGGCGGTGGTGGCGCACGCCTTTAATCCCAGCACTCAGGAGGCAGAGGAAGGTGGATCTCTGTGAGTTCGAGACCAGCCTGGTCTACAAGAGCTAGTTCCAGCGCAGGCTCCAAAGCCGCAGACAGAGAAACCCTGTCTCAAAAAACCAAAAGAAAAAGAATGAATCTATAACTGAACTAAGGAAGTCAGAAATAATTTTAGAAATCATCTAGTTGCTTAATGCCAGGTCAGTTTACTTACTTTTTAACTTAAGTCTATTGGGGACACAGACACTGACAGAAAAATCATTCAAGCCAGGGTCAAAGGCAGAGTATCAAAGAAGTTAGTGGAATCAAATAACCCTGATGAGAGAAGCTTACACTTTCCAAAGGAAGGAAGCATACCAGGCCCAAGAATAGGCCTAGAGTTCAGCTCCAATATTTTCCAGAAAAGGCCTAGTGCTAGCAATGCCTGTGCCATTTTGCAGAGAGGCCCAGTCACCAGAGCACTGAGAAAAGACCTTATTGAGGTCACCAGATATGGCCATGAACAGCACCTCTAGAGTCACTCATGAAGTGTGAGGGTCATCTCAGGAGGTTTGCTAGCCTACAGATCCAAGCAAGGGCCCCAAATCAGCACATTAACATTGTGACACTGAAGACACACTGACAAGGGCCCTAGAATTAGTCCTGTCTCCCCTACTGAAAGATAACCACTTCCAACCTTGCCAAGCCATCATCAGAGCAGCTCTGAATTTGTTTTAACTATTCAACAACATCACCATTCCTCATTCATCCACTTAGCTTAATTTTCCTAGCATCACTTGCGATGCTGAGGTTGTCTCTATTAAGCCATTTTTCTTGCATCATTAACTTTTAACCAGGCATCGATAGCTTTATTGTTTAAATTGCGTATGACTTTATTTAACGTCAGCATTTCTTCTAGCTCCTGACAAGAAGTCACATTTTATAACTAATTAAATTGATCCCTGGGAAGCAAAAGCCACTAAACGGAATTATTCGAACCCAAGTGTCAATATATTAAATCAAAGGGCTAATGAGTTGGGTCACTGCTTCTTTTATTGGGAGGCTACAGCAGAATAGGACTCATATTATCCTCTATTTTCTGCCTTAACAATCAATTTTATTTAAACCAAAGGCAGCTAATTAATACTTTTGGATCTTATAGTAAATAGTGCCTCTTTTCATAACACACAAATGGGGGTGAGAATCTTTCTCTGATGACGCAAGCAAGGTTTTCTTTGTATCTTTTACAGAAACAAGCAAGGTGATGCATACGGTATTCAGCAGGCAGCCAATTTTGAGAAGTTCTGGGTTTCAACGCCTAGCATCCTGGATATAAACCACAATGGAAATCTGCCTTTTGGAGCTGACAATAGGGCCTAATGAGTGTGACTGGGGAATGGCTAAATTTGTCACATCAGCTTTTCCTCTCGCTCCTGCAGCCTCTGAGTAACTCTGCCGAATAACTTCATTACTTCTGTCTGGACATTGCATTTCAGTCCACTACCTTGTAAGTTAATCATTTCAGTTTTTCTGGCCTAACTTTACATCTTCTGTTGTCATCTTTGCTTCCTGGCAAAGATTCTGTCGGTAGCAATACCGTCTTGTTTTCCCTTGATGTGTCTACTGCGAAAGCTCTACCGTATATGTAAGCGAGCTTGCTCACCTCTGCATTTCTGCTTCTTCCCTCAGAAAACTTTTCAGTCATTTTGTTAAGTTTGCCAAGAGTTCCCTCCTCTCCTCTCCACATCAAATACCAGGTGTCCTTCCTGCCAGTGTGGGCACATAATAGTATAGGATGGGATGACAAATGAGCCTCCAGATTGTTTAAGCCCCAAACATCTTAAATGTGGTTATTTCGCTGGGATCTCCCAGGGTACTCAGAGATAAAATTCCCATTTAACATTTTACATTTTTACATTTTCTTTGGGACAATATCTCCAAATTTATGATTTTTTTGTATTTGGAGAATATAAAAAAACTTGCATAAAATTAGCACAGAATCTCTCACCATCTCCAAAACCATAAATCAGACAGTCTTTAAACCACAAGTATCATACAAGCACTTAGCACACATGGAAGTCAAGAAACTGAGTCCTATACAATCAGGCCTTGTAGCAATCAACCTTACAACAGTGCGGAGACCACTCCTATGAAACGAGGTGTTGAGGACAAAGTAAAAAACGAGAGTATAATGAACACATACACAGCCAACTGCATTTGCTAGATACAATTCAGGCAACACCTTTAACGTGGGTGAAAGAATTTCATTGTGTGTATCTGGCATAGTGCCAGCATCACCATAGTTTAAAGGTGGCCTTGAGAGCCTTTTGGTTGAATGAATATTATTTATCACTTAATATGTTGCCAAAAGTCAATTTTGTCTCTAATACTCAACTTATTTGATTTACCAGCAGGATGACATGCAGTGTGGAGGGACGTCCCCAATGTTTTTGACAAAAACATGTTCTTTCACCCACACATAGCTTGCTTTTGCAAATATTGAAGCATGGTTGCCTACTTTGTAGACACAGTGGTTCCTTTTTGAAGCAACCTTAAATAGTCCCTTTTCTCCACTTGCAGACGCGTGTGTTTTAGAAGTCCAGCAGCTCTTGCTGCTTGCCACCGGTGCTCTGCTCTGTTTCCAGTGGTCACAAGTCACAGGCAGATTTGATCCCACCCACAGTCAGCTCTGCTCCTTAGCAAGAGAAGTGATGGCTGACTTCACAAATGCCAACCCAGGCCTATTGGTAAGTTATACTAATGAAATAATAATTGCTGCTTTCTATGGAACAGATATGCATTTAAAGTCAGAAAAATCCTTTGCCATTAGTACAGATGATTGACATAAGTGAACGTACTAAGATAGTCTTGATAAACACTGATTCTGATTAAGAATATATTTCCTTCAGCTTCTTAGCTTCATGTTAATTTACACGTGTGCACACATATGCATACATGCACATACCAAGGATAGCCGATCTACTACTTTTAAGAGAAGAAAAATTAATAGCCTCAGGAAAGGGAACATTTGTGAACTGAGAGGTTCTCCTAATCTGTTTGGTGTTCTATGACCCTATAGAGCAGTTCTGCACTAAAACCCTTCTCCAAACAGAACAGTTTCTAATAGGACCAGTTATTCAAATAAATTAGCCTCCCATCCATTTACCACCACCCTCCAAATAGGATAATATTAAGGGTTCATTCCACAAAGCATTGAGCAACTGAATATACCTGGGATAGACACCCACTGAACCCATCAGAACTCTGTCTCATTGTGTCTCAAGGGCTCCTTGGCTGCTGCAACCACTGGTCTCTGGTCTCCTTGTACACAACACACTTGAATCTTCTAGTTGTTACTTCTCAAATGCCAGGAGAAATAGAGGCTAAAATAGTAATTGATCCCAACTTGAGTTTTCTAGCTTTATAATACTGGCAAGATGTGAAGGATAATTTAGTTACTCTTAAAGCTAGAAATACAAAGTCCCAAGTGGAGACATAATAAACCTTATTTTCTCCTCAGAGTGCCATGCTTGCTGATCCTGACAAGCATCATTCTAAGAATGGACCATGGCACAGAAAGCATGAATTTGGCCATTCTGTCCAATACTACAAAAGAAGTAAGGAAACTAGGACTGCAATTTCTTCTCTCTAGATCAGCACATTCTTGCCTTTGCTATAGTGACTGGCCACCACCTGGACAGCTTGGTGATCTGCTTGGGTTTTTTGTTTGTTTGTTTTGTGTGTGTAGTATGCACACATGTGCATGTGTTTTGATATCAGACAAGTCTGAGCCATAACAAAACTATACAATGAGCTCAAAATCACCCAGGGGCAGAACTATAAATCTTAATAAAGTTGAATAATTGTGTTATTATCAGGATCCTAAGTTTCTCTTACAAACACATGAAAACGGTTGAAGTTAAGTGCACCAGTGAACAGTACAAAGGGGATAGGAAAGGAGTATTAGTAGACAGTTATCTCATGAGGTCCATATGTATGTGTACACAAGCACATTTGTGCCTATGCACACACATACACACACAGACAAACATAATTTTTAAATGTCTCTCATTTTGTGTAATTGTGAGTTCAGCCACACATCTCTGGTCATTACCCTTTCCATTCTTATAGAACCAACTCTTCCTCTACAGTGCATGGGAGCTCACAAATACTGCAGATGCTTCTTTCTACACTCCAAAACATCCATGTTGTCTTAGGTGACAGCTTTCCACACTTAAACCTGGCCTTGCTACTCTCCCAGTTCTGGAGTAAATCAAGTCCAACAGCCTCCTGAAACATTCCACCACAGCACGATTATTTTAGAGCCACTTCATATAAGTCCATAGGAAGTATACAAGGTGGCTTTTAAAAAAGAGAAATAGAATTCTAGTGATATTCACATCAAATTTTCTCATCTTATGGACAATCACATCATAATATGCAGGCTTTTGTCTACCTTGAAATAAGTTACACCTTGAGTTTATAGAGAGGCATTCCTGGGGCAACCAGTCCTCTAGGGAGTGTTCAAATATTTGTATGGGACAGTTTGAGTTGCACATATTTGACTTCTTACTCATGCATTCCTCATTTACAACTTGTGAACCTGGTAGATTTCCCATTTTTGAAACTATATTGCTCCCTCCCTTTTTTTCTGTACATGTTTCTTGAATTACACTCTTTGCTTGACCATAGAGTGTAAGCAAAGCTAATTGTCAAAAAATAAATACATAAAACAATTTTTTCACAAGTGAATTATTTTTTTCAAGCTTAATTCTAATTTCCACTTTGACAAATGAATCTACAGGTCTGTCAGTCAAAGCCCCTGTGTAGGAAGACAGCGAGAGTGTGGTCACTATGGAACCATTAGCCCTAAAGACACAGGCAGAGAAAGGAGAAACACTGATGCAGGAATTAAGATGTGGACTCCAGGCTTAACTCTCAGCTTCACAGTGGATTAATCTAGGACAGATTGCTTGGGTTCTCTAGACCTCATTTTCCTCATCTATGAATGGGGATAGTATTTCATACCCTGGAGTGTTATCTGAAGGAATCAATGAGTTCATGTGTCTGGAGCCTTGGAGAAGTGTCCAAATTGTATGAAACACTATGTGCCTGTTATCATTAGGTAGAATTCTGATGGGGCCTTTTAACATGATACTTGGCCCAAGGTCCTGACTTCTCACACTTCTGTTTTCTCAAAGGCCAGCAAAGAATTACTCTGCTAATCACATGACTTCAAGCATATGGATATTTATTATGGTGCAGGTGCAGAGACCAGTAAACAAACATCAGTAATTATATTGAAATATACACACTCGCTATCTTGTTTATCCACCTTCCTCCTCCATAGTAATTTCCTATTGCTTCCTCTCTGTCAAGCACAGTCTTTACTCTGACAAAGTTTCTGAGTGTGTCTCACTGTTCCCTAGTAGGAGCTGTACAAACCCAAGACAGGGAGGGCAGTTTTATAGGAGTCATGATGATATGCCCTCTCGTCCTTGCCTCAGTGTTCACACTCATATCGTCCCCTCCATTAGTAACCTATTCCTACCTCCTCTGTAGATCAAGTTATAGAAAGTTCTTTGTATCTCTTCTAATCCAGAGTCCCTTCTGTTTCTCAGAGCAACAGAGACAGAATGGGTCTAAAAGCTCAAATTACAGACCTGTCATTGTCACTATCAAACTATATGACCTAAAGGTGTCACTCCATCTTTGGTCACAATTGCCTAAAAACAAAGTGGATTTAAATGAGTGATTTATTCTCTAAACTTGTACAGATTAATTGTAAAAAATAATGGGTTCTAACATGACACTTATACGTGTTTATATGGTGATCACAGTCAACCTGCTATTGTCTCTCTGCCATCCCCATTGGTGGTTCCCTTTCCTTTCCCCCAAACTCCCTGTTCTAACTTCCTTTTCTGTTACTCTGACAATAGCATAATGGGAACATGGGTGTATTTCAGTTTACAGGCTACATCTAGCCCACCACTGAGGGAAATCAGAACAGAAACTCAACCTGAAGCAGAAACTCACTCTCTGGCTCACTCACAAGCCCATGCTTAGCTAACCACGACCTAGGGCTGGTGCTGCCCAGAGTGGGTTGTGCCTTCCTACCTCAGTTAACAGTCAAGATAATCCCCACAGGCATACCTCAGGCAAACCTAACCTAGACAATTCCTTTAGAGACTTTCCTCTCAGATGACTTTAGTAAGCTGACAATGCTGACCACTACATTTCCCTTCTTAAGTTCACATTGTTCTTGTGGTTCTTTTGTTTGCCTGATTTATTTTTTTAAATCTAGGTTCTGCATTGAGTTTCTTTTGTCTTCTTGTTTTTTGCTTGTTTGTTCTGTTTTGTTTTGACAGGTCTCACTCTGCAGCCCAGACTGGCCGCATACTCACATCAGTCCTCCTGCCTCAGTTTCACAAGAGCTAGGCTTACAAGCATAAGCCACCATTAATATATGGCTTTCTTAATCTATCTTAACTCTAACATGATGATTCCAAATTCCATCCATTTTCCTGAAAATGATTTAATTTAATTTTGCTCTTGTTTGTGACAGAATAAAACTCTACCATGTACTTATTTCACATTTTTAATGAATCCATCTGCCTGTAACTACTGATAATTATGACTAGTACTACCAGTATGGAGACACCAGTGTCTTCCAGTATACTTAGAGTCCTTCAGACATATGTGCAGGAGGAGTAGTATTTCACTAAATCTCACCATAGTTCTATTTCCTTTTGAGTTTTTGAAGAGAGAGATTACATAGTGACCAAACTATATAATATATAAAGGATTCTTTTTCCCTGCATCCTCATTAATATTTGCTGTTTGTTTGTTTTTTATGACAATCACTGCTACTGGTGTATTGGTATAATAAAGAATCACCAAACAGTTTTTACTTACATATCCCTGATAATTAAGGATGTTGAAGACTTCATGATTTATTTACTTTTTTAAAACCTTTTTTAAGGACCATTCAAATTCATTTGCCTCTTTATTGGGCTAATAGTTCTTTTGGCATTTCATTTTTAGAATCCTTGTATATTGTTCATTTTTATAACTGGTCACATGGATAACAATGACCTTCTCCCGACCTTCAGGCTAGGCTATCTTTTCACTCTGACAATTGTTTCCTCTGTGGAGCATACAGTTTTTACTTTGAGGCAATATCCTTTTGCTGTTTCTTGTTATTATTCCCTTAGTTATTCAGAAGGCTGTTGCCTGTGCCTATATTTTAAAATAGCTTCCCTCAGAATTTCAGTTTTTTGGGTCTTACAATCAGGTTTTTAACCATTTTGAAATGATTTTTGTGCAAGGTAAAAATTAGGAATGCCTTTTAAGTCATTTATATAGGAATATCCAACTCTTAAGCACCAATTGTTGAAGAGGCTATAATTTCTTCAATGTGTGTTTCTGCCATCATCGCAAACCCAGATATATGCAGTCATGTAGGTTTGTCAGTTTTCTGTTCTTTTTTGTTGATCCATATATCTGTTTTATGTTCAGGGTGTTTTTTCTCTTGTTTGCCTGTACAGTTTAATTTGAAATAAGATGTGATACATTTAGGATTATTTTGGACCATATTAGATTTTTTTGTGCTTCCATATGAATTTAGATTTTTTTAAAAAAATTCTTGTAAAGAATTTCATGGAAATTTGAATAGGGATTGAATCTGTGAATTGCTTTCAGCAATTATCTTTTTCTCAATATGAATTCTGCCAATCCATGAACATGGGATGTCTTTCTATCTCCTAGTACATTTCATTTCTTTCTTCAGTAGTTTAAAGTTTCAATTGAAGAGGTCTGTGCTGGTTAATTTTATGTCAACTTGACTGTTTAGTCTCTGTGATCTTATGGTTTGTCAGCATCAGTTTGCTGTTCTACTGACAGTACTTGAAATGGCTCTTAGCACACAGCAGGTACCTGGTAAACCTTTATAGAATCACACATCACACAGTAGTAATCTTTTTTGGTGTCATGCAGAAATGTGAGGACTAGCTTAAATCTGTTCTTCTTACACCAGCCATTTGCTCACCCTAAATTCATTTCCTGAGCATCCTTCAAGTCTATTTCCATCTTTAGACTCACCGTAGTTTGAATCCTGTATTTCTTCCATTTTGAATTGCTTCAATGGGACATTCAATGTCCGTTGACTCTACTTTGATCTCCCCATACTGTTCTTCAAAATGTTGTCAAAATAGTCCTTCAGAATTGAAAATAACATCTCATTCTTTTCCTTAAATTCTATAGAGAACTGGTTATAGTTTGTCATATGAGGTTCACCAAATAGTTCATTTCAGCTTTATTCTATCATACCTGTACCTGTTCACTCTGCTATAGCCTTACTGAGACTAATTTAGTAACAGCCCATCAACTGTATTAGTTAGCATTCTCTAAAACAGTGGTTCTCCACCTGTGGGTTATGACCCCTTTGGGGATTGCATATCAAATATCCTGCATATTAAATATTTACATTTTTATTCATAACAGTAGCAAAATTATTTATGAGGTAACAATGAAATAATTTTATGGTTGGGGTCACCACAACTTGAGGAACTATATTAAAGGGTTGCAGCATTAGGAAGGTTGAGAACCATTGCAAAGGAAGAGAACTGATGGACTGAATACATACGGGATTTATTATATTGGCTAACAAGGTACATTCCAGACAGTTGAAAATTGACTGTCACATACTAGAGAATCCAAAAGCATAGAAGATGTTCAGTCCATGATGCTGGATGTCCCAGCAGTTTCTACCTGGCACGGGAGGCCTGTAGAGCTGCTGATCTTCAGTCTACATTGGCAAGTCAGAGAAACTAGTTCTAATATAGGTGAAGGAATGCTTTGACAACAGGGTAGAAAATGTGTCAGCAGGAGTGAGAGCAATCAGGCAAAAGCAAAACCTCCTTCCTCTGTATTCTTTTATCTAGACTGTTACCAAAAGGTGCTGCTCACATGTAGGGTTAGTTTCCTGCTTCAATAATCTAATCAAGAGAGCCCCCTACGAGAGTGCAAAGCAGCTTGGGTTGGTTGCAAATGTAGCCCAGTTGACAGGTGAGATGAGCCACTCTACCAACAAACATACTTCTACATCCCTAAGACCCTTTGTCCAGAATCCTCGTGTTATGGTTCCATTCCCAGTCTCACTTTAAACTTCAGATTTGGTTCATATTGCACTCAGATCATCACTCAAATTTTTCAATTGGGAACGAGCATCACTGTTTGCCTTGCAGTGATAATGGGTGAATACTTACAGCGTGTTCTTTAGCATATCACAGTGTTGGCCATAAGGAATGTGTCTTTCTTTTGTCTCCGTGAAGCACTCAAAAAGTAGTCAAAGCTAGTTTTAAGTAAAATTTGTTTTTTCTTAAAAAATCATTTAGGCAAGCCATTAACTAAGGCTAGGTGAACGTGTTCCAACATTAACTAAAAACTATAAATACCTCATTGAGATTTATATATTATTCTCAATGATGAGAACAGTTTTCTTACTCTGTCTATCCAAACTACTCTTCCACTGTCCTTCTGCTCCTAGTACAAGAAAATAGAAAGGGATAGAGAGAACTGGAAGGATAAAAAAGGGAAAAAAAGGAATTAAATATTCTGAAATTCTGGAATAGGTTTCTCTAAATATTTAAATTTATTTAAGTCAGAGTACCTGAAATACTGGAACACAGGGCATCACACGGTTTTTGCTGGGGTGGGGCAGGGGGAGAGGGTGGATATATCTCACATCATCTGACTGCAAACCATTTTATATTGCACATTTTAGAAAAAGAGCAGAATATGAAATAAATGTATAATCTATAGAAGAAAGACAATGCCTACAATCCCCAGAGGACTCCATGTCTAAATTCTATCGATGAGATCAAGGAAATATCAACACGCCATTCAGAGAACACCCTCATGGAACACAACATCAGTGCTACTGATGCTGGCTAGAAACCTGACATTAGTTCCTTGTCTAAGATCCTGTCAGGACAGCAGTGAAGGCTGCTGAGCTCGCTCCTGCTCCGGCTGAGAGAATGAATGTCACCTCTCAGATGGGAACAGGTAACTCCGTTAATATTAACAACATCGAGGTGCTCAGCGTTGCTCACATTTATGTCATGCCCATCTATTTTATTTCTCAACATTTTTCTTCAGCTCTCCAAAACTGTTATGGGAGGGAATTGCTTCTCATTAAAGGAAAGACATGGTTCCTGTTTTGAATTTTTTGATTTGGCCTCACAGGATCAAAAGGTAATTCGATGAAAAAAATATAGGTGATGTGAACTTGTGAACCTATAGGGGGAAAAATGAGCACAAAAGACTGTTATGCAGTGCTCTGAGTAATATAAGATCTAAACTATAAACCCATGGATTTTAGTAACCAAGTAACTATACACACAACTGTGGAATCTTTTAAATTTTTGACCAAGTGGAATTTTAGCTTAAATTTAAAATGTAATAAAGTTTGTAACATATACAGTTACTATTAAATAGTCTCCTTTCTATTGGTTTTTATTGGCACACAGAACAATCAGACTTTTGATAAGTCTGTTTCTACCTATAAAACTCTAGTTAATGCAACAGAACACTGGGCTCAGTGAAACTTCATTACCAAACGTGCCCAAGTAGCAGGGGTGGGAGAACAGGTACTGAGATGTGAGCTAAACCTCTTATGCACAGGGTTTTGTTTCGAGTTTCTCATGGAGTTGGGGTGGGACTATGTAAAAGGACTACCTTACTAGGAGTGCAGGGCTGTGCTGCACTGGCCAGACCTGACAAAACTGCCTTGGCATACAAGTAGATATGTTCAGGACTACAGCAGGGTAAGTTCTCTCTAAAAGCAGAAAGGGAAGACAAGATTTTGGGAATGGAATACTTAATAAAGAACTATTTTTGAAAGATGAAAAAAAGGACCTACGATAGGGCAGGGAAAGGGACCTACCATCAGAACTTAATAAAATGGCATTAACAGGCAGAAAGCTCTGAACTCAGCGTCTGTCTGGCTTCTGAGCAAAAACATGCCGACCTTCAGATCGAAAGCCTCTTCCCATGGAGGATCCCGGAGACACACAGGATGCTGGGCATGGAGGCTTTCTTAGAGAGTGCTCTGGACATCACTGGCCTATTTCTCCCACAGTCACTTTCCCTAAACACCAGTTGAGCCATTACACACAGTGTGGTAAGCTGCTTAACAGAGACAGAAGATGGTATGGCTCCATATTAGAAACCAGCATCACAGATCACTGCAAGGTACTGATGATACCCTGTTCAAAAAAATCATGGACTGAGGATAAAAATTAATTGTGGATTGTTTCACTTTCTTAGGGTAGATTTTATTCGAAATTCTAAATTGTCCTTTCCTGGAGTCTACAAAAGTAGCAAAGTGAACCCACGGGGCTAATTATTTTTTCTAGCTCTGAATAACTTTAACATATTTTTAAATTAGTCTACGTTTGGAGCTGAACTCTCTTAATTTTTTTTATTATTAAATACAAATTCTTACCAAAGCTTCAAGAAGTTATTCCAACTCCTAATGCTATACTAATGATTCTGGCTCCTCAACTGGTGTCAAATGCCCTTAGTTTAATAATCAATTAGTTTGTTGTTCTCTTTGATACTCCTCCTCCCCCCATTGCACGCTGGGGAGCCAAATCTCAAAGAAGAAATGCTCTGAGTCATTTTGTCAGTTTACATTGGTGCACAGAGATTTCAATCAACCAATATGATTGCACTGGACCAGAATTTGGTAAAGATGCAATTGGTTGGCGCGAAGCACTGGGTTAGTTCCCATGCTACACCACCTGCACCTTAACCTGTTAGAATGTTAGAATGAACCTGTCATCTGTTAGAATGAGCATATATTTAGAAATCTTGGCAGAAGCTGAAGGTCTGTCACTTGACAGGAAGGTATAGATCAGTAGTTCCTCATCTCTGGGTCTCTTCCAGCTCAGAGACAGGTTAACTTGGACCACCCTTCGCTCCTCAGCACCGTGTGTGTGTCATAGGAATTCCCCACTGGCAGAGTCAACTGCATATCCACAATAAAAGTGAATTTTCTTGTAGTATATGCCATTTACAATAAAGCAATACAAAAATTCACCTGATATTGTATAACTTAAGAGTAATGGATAAAAAGACTCCTCTTCTAATCAAAGGCAAAAGTCACCATCTTTCTTGTTATAACTTATTGTTGACTGGAGGGAAAATGTGTGGAGTGGAGAGAAAAGAGAAGAGGACCCGGAAGAGGAAAGGAATGAAAACAACTCCACCGGACAAGGCAGGGGAGGTCCTGCTGTGGAGGGCACGTAAGCAGCACCTTTGCTTCTGTCACACACATGCACGAGCCCTGTATGTGACCAGAAGCACTGAAAGTAAGTGATTCACGCTACCCTCCTGCCAGCTTCCTTCCAGCCAAAATAATCTAAGACCTCATCTATTTTTTTGATTGTATCTTTTATAAAAGGACTAATTTAATGAGTAGGACCATGATAGGAAAAAACACCATGCATAATGGCAGAACATGTGATTTTAACTTCCAGAATATTAAGAAACATTCATTGTTCATGAATAAAACCAGCTAGAACACACATCAAGAAAAGTAAAATTCAAAAAAGAAAGAAACTTTCTACATATCCAGGTCAAATCTCATGATGAAAACTCTCCAGGTGTTTTAAAGATAGGAGAAAATGTGGTTAGAAAGACAGCTCAGCAGTTGCGTGCTTGTTGCTCTTCTAGAGGACCTGAGTCTGGTTCCCAGCATCCATATTGGTTTTTTTTAAATTCATTTACAACTATAGTTTTCTCCAGTTGATTACAAAAATAATAGATAGTGTTATGGTGAAATGGTGTTTTACTTGTAGAGGATACTTCTCAGTATGATTTTTCAGGAATTCCAAAAATGCAATTGTTCCACTTGGTGTGATAACTTCTACACCATATTACCTACCTCACATTTTGGGGATGCCCTTGATGATGCATTTTAATGAACACTGGGGTCCATCAAAAACAGATCGGTACAATTGTTTTTAATGCACCAACTGCTATTTCATCCTTACTGATAACTTCATCAAGTTGATGTTAAGAGCCAGTTTGTCAGCAAATGAATGTCCAAATTGGAAAACTTCACCCTGATGAGGTCAATACCAAGAGAGCCCATCAAACCCCTGCATGCCCACTTCATTCATGGAGCCATAAGCTAAATATTTTAGCGGAATTTGTTTCAGACATACTTGCTTTAGTAACTAATGGACATACAAAAAGATAAACTTAGTAATTAGGGGTGTCTTCCACTAAAATAATTGAAGACCACATTTATCCTACAATATCCACTAAGACTTCACCATGTGCAGTGAATGCACCATCCAGGCCTATTTAGACTGTGAAAATGTATTTGTCTCATCTTTAAATGGATACTTATCTTCTAGGAGGATAAAACATTTACAAGTAGCTAAAGTCCAATGCCCATAATAAGTGTTATGAAAAGTTCCAAGGGTCGTGGAAAGTCACAAGAGAACTGTGCTAAAAGGTGCCAGTCACTGGTGATCAGTGAAGGCTTCATTGAACCAGCCCTTACTAGAACACCAAGGCTTTAGGCAGTAAACACCAATGTGAGGACATGGATGGGTGTCTTAGTTCCTTTTATATTGTTACTGTGATAAGACAAATGACTAAGGAAACTTATAGAAGAGTTTATTTGGGGCTTACAGTTTTAGAGGATGAGTCCATGACCATCATGGCAAGGAACATGGCAGCAGGTAGACAGGCATAGCACTGGAGCAGTAGCTGAGAGTTTATAGAGTTTTTATCTTGAGACACAAACTCCAGGTAGAGACATTTAATGCAATGGTATGGACTTTTGAAACCTAAGCTTGCCCCTAGTTACACACCTCCTTCAACAAGACTATAACTCCTAATCCTTCCCAAATATTTCTACCAACTAGAGACCAAGTGTTCAAATATTATGACCCTAAAGGGATCATTCTCATTCAAACAACTGCAATGGGTATTTCAAGTAAAAAACTTAAGGTGACAGCTGGCTTGCACATTGGAAAAGTACAAAGATGTTCAGAAGGTTGCATACAGGCAATTCAGCAATGTCAGAAAACATGAAGGAAGTTTAAGATAACAGACCTTTGAACTCTGAAGACCATCACATGCTGACACATGTTACACCTACACTCCCAGTCCTTTGAATTCCAGGTTGTATGTCTTCCTGCCTGCTCAGCTTGACTACCTGTTACTCTAACGCTACTTCAACATCTTAGTTTCGCACTGACTTCTAGATGTTCTGCTCTCTTTCCCTTGCCCAACCTTGTTGCCTATTCTTATCAACTCCCAGTGAACTACAGCACCTCAGTGGCAGCTCCATTTGGCCACTGGTTTAGGTCCAATTCTTTGGCGTTGCTCTGACTCCCCCCCCCCCCGCGTTCTCTCCACGTCCCTTTGTTTCCACTTTCTCACCACATATCGAGTCATTTTCACTGTTTCTGTGGCTTTTGTCCAAGTGGCCAGCAGGTTTTGCCAGATTACCTTTCATGTAGTTTCCCTGCGCTCACTTTTGATGCCTTTACATCATTTACAACACTCCAAATCTTGATCAAGCTGGAATTAGTTTGCTTGACACAACTTGACACGGAATAAGCTTGTTTGGTACAACTTGACACAAGCTAGAGTCATCAGAAAGAGAAAGGAGCTTCAATTGAGGAAATGCCTTCATAAGATCCAGTTGTAAGGTATTTTTTCAATTGGTGATCAATGAGGGAGGGCCAAGTCCATTGTGGATGGTGCCATCCCTGAGCTGGTGGTCCTGAGTTCTATCAGACTGAGAAAGCCATGTGAAGTAAGCCAGTAGGCAGCAGCCTTCCATGGTCACTGTATCAGCTCTTTGCCTCCAGGTTCCTGCCCTGTTTGAGTTCCTATCCTGACTTTTCTTTGATAATGAAAAGGAATGTGGAAGTGTAAGCCAAATAAACCCTTTCCTCCCCAACTTGCTTTTTTGACATGGTATTTCACTGCAGCTATAGGAACCCTATATTATTAAACCTTATTAAAGTCAGGGGCCTGGAGAGATGGCTCAGAGTTTAAGAACACTAGCTGCTCTTTCAGAGGTCCTGATTTTAAGTCCCAGAAACCACATGGTGGCTCGCAACCATCTGTAATGAGATCTGGTGCTCCATATCTGACGTGCAGACAGACATGCAGGCAGAACACTGCACACAATAAATAAATAAATCTTTTTTAAAAACACAATCCGTATTCACATCCTTCTTTTCAATGGTTGCTCATCTCATTAAAACATTAGAGTTACTGCTGTCTGCCAGTCACACCAACTCCATGGTACTCCTTCCCTACAGCCTGATGTACTTGCCTTCTGAGTTCTGCTTATGTTCTTCCCTCACCCTAAAAATGTCTTCCTCCATATCCACATGACTGGCTCTCTCAATCCTTAGGATTTCTGTGCAGATACCTTTTCAATCAGTGCTTGCTCATCCTATTTATAATTCCAGTTCCTCTTCTCACACTTCCTCCAGCTCCAGTCTGTCCACTATGCAGCTTATTCTAGCTTGCTGTGTTACTCACCCTAGGGTACTGTCTGCCTGTCCCAGCTGCAATGGAAACTTAGCGGGGCAGAGGTTACTACAGACCATCACACCCTCAAACACTAGAATGATGTCAGAAGTACAAGCATGGAATAAAAACGGCTGAGTGATTCAAAATCATAAGCTAGAGGGCCCCACTGGAGATATCTAAGCACAAGAAAAATGAAGAGAAATGACTTTATGAAGACTACTTTGGAACAGATACACAGAGTGAAGTAGAGACAGAGATCATAAGATAAGGAAGCAATTTAAACCCATATCAGCAATCTGTTGATGAGGTATAGCCAGAGTCCTGTTAGCAACTGCAAGACTGAAAAAAAAAAAAAACAACAGAGGATAGACCAGGGATACTTAAGGTGAAGTGAACTAGCATTGTCAATTCTATGATGCGCAAGAGAAATCAAGTAACACACACACACACACACACACACACTTATGATATGTGAATAGAATAGTGTTGTACATAAGAATCGGAAACTTAAGAATGGAGGGAGGCTTACCAATGGCTATTGGCTGGTAATTTGGGATACCCTCCTTAATAAAAATGGGAAGCAAGCTTAACCTAATTGACAAATGTTAATAGTAAGAATGGTAGAATGTTTTTGATTCATTTCTGAATACTACCTAATGTTTGGCTATGGGTCTCTGCATTTGCTCCATCAGTTGCTAGATAAATCCTCTCTGATGATGACTGGGCTAGGGTCTAGTCTATGAGTATAGTAGAATATCATTAAAAACCTGTAGACATTTTTCATCATCTTATGCATTTCAATATTGAGCAAATGTGGCTTGGTCAGCTTGAGTGGATTGCATCATTTACTCCTAGAGCGTTCTTTATCATATAAATCACAGTCATTCTGGGTAGAAAGCAAGGTTCCTAAGGAAAAGCACATGGGAGGAAATAGCTTCATAAAATAAATTTGGCAATGTTCCTTCTGTTTCTACTTTGTGGAATAATTTGAGGAGTATTGACATTAGTAGTTCTTTGAAAGTCTGGTAGAATTCCACAATAAAACTATCTGGCCCTGGTTATTTATAAATTTATTTATTTATTTTCGGGGGACTTAATAACTGCTTCCTATTTCTTTAGAGGTTATAGGTCTATTTAAATTGTTTGTTTGATCTTGATTTAACTTTAGTAAAAGGTATTTATTGAAACAATTGTCCATTTCTTCTAGATTTTCCAGTTTTGTGGACTACAGGTTTTTAATGATATCCTGTATACTCACAGACTAGACCCTAGCCCAATCATCACCAGAGAGGATTCATCTAGCAACTGATGGAGCAGATGCAGAGACCCATAGCCAAACATTAGGTAAAGTTCAGAGAACCCACAGAAGAGGGAACAAAGGATTGTAGGAGCCAGAGGAATCAAGGACACCAGGAGAAAATCACCCACAGAATCAATTAAGCAGGGCTCAGAGAGACTGAAGCAACTATCAGAGAGCCTGTATGGCTCTGGGCTAGCGTCTCTATATATGCTTCGGTTGTATGGCCAGGTGTTTTGTGTGTCTCCTAACAGTGGGAGTGAGTGCATCTCTGATTCTTTTGCCTGCTCTTGGGACCCTTTTCCTTTTACTGGGTTGCCTCAACCAGCCTTTATATGAGGGGTTGTGCCTAGTCTTACTGTAACTTGTTGTTCCATGTCCAGATGATATCCCTGAGAGGTCTGCTCGTTTCTGAAGGGAAATGGAGGAGTGGATCTGGGGAAGGGGGGGGGTGGTAGAAGGACTGGGAGGAGTGGAGGAAAGGGAAAATGCAGTTGGAATGTAATGTATGAAGGAAGAATAAATAAATTTTTTAAAAGTCATCTGAAAAAGTAAAAGGAAATAGCCTTTACTTTTCTTCTTCCCTGAGCCAAGCCAACATTTTCACACACTTAGTAAAGCCATCTTGCTATTTCCTTCAGAGTCACCCATACTCTAGTCAAAACAGTTGTGGCATGAAGTTGTGGTTTTTCTGTCACACCTGCTAATGCATTCACAAAGACCACTCTACTAGTCAAATGCCATCAGATCCCAACAACCGTAACGAATAGCTCCCAATTTTCTATTATGTCACATAGAGTCTACCACGTATAGTATGACACTGCTCCATGCAATGCGCATAAGGTGTCTGAGCTTGTGTCAAGAGTCCATATATGGTATTTCCTGATTTTGTGTTAGACATCTCAAATATAGACTTAACGTAGACAGTATTGGGGGAGACTTTTAAGCACATATATTGTGAGTACTCTGATTTATTTCATATCATAAACCCTTACTTTATTCTTGAGACAAGTTCAGAGTCTGGAGAGATCTCCAGTTACAGTAACCTAAAGTTTACAGTTTACAATAACCCAAAGAACTGGTATTCCCTGCTTTAAGAATGTAGGAAATTAATGATGAATCAAAAGATGTCATTTCTCCTGAGCAACCCTACCTTTATAATTTTCTATGTTTCCATACAAACACATTGAAACTAAACAAGCACTTGTGCTATCTGATCCAGAAAAGAACACTCATCAGCATTAAAGATCAGTAGTCAAAAAAACAGGACCAAGTGTGAAAGATGTACTTCTTTATTTTTCCTTTCTACTGAGGCATGTGTAGAGTTTATCTGTCCTGGCATAAGGCATTTGTCCCCATTGTACAACTGATTGATATATAAGTAGAGGGACAGAGTACAACTCTAGTGAAGATAAAATGGCCCAGTGTAGAGTCCTGATGACAACACGAACAGAGCAAAGAAAAATGTACATCAACTTCCCACTTGCACCCTTTAACAATAAGAATCCCTTTGAGACAAATGAAAGAGTCAAAGCCTGAACTTCACAGAAAATGCTGCCATAAAGACCCCGCCACATTTGAGGCCAGTGCTGTCGAAAGAAAAGGTTCACAGAGTATCCACGGGTGCCACTTAGTAAATAGTTTAAATTCCTTCCACTTGAGACAGAAATCCCAAGTATATTGGCCTCTCCCCTCCCCCTCTATTGAATTAATATTCCATGATATACACCAGGACTGCTGAGGGGCACACCTCTCTTCAAACAGCAGTGATCAGCAAATGGCTATTTCACAGAGAATAAAAATATACCCTTGTAATTTTAATATGTGTTTGTGTTTTTTTTAAAAAAAAAAAAACTTGTGGCAGACCCATGTTAATAAACCTTGAGTAGTGAAAAATATAAAATAGTGGCTAAGCAGAGAGAGTAATTAGCCTTTAGCATCCTCTTCCTTCGAGAATGCTTCCTCCTGTGTTAGTCCTTTTGAACAGCTCCAGCCCTGGCTGCCTTTGTTGGGCTTGGAAATTGTTCACATATGAGAGAAATTAAGCCCTCATTTAACAGAGGCACATGCCTGTCAAGACCAGAGGAACAAAGACTAGTCCCTGGGGTCTGTTCAGCTCCCAGAGGCTGCCACTCATTCTGTTAGCAATGCTAACCCTTCACAGAATGTGCATAAAACCCAATGAATCATTTCATCTGCTCTGCGTAGAGCGTAAGAGCCCGGCCAGTTTTCAGTGTTTTTCTTGTACAACTTCACAGCTAGTTGGGAAGGAAAAAAAGCCTCCTATTGTTTGTTTTCAAAATGTAATAAGGTTTTTTTTTTTTTGTAATGAAAATGTCCCAACATAAGTGGCCCACATAAGTGAAGAGGCGGTGTCTCCTCAGATTTCCTCCCACAGATCTTTCCCACGTGGATGGTTAATCTTGGCTCACTCATCCTGTAAAATGCCAATGCCTCTAACAGCTGGGTTTAAGCCCAGCTACAGGAGCCATTCCTGGCAACACTAAAATGGAAAGGCCTAGAACACCACAGACTTGCTATCCTATTCAAATTCAATACCTCACCTCTCAGGATACAAGGGCGATACGTCTCTCAAGGCAGAGATGGCAAGGACTGCCGACTGCCAGCTTTTTCCACTAGGAAAGCTCAACAGCCTTCTTAGAAACCCAAGCAAACCCCCTTCCTGAATTCTCATTTCCAAGGATACACAATGCTCCTCCGGGGGGATGGTGATGAGGCAATCTACAGAATGTTGCCTCTCACCCCATTCTTACTTACTCCTTTTCCTGACGATAAACATGGAGCCTATGGAGAAAAAGTATCAACCCTGCTTTAAGGGTCTTCAGTTTAGCAAAAGCACTGAAGGGACAGGCTATAGAAAAATGAAGACATGTCCATAATTACTAAAATGGCTACTACATTTAAAAGTAATTGCATGGAGAAAGAGAGAGAGACTATGCCAATGGGATTGCTATAGCAGTGTTAATCTTTCTAGGGCTGTCAGCTTCCGTGCTTAAGATGCCCTGAACTCTTAGATGCCTAAGAACCTGGTAGCACAAGGACTTCACCCTAAGCAGCAGGGGACAAAAGCATGCCTGGATCTGATAAGTAAAACCAGATCTAGCCAATGGATATATGGCAAAGTCCTGCAATTAATGGAGACCATAAACAACCCATGGGAGCAGCATGGCCACAGTTTCCCAAGAATCTGCCTCATTCATATCTACTTAGATAGCAGTCAGTTGTACACGGTACAAATGCCTTCTGCAAGAACAGATAAACTCTAAACACAACTCAACAGACAAGAAAAAAAGAAGTAGAAGAACATCAGACTCCTTCTCATTCACATTTATGCATCCTCCCCAGAGGGTTTGTCAATTTTCAAATAGCATATTGTTTTCCCATTTAAAGCACAATCACAATCACATCCTGCAGGTCTTGGCAGAGGCAGACATCAGAATGTGGCATCACAACAAAAATTAAATAACCCTTGAAAAATAAAACAAAGTTTATTTATTAAAAATGCCATTAAGGTGAACCACCTAATAAGAACTTGGATTTGCTTAAATAGAACATTATATGGTTCTGTTTTAGATTCATCCCTAAAGCCCTGAAATATATTAGAATTTTAGTGAGTAATTACCCTATTTACTTCAAACAAAATGGGAAGAAATAGGAAAACCATATTAAGCACTACCACACATCACAAATGAAATTCTCTCATATCTTCATCATACAAACCAATAAATAAATTGTATTTGGAAAATTCATTGATACCAGAAGTTGAAGCATAACTAGCTGCAAATGAAGAAATGGCCACATGGATCCTTGTCTACTTTGTCGACACAGGAAACCTACTTCCAGGAAGCAGGGCTGGAGACCTGCCCTTCAGTGACTGAATCACACTCCACCCACCCCTAGGGCTAGACAAAGTTCCAGTCACTTAACATCTCTCTCCAAATGAAAGCGCAGTTGAGGATAAAAACAAGAGCACTGAGAGCTGCTGTTGTACATTCTGTATGCCATTGACGTAACACTTCAGTGGGATGTGTTGTAATTTCCTGCAATTAATACCTTGGAAAGCTATGAATTTTTCCCAAAAATTGTAATATTTTACTTGTAACACTAAAATTAAGTGAGTCACCCTTTCCATTATGGATCCCTAGTGCCAGGAATTTGTCATTAGTGGCAAAATATGTTTGCTGTCCCCTGAAAGGAGGCATTTATGGTCCTCTTCCTAAATGAAGTTTTCTAATAAGCCCCATAGACTGCATCAAGGTAGCAAGCATCACAGTCCATTGCAATGTCCCACAAAGGGACCTCAAGATTCCAAGCTCTTCCTTGTTTTACAACAGAGGCATCCTCTTCTGTAAACATGGCCAGTGCTACTACGGTCAACATAGCATTTGTCCTCAAGATTTATTGGCAAGAATGCCTATGCCCTCTCCTTTCCTCTAAGGACCTGTGTCCATCCTTTCACCCAGAATCACAGCTCCTTGGAACATCAGGGGCAGAGTCTGGAACCCTTGTTCTAAACATGGGAAAGCAGAATATCTGAAGGTCAAGCAGTACGGCAGAGCGAAGACCAGGCACCAATGGCTGAATCCAAGTCTGGTTTTCCTTCTGCCACTGAGCAAATCTTTTGTCTCTGCCCTGATTCTATTTTGTCTCCAACTTGGGTATTCAGGCACCCCATCAAGATGGGATAAGTTCTACAGAGTGCAGTCATCATCGTGAATCCTTTTCTACAGGTGAGAAAGTGATAGCTTGCATGAGCTAAGAAGAATATTTAAGTGCATGGAATGAACCTGTTGTTGCAAGCAAAGTTAGGAGAATTAATCAGAAACAGGTACAGGAATCAGGAAAAATGGGCTTCAAACACTGGGAAAACCTTGACCTGAATATTTGCAAGCTATTTGGAGACTTGGTTGTTTTCCACTGAAAGTTCTGTGGAAGCAACCAGCAACCACAGGCAGTTGTCCAGTTGTCCTAAGAGGTGGGGATTACATATGATGAGGGCAGACACAGTATGACAAGATTGACAGCCAGTCTTTCCTGGAAGAGGAATGATGACATTAACCAGGCAAGCACTGCATTCTCTTCCAGGCTCTCTCTTGAGGCTTATTTTTATGTAACCTTCTAAGATTGTACTGTTTTTGCATTATTGTATCCTGTGTTTCTTTCAAAGCAATATTATACTATAAACATTATCTAAAATCATTAAAAACTGAATAGGCAATAAATTTAATTTAAAACTATAATCTTTCAATATACATTTAATTTTTAACAAACTTTTTTATATAAAAGCACTTAGAAAAAATTTAGTTCTAAACTAAAAACAACAGATAATTTTAAGTCTACTATTCAAACACATTTGCTTTAATGACTATATAGGACTGGGTATAGAGATGACATCACAAATCAGGGTTACTAGTCAGGGATTCATCTCACTATGAAGGACCAATGTCATCAATATAGTGGTCAAGTGTTAGTCACAGAGTTCAGATTACCCACTCTACAGACTACTACAGTCTGACCTCTCGCAAACGAGAGATTATCCAGGGCTTAGGAATTCCAAGGATATCCTCCATCCTAAAATGGGGTCTGTGTGAGGGCCTGTTGGAGTCTAGTGAATCTAATGATCCAATCAGAATGAAGTCAGAAAAAATCTCAGCAGAAACACAGCTGTGGTGTGGACACCCCACTGCAGAGTGCTGCTCTTTGCTCTTACATTACAGACAGTTAGCAAGGAGCTGGAATTTCTCAATGTGGTAAAGTGCATGCTGGTTCCATCACTGTGATACTAATCTTGGCAACCTGATCCTCTAAGGCTAACCTCTAGAACCTAGTAATTCATACTTCTTGAGGACTATTGCCATAGACAAATCCCAGGTCAGTAAATGGTGCCTCCACTTTATTTTGCTGCTAACATGACACAGACGCCTGGGGACACAGAGACAGCAGAAAGTCTTCAGTGGAGTAGTATACAGATTTTCTTAAGCCACCAGTAATCACAAAATAGCCATCTCAGAAACCAAATTTTCTGTCCCTGGACACTGGTGCTCTGTTATCTGCCACTACACTATGTTTTCTCTTTCGAGCCACAGACCCCAGCGTAAAAGCTGCTCCGAGCTCAGAGTTTGCACTGAAGTGAAAGTCAGGAGAAGGGAGGGCAGACATGATGACAGAGAAGAAGCCCTTCACTGAAGACACCTGCCTGCCTGCCCTGTCAGCTGGGGTCCCTTCTCTCGTGGAAGTTCCCAATTTTCAACTGCCTCCATAGGCTCCACTCAAGCATAATAACCTCGAGTACCCCATATTTAACTGATTCTTCAATGTTTACAAACAACTTCTGCCAAATTCAGTTTCAGAAACATCAGTATTCTGGTAACAGTAAATAAGAAATGTTTTGCTCACTTGGGACACTGTTTCTTAAAGTGACTACTGTGTGGAAAAAAGAAAACTGACATCAGTTTCAAATCTTTTTTCCCTAAAATGAATATCTATTCATTTATATATTTATATATATATATATATAAAGATTATGTATCAATAAATATACTTATATGTTTATATTTAAAAGAAGATATATTAAAAGAAGATACTTTTATATAAAGAAGAGTCAATGCATGAGACAATTTTAGCACATAATGGGCCTAGCCTGCTCCCCATCAGTCTGTCCCAGCAGCAGTCAAGCTAGCTCAATGGAGAGCCTGCCACCATACTCACCTCAGCTACTCATGAGATGGAAATCAGAGAAACATCACCTTTCACGATAGCCACAAATAGCATAAAGTATCTTGGGGTAACACTAACCAAGGAAGTAAAAGAACT
>JAQHUG010000133.1:4918441-5004764 GCA_028555095.1 Dicrostonyx torquatus
AAAGCATCTTTAACAAATGGTGCTGGCATAATTGGATGTCAACCTGTAGGAGAATGAAAATCATGGCAAGACATTCTAAGAGAAAATCCTTTCACTGAAATACACAGGTGACAATAATCAAGCCTGCAACTTCACTGAGGATGGACTCCACTCTCATTCTGATCTAGGAAATACTGAAATTTCCTCCTTGAAGGGTCCAACTTTACATTTCTTAATGGACTGGATGGTGGATGAAATGAACATAGTATCTGGCAAGAGACATTACTTGTTTCACATAATTTATTTTCTTTTATTTTTGAATAGGTAAAAATATTGGACTCTGGCCCTAATAACTTAGAGTGGGAATTACTATATATGAATTAAAAATGGTTATGTCAGGACATCCCTCAGATCTCAGAGGGTATTCCCTTGTGCTCCATCAAGTCCCACACACTATATCAATTTTTATTCCCCTCTCTCAAGCCTGGTATGCATACTGTTTAACTTCTTATATTCTAAGTGTAGATATAACTCACGGAAGCCAGGAAAGGGCTTGACTTATGGGAGATGGCACATGTAAGATTTATATCAACAACTTTATGTTAGACAAGGTCTTCCGTGTCTGGTAGCCACACTGCACAACTTCATCTGTACTTTAAAAACTATAAAATAAATTGGAAAGGTTCGTTTACTATCCTTCTAATTTCTCAAGCACTATCAATCTGATAACAAGACCTGTTTTAGTGAAAGCTGAGAATTGGACCCTGCTTTTCTAAAATAAAATGCCCTGCTCCCTCTTGGTCTATCACTCTGCACCTTACTCCCTTGAGACAAGCTATCTCAGTGAATTTGGAATTTAGCTTGACCAGCAAGTCCCAACAATCTTCTTGTCTCCACCACTTACAAAGCTAGGTTTCAGGCATGAGCATGGCCACACCCAGCTTATAATGTAGATGCTGGAATTTGACCTCAGATCCTATGCTTGTTGAGCAAGCACTGTTACCTACTAAGCCATCTATCCAGCCCATAGAATATGTCAGGGTGAGGAATAGTTCATGTTGCTGGTTAAAAAAAAAAAATCTATTTAGAACAGTACTGAAAGTAAGCCAGGTAGTCTCTGAAACACCAGTAAATGTTTTTTGTCTCTTTTTATAAGACTATTTCATTTGTAAATGTACTGTCTCCTAAAACCATACATCTAACACCATCATTTTCTTGTGTTCCTTATATACTGCTACAAAAATTAAAAGTCAAACTACTAGAAAAACTAGCCACAGTTATTTACCATATATACAGTCTGTTTAAAGTTGCTAGGAAGCTAAGTGTCTGTGACCAAAGATAAAATTATATTTTAACTACTCATTTAGTTTTTAATTTATGTCCCAATCCTCTACACTATTGGATAGATGGATGGATAGATTGATAGATGGGTGGATGATGGGTGGGTGAGTGGGAGGGTGGATGAATGGTTGGACAGTTGGATATATAAAGCAAATCTAAGCAACCTGGAATTCACATTTAAGTGTGTAATCCACATTACCATGTACAGGTCAACACTTCTCAATTCTTATTATAATTATGCACAAAGAACTTTTAGCCTTGCCCATGCTGGGACTGTACCCTAACTAAATAATTAAATCAAAGTATTTGACATGGACATGAGATGTCAGTACTTTTAGAAGTCTTCTATGTAATGACAAAATGCAAACAAGATTAAGAACCACTAACATGTAATCTTTATTGAACAAAGCAGGAAACTCTGTCCCGGCTGGCTAGCTTCCACCGTGCCAGACGGTGTTATTCAGGCTCCTGGAAAAGCTACCGATGGTCTAACCCAGTACTGGACATTGCATGCTACAATACTGACCTGCTAGTCAATATGTGAAATAATGGTATGATTATTATGGGGTAATAAACTTCTATCTGATTGATTTTGAGGATGTTATTATAAACCTGGTCAAAAGTCATTGACAAAGAAGGTCATTGACCTAGTGAGGGAACTTAGCATTGTTTTGTTAAATGGCCATGTTGTCAAACTGCCTTCTAAGTATTTACTTATATTCATATATTTTTGCTGCTCTCAACTTTGGTCAGAGAAGCTTCTTCTTATAGTGGGAAGTCTCTCACAACTGGTCAAAGTATTAACTATCAAGGACTGAGTGTTCAGATTCAATAATGTATGTTTTTAAAAAAATATTCTAGAAGGAAATAAATAAGCAAATAACCAGAGACCATATATGGTAGCCCATATTCTTAATGGTAGCACTCAGAAGCCAAGGCAGAAGAATCACTGCAAGTACAAGGCCACTGTGGGCTATGCAGTGAGACTTCATCTCCAAAGAAGACAATAATGAAAAGAAAAAATATATACACTTATGTTATTCCATTATTGTCATATACCCCTCTGTATCTCTCTCTCTCTCTCTCTCTCTCTCTCTCTCTCTCTCTCTCTCTCTCTCTCTCTCTGTGTGTGTGTGTGTTGTCTGTCTCTCTCTTTCTCTCTCTCTTTCTTTCTCTCTCTCTCTCTCTCTCTCACACACACACACACACACACACACACACACACACACACGAGGGTGATGAGATTAACTCAAGACTTATACAAAACTACACCCTCAGTGTAAAGAAGACCAAGAAACAAACAGAAGAAACTGACTTTCTACTTGTAAGACCAAGTCAGCGTTGTGAGATGTCACCTGCTGATAACCACCAGAATCATCTTGCCCACTGGGAGGCTTCATGCCCTACCTAAGAGGTGAGGAGACTTTCTAGCAGTTTAATATCAAGTAAGAAGCAAAGCCTCTGGCTTCCATGAATTTTCAGAATATCTGATTTGGGAAGCTGGGGATCTAGGATCTGAGAGGTGAACAGGTCTGATGAGATAGGGATGTGTAGACTAGACAGGGTAAAGGAGGGGAGGAACACATAGGAAAAAGCAGACTTACAACCTTCAGTTCTCCCCTGCCTAGCAGCTTTGCACAGGCCACATTTGAAAAGTGAGTAGCTAGTGGATTAAGTCTACAGAGCTTTTTTTATTTTGGATCTTGTCTATGCTGTTCTTATTTCTAGACCCATCCAAAACTAAACAATCTAGAGTGATTAATGTATAGTTTTAAACCACTTTAAGATTTTTGTCATTTTAGCTTTTATGGTCCTTGCAATTCATGAATTACAGCAGCTTTACCTATTCTTTATAATCTAGAAACTTCATTATTAAAATGTTTGAAGCAGGCTATAGAGCATCTATCATTACTTTAAAAGTTAATTATATTACAGAAAAGAAATAATTAGATTTGCATTTTATCTTGGTTTTAAACTTCCAAAGAAGATCACCACAGCTTGCCTGTGGGCAACTGAAAACAGCACACAGCAGAAAAAGAGAGAAAAGAGAGGGTCTGTTTTTCTTGGCTAATTCATGATTGAAGATAAAATTACAAGCTATTTTAAGGGCTTGCTGAAGCTGGGGGCTAATCCTAGACTTCTAAGCTTTGTTTATTTCATTGCAATGGTAAGAGACTACCAGACACATGTACAATGCCAATAGAAGTATCAAATTGCTTTCGATGGATTTATTTGCTTCTTTCCGAGGCTTTTGGAAGGAGATCCATTACCGATCAATACCACACAGAACCAGACTATTTGCTAGAGCCCAAACAGGAGCTGTATAATTGCCTTCTGCTTCTCAACCCTAAATGCAGTTAGAAAAGAGATGCAAACCTAAGCTGGCCTGAGAGTAGAAGCCAGCTCTCGACTGTGCTCCGCTCTAGCCATCTTGGAAAGACAATAAATGGAAGGCCCAGCTCTTAAAATTAGAGGTCAATTAGATAGTTAACGATGAAGCATATCCTTAAATATATATCTATTATTTTATGCCAGCAAAAAATTAATTAACCAGGTCAAGCAGGCCATGAAGGCTAATGTACAAGGCAATTATTTCTGATCTTTAGACAACTACTTCACATACAAAGGTAGTCCTTTATCCTGCTCAGCAGATACCTGAAATGTCTGTAGTTAATCATGCTGAAGGGAGCCACAGGCAAAGTTTAGCTCAAAGCCAGAGGCTGTCTCAAACCACCATGTTTGATTGCTTAAGATAATCATGCTCTTACTTGGAATATTTGTATATCTCTGATTAACTCACAGGGGGAAGGAGAACACACATTTACTGGTGCTCTACCACACAAGTAATGCAGGCACACATGAAATAAAATGACAGCATGTAGGAATAACTAAGCTAGAAAATACTAGATATGAAACTATTCATGTGCTCCTAAGAAAATAATAAATCTTTCATGAAATAAAACTGAAAAACAATTTGGGTCCTACAGCAAAACCTCAAAAGAGAAGGCTTCCAGCATAACAAAGTCTCTGGAAAGAAACAGCATGGCATTTGTTTCTGGTTCTCTATAGATTAAGTTCCCACCTAACGTGTCTGAAATGATGGATGGGGCAAGGAATATTTGGATACTTATCATAAAATAGAGAGATAATGATTCCAAGTTTCCCAGTTTTACTCAAGAAGATATGTTGCATGAACTGACATCATCTCTTGCTGTCCAGAAAGTCAAGTGCCTGAGGAAACCCCCAGCAGTCAGTTCATCCACAGGAGACTATTCTTTAGTCAGTCTTGAAGTCAGACCACTTGATTGACTCTAAAGCCTAGTCTGAAAAGACTTTGATAATTGGGTAACTCCATACATCTCTGGAAAAGTAAGGGGTTTTTTCCTACAAAGTTATTTTAATGAGCTGGACTCTCTTGCAAAGATGAAATTGCAGCATGAGATGCCATCGTTAAATGTAATCCTAATGTCAGGGTGCAGGTGCCACAGTATAGAATATTGTATCCATGAAGAATGACTTCTCTGACTCAAACCTACGATATGGCCAAATGAGACTAGATGAAGAAATGCATAAGGAAATCAAAATATCTGGATTTATAAAATATTTTTCCATCTAATAAAGCCTTCCTTTGATTAGTTGATTAAAACACTATAACAACAATTCAATACATCAAAAGTGGGCTTTGTATGTCAGTTCACATAACTCAAGAATAAAATGCTTCAGAAGGAAGGTGGGTTGAAATGACTAAAGCCAGTATCTTCCTTTGGAATTACAGCATTAAGAAGCAACATTGACAGTAGGAAGACCCACATTCCATGAGCTCTTAGCTTTACATTTTATGGTCATGCTGTCCTGGGAATATAAATCATGCCTGACTTTTCCTGGGTTCCACTGAGGAGATTCACTTAGTATGTAACAACTTTGAGGGATCACCAGCTTCCCCCCAAGTGGATTTGAGTTCACCAGGCCAACAGCATTTGTTAACATTAAACTGTGTTAATTATCATTTAAGTTATTATCCTGATTTTTTAAAGTGGTAAACATTAGCTCATGAAAACTATTTTAAAAGTTCACAAAATCATTTATATTTTTGACTCTACTTACACAGTCTTAGAAGAATTTTTTGAAAAGAATAGTTAGGATTCACCAAGAAAATTATGATTTATATATGTATATATACATATATATATGCACATATAGGTTCTGAATGATTACGAAGAAAATTCTCATGGAACCTTTACAATACCATCTCAATAATGTCTTTTCCTAATTCTAATGAAAGACCATGGTTTTCATTTTGGGCAAATCATTGAAGTTTTTATTTGTTGCTCTTAAAACAGGTCCAGATGTGTTTATATGCAGTTGTTAAGAGAGTTTAGACACTTTTCCCTTTCTGATAAAGCTTGGCAATTGAAAAACAAATCAGCATACTGAACTAGGATAATATCTTGAATATAGCAACTTAATACATACAGCTGATTATGAAGGCAATTCTTGCTGAACATGTGGGCTCACAGGTTCTAAGACTCAAGATTGTAGAAGGTTAAAAGTGTTAAACCTTTCAAATTGCCTTTGGAGTCATTGGGAACTTTACAAAAAGCAGTTAAACTGGTCTTTAATCCCAGAGCTAGGGAGGCAGAACAGTTGATCTCTTTAAATTCTAGGCAGCCTGGTCTACATAGTAAGACTCTGTCTCGAAAAAGAAAACAATAAAAGGCTAGATTTAATTTTTAATCATCTGGCTAGTTCTATTTAAGATGGAAACATATTTTCCTTTGTGTGATTTTTAAAAAAGTATTATTGAACTAGCTTTTAATCTCACATTTCCCATGATGTGGGAGTGTTCTCCTGTATTTTGTATTACTCTCATTGGTTGAATAAAGAAGCTGCCTGGCTTGTAAGATAGGTCAGCCCTTAGGTGGGTGGAATAGACAGAATGGAAGGCAGTGAGAGAAAAAGGAAGTGTGCCAGTCGCCATGAGGCTCCCGCCGCAGATGGATGCAGGTTAGACTTTTCCCATAAGTCACCACCTCGTGGTGACATACAGACTTTTATAATGGGTTAGTTTATGATGTGAGGGCTAGCCAAGAAGAGACTGGTGATGATGGGCCAGGCAGAATTTAAATGAATCCAGTTTGTGTGTGATTATTGTATTCCGGGTATAGCCATGTGGACGTGCGGCCATGTGGCCGGGAGCCGGGCGGGACACAGCCCGCTGCTCCCGCCGTTTACAACACTGGCTAGTTCTATTTAAGATGGAAACATATTTTCCTTTGTGTGATTTAAAAAAAAAAGTATTATTGAACTAGCTTTTAATCTCACATTTCCCTCCAAAAGTACATTAAAATGAACCCAAATGTAATCTTATAAATAAGATTATGTCTATGGCTGGTGAGAAACTACCTTTAAAAATACAGCTAACTCATGTACTCTCCCAAAGAACTAGCTGAAAGGTTAAATATCAAAACTTACTTTGTAAGTGTCAGAGATAAATATGTTTTGTGCAAGGAGTGTTTTCAGCATTTGAATATTCTTAGAATGGTCTCCCACTGATAAAGTGCTGACAAGATAGGTTATGTAGCAGGAGCCCAGGACAGAAGAAACAGTAAACATAAGCCTTACTGTTCTCTTGTTTTGAAAAGCATGGATTCTTGTTAGAAAGAAATCTAAATCCCTAAAATGAATCTAACACTGACGTTGTGTACCTTTGCTGTTTTATAACTTGATTTCTGAGTTCAATTGGTGATTATATAGATTTTTAAAAACTTAAATAATTAAATATGTGTCATAAAATAGATAATTAAAAATCTATTAGAAAACAGTTTATATTCTCTCTCTCTCTCTCTCTCTCTCTCTCTCTCTCTGTGTGTGTGTGTGTGTGTGTGTGTGTGTGTGTGTGCAAGCACACATGTATGTTTGAGTGGATACATGCGGGGAAGCCTGCATATACATGTATTACATGCCTATGGAAGCTAATAGTCAACCTTGCATGCTCTTTCTTGTGTTCTATCCATTTTATTTTATTAAGATATGGTCTCTTATCGGCCTAAAGCTTACCACTAAGGCTATATCTGGTTATCCAGCAAACCCTAGGAGTATACCTGTCTCTGTTTCCCCAGTGCTGGGATTCTAAGTAGGGTTCTGAGAATGGAACTTTGGTCTTTATGCTGCGTGCCAAGCATTTTATCAGCTGAGCTATAGGATCTATATCTTCTTAAAGTGAATATTCAGATTAATATTTTAAGATTGTGTCCCATATTTACATAAAACACATCAATTTCATTTTACAACAATAAAACCATATGTAATTAATAACTATACTATTTCATAAAAATACTACTAACTGACACTATTCATCTGAGGTTTTCAGGAGTATGGAAAGATGCCAAGCAAGACTGTCAGTTGCAGAAATAACACTGGATGAAAAAGCAGAATATATTAGAAATACATAGATATATATACGTATAGGAGAGTCCACAAAGGAAACTAACTTATCATGTTACTTAACACCCCTGAGTTCTTGGAGAAACCTAGAGAAACATGTAAGAAACCACAGACTAAAAATCTTAACCCCAGGAGTAGGAAATACACTGGAACCTTTAATAGGTGCAGACAAGGGGACACCTGGATAGTCATGTTATTAAGGACTTCAGCATGAGGCATGAAAGAGATAACAGGATGAGAAATTATTCCCAGATTTAATTGTGAAGTCTGACCATCAAAATGCAAAAGACATTCTATCTTGATTTTGAAATGTGGATTTGAATATAGAATATAGAATCGGAACAAAACCAGACAACACATTCCAGCTAAATCCTCATAGTGAAGTTGCCAAAACAAAAAGCTAAATTGGAGAGAGGTACCTCTTCAGACACTGTTGGAATTTTCAGTGTAGTCACGGTGCCCACAACAGTAAGAATGATTAACAAAATGAAGGAAAGATCTAAGTTAAAATCACTGGCATTTATCAATACAGTAGAACATTAGAGGAAGCTATGAGTTTATGTCACTGGTGCTGTGGGAGTACAAGAGGGCAGGACATTAGCTTCAGTAAAGGTGCTGAGAAACCTCAGAAGACACTGGCTCAGCTGTAGTGGGCTAGACTCCAGCAGATTAGAAAATACAACAAACAAGAGAAAGAATTCTATGGTTGGTTAAGCATAGTTCCGGGATCAGTGTTCTGCAGGTTAATCTAGATAACCAGTGCTTTATTCTAGCACTTGCTACAATTCACACACTTAGGCTTCTATTCAGGAATAGAAGGCATTCTCCCTACCTCTCTGACACAGCTGTTAGTTGATTTAATCATTAATTGTTTAAAGGAACAACATAAATCAGACCATCACCTTCCCTTCGCAGACCCTGTAAATGAACTGCACATTTTTATATTGCCACTAGAAAAATAAATAAATAAAAATAATGACTTGACTACTCCAAAATATGTTACAATTATTCAGAACCATTTTTCTTGCTGTCTGGACTGTAAGCTCCTTGAAGACAGGCCACTGTTCATTTCTCAGACTGTTTTCCTTAGCATTCAAAGACAGTGCAGCTAGAACTTCCTAATAAAGAAATAATACCAGGCTTTTTCCAGATTCTTCTCAGAATTGACCCAACCAGTCCTAATGAGGAAATAAAAGGAATCTTCTCTCTGTGACCCCATTACATAATAAAACACAAAGCAGAAAGTGGCTTTTAGCAGTGAAAACAGCCATCTATGTATGCTGCCTTGGAAACCAGGAAGTTTTAGCTTGGTGGCATTAGGGCAAATGGAAGAAGGCAGGGCTGAGGTGGGTGGGTAAGTGTATTCTGCTCACGTATCATACCAGAGAATGTTGTGACCACCACCTGGCTGTTCCCCTGGACAACAACTGTGTACCGCATCATCCTCGAATAACAGGCACACTGGCACTGTTGATAAGACAGTCGTGCATTTACAACACCTTAAATTCTATTTTCAAGGAGAAGCATATTGGGTAATCAGATGAGGTAATAAAACACACTGACCTGGATCTGTTGCTGCAGAAGATTAATCTTGTGCTGCTGCTGGAGAAGTTGCTGCTGTTGTCTTGCGATCTATCAGAAATAAAGTTCCATTAGGTTAAAATGAAATGCTTTGCACCTTTGCCATTACCTCCACGTCTTTCCTACTACTGCACAAATGCTTTTCTGCTCCTCATATGAAAGACTCCCTTTGGATGGAGGCAGTTGGATCAGAGAGGAAAGAAGGTTCTGAGCCAACGGGGTGCTCCTACTTTACCCAGAGGTGCAAACTGCAGTCTTGTGCTCTAACTGAGAGCAAGCTCCTCAGTTTATATTGACTGGCTGGAAACCACAGAACTTTGGAAACTAGATCCTTCCAGAATAAAACAGGAAAACCCTGACCATGTTTGTCCAGAGATTAGCCTGGCTGGGAAAAGTAAAACCTGCAACAAAGGGCTTCCTAATGTGCCACTGGTCTATTTATGTCATTTGACCTTGGCACACTTACAAATATTCTCAAAGGGACATAAAAACATAGTAAACAGTTTTTTAAAAAAAAGCTTTTTGGATGGCATTCTCTGACCTACAAAGCATTTTTAAGACAGTGATGCACTTGTTCTATAGTACAGGATTTGCATACAGGTATTATAGTTCCTTGCTTTACACAGCAACCAAACTCAGCATCTGGAAAAGTTATCTGGTCTATAAAAAGAAAACTAGTCATGAAATCCAAACCCTACTGGAGATCACATCTGTCCCTTAGGAGGGCAAAAGACTCCCATAAGAAGGCAGAACTTAGGCCGGGCGGTGGTGGCGCACGCCTTTAATCCCAGCACTCAGGAGGCAGAGGCAAGCGGATCTCTGTGAGTTTGAGACCAGCCTGGTCTACAAGAGCTAGTTCCAGGACAGGCTCCAAAGCTACAGAGAAACCCTGTCTCGAAAAACCAAAAAAAAAAAAAAAAGAAGAAGAAGGCAGAACTTGCTGCCTAACTAACCAGGTGTCAGAATTCAGGTTCTCCCTGTCTGCCCACTCACTGCCCACCTTACAATTGACCATAGACTTAGGCTCTAAAAAGGATTCTTCCAAAGCATGAACTGTGAAACAAGGAGACATGGAGAGCCCAAGAGCACAGCACCCAGGAGGACACAATTCCCTCCTTCTACCTATTCCCAAAAGCCAGGATTCTAGAATGAGCTGTGTTGGATGTGAAAATAAGTGCAGATGACTCCAATCTCCACCATATACATCTTTCTGTCACCCTCCCTCACCTAGAAACCGGGACATACCCAAGCATGTCATCCAGCACATGACAACACAGAGGGAGACTTTCTGATGCTGCTTCATGGTTTCTGATGACAGCTGGCTCATACTGGAAATATAATGCTGGGGCCTCTAAGTGACTCCAGTTTGAGAACTGGGATTTCTCTTCCCTAGAGCTTACAGTCCAACAAAAACAGTATTTAACCAGGTTAGGATGGGCTTGCTAACACTCAAATCAGAAATGGACCACTCACTCTGTAGCTCTAGGTATGGACACTGGAACCCTTGAATATTTATTTCCTCTTAGCAAGCTGGTGAAACACCACCAGGCATCTAATATTGACAGTCCCTCATAAATGATAAAATGCTGCCTAGAAATGAATCGGAAACACCACAGCACAATTACCATCATCTACTCTACACACATGGGTTTGACACAGTGAAGTATGGTACATAAGCACCATGTGGCTCAAGCTCTGAATTTTATTTGCCAATCGGTTGAGCTACATGCTCGCTTCATTGAGCATGACAACCTAGTTTTAAGTGTCATTTAATTTTCATTTTGAAATATAATTACAAAGTGTTCACTGTAAGATATCACTCGTCTGCAAATGTGTCAAGATTAATTTGTGCTAGCTTATTCACAAGTGTCAATAGTTAATTACTGTGTCATCTCTGGATGGCTAAATGACATTCTAACTTCTGATTTTTTACAGTGTTCCTTTATGTTATTTTCCATTAGGGGCTGAGTCCATATTCCTACATGTGGGCAAATACTCAAGCATATAAAATACCAGACGTCACAACTCATTAAAATCAACAGAGCATATACTGCTCTATATATCCCTGTAAAACACATTTAACTGAAAAGATAATTCCAGTAATAATGTCAGATTTCTAAAAACTGCACATTAATTTGTGTCTGTCTGATCTAGGGCATGAGAGACTATGCTATAAGGATCATTGTTATATTAATGCACTCTGGGAGACAAGAAAATCATTTGTAAAAGTAGTTCATTTTCTAAAAGACATACATTTAAACTCTGATACTTTTTCTTCATTCTCATTTCTGAGTCAATCAAGTCCTTTAAGGAGCCATGAACTATTTTGCTTTCTGTGACTTATCTGCACTCTAGAAAGTGACTAACTCACCACCCAAACCAATACAACCTTCATGGATGAGGGACAGAGTAGTCATAATTACCTTGGAATGTAAGCATAAGCCAGACAGGGATATCTGGCAAGAACGAGCTGTATGGTGGCAGGGGGGGGGGGAGAAAACACTAGGCAAGTTAGCTAAAAAGTTCGAACATTTCTCTAGAAGGTAATCCTTCTTTTCTAGAGAGGAAAGTGAGGTCCGGAGAGAACCTATGGCAGCACTGGGATTAGCTGGGTACCTCTGTAGATTACTATACCTAAGCAATTCATGTCACACACTTTCCAAAAGTCATGTCTGCATTTAGGATGTTCCCTTAGCTAGGATGCATTTCTTTCCCTTCCATTTTCTTAAAGACTTGATTTCTAGAAGTCTCCCTCCTCCTTTTTTCCCTCCTCCTTTCTCTCTTTTCCTTTTCTTCTTTTGAATTTTCCTTGTTTTATGTTCTGAAGAAAGCCTACAACAAACAGACCAATCAGTGTGATTGCTCAGGGAGTTTGGCGCCCACTCCACCTCATCTCCAGCTCCCTGGCTGCTTTTGCCAGCCTCACCTGTTCTTGTTGTTGGCGAGCAAGGTCCATTTGCTGCCGCTGTTTCTCGATCTGTGAGGCTGCCAGTTTTTTCTGTTCATCGTGTGCTGCCAGGAGCTGCTCCCGCAAGCTGATCAGCTGGGTAATCATGGTGGAGAGCTGGCGTTCCTTCTCTGCTAGGCTCTCAGGTGTACCTAAATGAAAACGAGAAATAATCTCACAAGCTTGAGGAATGTCTGAAGGAATCAGAGAAAGAAGAGCAGAGTTTAGAAGGAGAACCCCTTAGACAAGGGTCCAGGACAGTAACTTTGAGTCACTGTGAGCGCATACATGCTGCGATGTAGTGTTTTCCATGCTTAGAACCCTATTGTCACCTAGACCCTTCTTCCCCCTCTAAAACCAAAACCAAAGCAGAGCAATCTACCCATCTACTCCTTCTTTCGAAACACCCATCTTTTGAACAAACCAAGAAAACTGAGGTTCTATAGGTACTTAATGGTGACTGTGAGGGAAAGAGATTTTCTTTAGTGGTGTAGCTACGAATAAGGAGCCACAACTCCTGAAAATGACCCTTTATCCATGTGCTGGAAGTAGCCCTAGCTAAACTATTGGATTACCAAAAAGAAATCAAACAAAGACAAATAAAAAAAAAAACAGACAAGAAAACAGGTATGGGGGGGACTAATTGAGAAGGAGAAGGACATGAACTCCAGTGAAAGGGGACAGCAGAGTGTAATGAGAGGCGAGCATCAACAAAATACACTACACACATGTATGAAAATGGTGTGACAACCACCCTACTATGTGTAACTAATATGTGCTAACAAAAACTTTAAAAAAGAAAGCAAAGTTCTATAATTATGGCTAAAGTTCAAAAACTTTAGTATTTTAATGTTCTATAACTTCCCTCTCCTCAACAACTCAGTATTAATAGTGAGGATGGATACAACGGGTGCTTACTAAACAGTCTCTAAGGAGCTTCCTAGTCACTATCCTCAAAGGCTTTCTATTGTCAAAGGGTCTGTCTGAAGTTCAGAGGTAAAGGAGTCACTCTCTTGGCCACAGAATAAGTTTTCAAGAGAATAAAAACTGCTTTAGGCTAGAAAGTATGAAGGTTTTGTTGTTTGGTTGGCTTGGTTTGTTTTTGGCTAGGGATCAAGCTAAGGTTTCCACATTAGTCCTCAAAGGCAAAAATGTTGCTTGGGGGCCCCTCGCCCTTTCGCCATTTGTCACTCGTCAAAGGAAGAAAACAAGCTCAGAGGCTGGAAAGGTTATGCATAAGGATGTGCAGTTTAATGAACGCAAAGATGCTGAGCACTTACAGTATGCGTTAATGGCACTGCACAGTCTTTTATGGACAAATAGCACAGCTCTCCTAAGTAAGGGGGACAGGATCCTTTTGTGAATCTAAATTAGAGCATTTTACCTCAGCGTAGGATAAGGATCGCAGCCACTGTGTTGGAGCCTCACCGGTTTCATTATAAAGAGGAGACCTTTGCTTTGAAAGCTTTTCAGGAAGATGCCAGCAGCTGTCAAAGGGGATGAAGAGTGCTGATTTTTGTGAATGTGGAAGGGGAGACTTTCAGCCCTGTGAAGCCAACTAAGAAAGCACCAGAACAACCAAAGAAGCTAAAAATATCTTAATTATGTATGTCTCTACTTTCTGAGTGGCCCCCAGGAAGAAGGTGTCGTCAGAGGACACTGGCTAGCCCTTGTTGGCACGTGATTCCTTCAGGGGAAGACAGATGGCTGCAGAGAGCAAACCAGTTAGAAACCAACTCAGATCCTTAAATAAGAAGACCTCCCTGTGTCCCTGTAAGGAGGACTGATCTGAAAGAGTATCTATAATCAAAATTAAAGACAAGAATGAGATACAAAAAAGGAGAGACACTGATTATGGAAATATACAGCGAATCAGGAATGGCACTTGGAGATCATTAAAGAAGGAGAACGGATTTTTATTTCATCAGTAGAATTTTAAATTTGGTTAAAAAAAGAAGTTCTTAACCCAGAAATATTAAGTAAGAAACCTATAAATGTAGGTTGCCAAAGGAGACCAAAAAGTATCTTTAAAAGCCAAAAAGATCCAGTTATGTTTTCATCACTATGAGCAGAAATGAGAAGATATAAGAAAACTAAGGAACTCATTTATTTATTGATTTCATTCGTTTTCAATCCAGTTAAAACCTTTTGGATGGGAACAATGTGCCAGGTGCTATGGCAAATAATCACCATCTGAATGTAAACTACAAAGAACAAATTGCAGGTAAACCAAGTATGTAAAGGGAGGTTGACCCAAGTTTGGATCTAGTTCAAGGAAGGAACTGTAGAAAAGCAAAAATTTAAAAAAGAACAAGAATTAACTAGGTAAAGAGTGATAATGCCTTTTGATCAAAGAACTTTGAAGAAAAAAAAATGAAACATTGCCATGGAAAGGGAACTACAGCTAAAGGGCCATTAGTAGTGGGTGATCAAGAGCTTTCCAGAAGGAAAAAAAAAAAAACAATATAGGCTGGGCTATGCCTGTGTATGCTGGGAGTATGTGGGCTCTGGTGTGTTTCAGAGATTAAATAAAGGTGATTAAATATGAACAAGGAAAATAAAGGAAAGGAAGGTACCAGATGCGGCTAAAGAAGCAGGAAAATGTCACTCTGTCCAGTCCCTATAGACCATGTTTGATGAGTTTTCTCTCCATTCTAAGAATAATGCAACATCACTAACATTTTAAGCACAGGTAGCTCTGACTGTGATGTGGAAAAAAGGCTGAAAATTTCAGAAATCCATGGAGAGTATGCACGCTTTATTGCCTATGCATTGTGTCCTATCCTTAATCCACTCATTCCCTTCTTATACATGACTACATGAGGTGAGTTAAGAGGCTTGCTGAAATCCAGGACAGCTGTCCTACACTGTTCTTGGTTCATAAAGCACCAAAGGCACTTTACTAAGCTTTTGGGCAAGGACCAAAGGCACACAACTTGGATTTATGTTCATATTTCTCAGTGAAAATGAAATTTTACTTTCTACACTTTTAAAGCCTTTTCAATAATCTTTCATTTATTTCTCTTTTCCTTCCACTTGGTAAACAGAGAAGCTAAGGATAGTGTGTAAATGACAACTTCTTGTTCAAGGTGAGGCCAACAGTGCAATCTATAAATGCTTAGGTGACTCTGTTATGTTGACCTAAGTTTACAGAATAATAACTTTTAACTGATCATTTTACAAAGTATGAAGACAATGAAACTGCTTGTAAACATTAAAGGTGACCCTAAAACTCTGGCATTAGACTTAGCCAGGTGTTTAAAGAAAATAAAAAAAGACAGTAACAATTATAATTTAAGGATTTAGGTACTCATATAATACTATCACTATTTTTTAACTTAAGTAAAATTTATCCAATAGATTGATAGATAATTAATAATTTATAGATGATTGATATAGATGATAGAAAATGTATATTATTTATAGATAGATAGATAGATAGATAGATGATTTGTAGACAGAGGAAGATGGTAGATACTAAATGATACATAGATAGAAATAGATGACAGGTAATAGCTAGATGATAAATGATAGCTAAATAGATATAAATGATGTGTGATGGGTGATAGCTAGATGACAAGTAGAAAATAGATGTTTATATAGGTATAAGCCACAACAAATGGCCCTGGGTGAAATGTACCAGTATAGCATATCTAAAATTCCTTGAGAATGAGAAATCCTATATATAGCCATATAGCTAGCCCTTGAGTTCAGATCAGGGAGCATTCAAACAACACAATAGTTTATGTTCTCTAAATGCATAGGTGTTGCAGGGAGGAGTGACTTTTATGTTCCATACCCATTGTATAAGTTTGGCACAATTAATTTAAAGATCAGTATTTGAACTTATGCTAATAGTTCTGTTTAAATTGATGAAGTGTTTATCTAACTTGCTGTAATAGAAATAATAAGAGGTGTAAATCATAGTGACCAAACCAACCTGAGAATACAATTTATTTCATTCCCAAACACATTTAATTGAACTGAGATTTTACTATTACAGAGAAACTAGAATGGCCAAAGTGGGAGAAGAGGCAGTCAATGAGCATATGGGACTCTTAAATACCGTCAGGGCATGTTAAGGTAGGTGAAAGACTATAGGACACTTCTTCAATTAACTTAAGTAGATGAGGAAAAATCTTACCCTACATCATGTTTTATGACTTGAAAAAATCAATTTGATAAACAGATATAAAGAGATAGATGATAGATAGATAGATAGATAGATAGATAGATAGATAGATAGATAGATAGATAGATAGATAGATAGATAGAAATAAACAGTGGTGCCTAAGGATGCACTGAGACAGCAGAGGTCATGGGTAGCCTAACGCCATCTGTTTCACATCTTTAGACTATCTTGAAATGACTCTCTCAAATGCATCGCCAGAAAATAGCCTCCTCTGCCTCCCACACAAAGCCAGAGGTGTTTCATAAACCACAAAAAGGGAGCCAGCGAAAAAGCTTCTGTACATAGCGTTTCTCCAAGTCAGTGTGTCTGCTTTTATTGTATGTCACATACGGGGTGTGCTTGACACTCCACTATAAACTGTATCCATTCTCTGACTGCAGAGGCAGAGCTGCAAGCTGCAGAATGGTTTTTCCTTTCTTTCTTCTTTCTTCCCTTTTTTCTTCCATGGGGTCATCTTTATCCCCAAACCACATCTGTCTTGAGTTTCTCTCGGATTAGTAAGGTGGATCAGTGCTCTCCAGGGCCTGCTCTAGCTGAAGTATTTTAATTTGACTAAACACCTGATTTATTTTATCTCTCCGATGAGAAAGGCAGTTTGTCTTAATAGAGCCTGTCAGCCCACAGCCCCATTCACAGCAATTTACAGGCAGCCGGGGACGCGGCGAGAGAAGAGTGCTGCGATTCTGTATTTTACCCTCCTCTGGAAAGCACCTAAAAGCAGCTATTCACTGCTACTGCATGTGGTATTTTAGAAATGAATTAGCTTTTTATTCAAGTAACTACACTTGTTGTGAATAGCTTATCTGTAAAATTGCTACATTCACTACTGATTTTATTAACCTTTGGCTCTATCACAAAATGGTCTTCAGTTAGGAAAGACCTTTAAAATTGACACATTTTTTATCTGAGGGGCCTTTATTCCAATGACTTCAGATTTACTGAATTTGATTCATTGAATTCTTTACCAGTTGTAGTTAAAATTTTGAGTCTCAATAGGAAGTCAATAGTGTGTAAATAAGGAAACACTTTCCAAAATGTAAATATGGCGGCAATTTCCCTTGTCAAAAGTTTTCAAATACCATCTTTTATTATAATAGTTTCAGAAGCATTCCTCTAGCCTTTTTTTGATAAGAATCTGGAGAACCTGGAAAAATTAACTAAAATAGGTAATTTAATTTTTAACTTTAATAAACCTGTCTTCAGGCTCAACACCAAAGGAAAAAAAAATGACAAAAATATATAAGAATTTACATGAAATAGATAATTTATTTCTTGGTATAAGATAAAAGATTAAAATAGAAATTTTAATTAAAATAGATATCAAAAGTCATATTTAAGACTAAATAAAAGGCCTTTCACACACACAGACACACACACACACACAATTAGTTCATAAAAGTTAGCACTATAATATGCTAGCTAATTTTGTCCATATGAAACTTATGTAATTAAAATTGGTGGCACTAGAAAAATGCAGGGCATTGGAAGTATAAGGAGGGCTCCACGTTGTATGTGGGCTTGCCTCACTTCTTTTCAAATAATCCCATGCCTATAACTTCTAGAGCATAGGGATTTTCATAGATCATCCCCTCAATACATGTTCTCTCAAAGCAGATCACTAGTGTCCTGAGAGCTAAATTTTTGTAAGAAGAAAATGCAGAAATGTGCATAGCAGTAAAGAGACAGAAAGAGAAAGAGATACTTAAAGAGAAAGGAGGAAGGAGGGCAGAGGAATGAGGGAGAAAAGCTGGGGGAAAGGTCAAAGGGGTGGGAGGAGAGGGAGAAAGACGGAGAGAGAAAAGAGAGTACAGCTAAATTAAATTCTGTGCATTTCCTTGTATGCTTTTTATTTCTAATAAAATGAGGGCTGTGTTGTCAAAGCAAAACTGACCAAGCCAAATAAAGCCAGTAGCGAGCGGCACTATGTGAAGCATCCAGGGCTTCAACATGGGCCAGCGCCTACAGCCTGAGTGACGTTAACAGATAGAACGTCACAGTGAAATTACAAGAGTCCACAGCTAAAAATGCTTGTGCCTGGACTGATGGAGAGGGCGGGCAGAGACGCTGGAGTAGGGTCCGATGAGGATAGACTTCTCCACATCAGTCCTAAAAAGATTAAAGCACTTAACAGTAATTCCACAGTGACACCAATCCAGGATTTCAGTCAGCCAATAAACCAGAAAGATTTTAAATTACGTTGAAAAGAAAAGCTTTTTACAAATCAACTCCCTGGGCAGGTCTAATTGTTTTTAAATGGACATTGTTCAAGAAGAAAGCTAAAAATACAATGCCAGTCATAGGAGAAAGCTACATTTGATCTTTTCTGCCCTCAGATAACCTGGTCAAACTGTTGCTTCTCTCACTGCAGCCCTGCACACATCAGATGGACTGTGATGTTGTTACTTCACAAGCCCAGTACATCATTTAGCCCTGGCCCTTTTTGATGGAATCTTCTTTTAAAGGTCACAAAATAGGGCATCAAAAAGTCAACAAAAAATAAATAAACAGGGTGAGCTGAGGAGACCCACAACACACCAGAAGGTTCCTTGATAAAAGTTACTTTGTGGTGACTGCCTGAGAAAGGAACCCCTGTCCCAGGGTACCAGCAGATAATTGAGTCCTGAATTCAACAGCAATTTTAAAAGCTTTCTACTCTAAGGGCCCCAGTGCATCATAAAGATAAAGGATTTCAGAAAAGAAAAAAACTCACAAAGCCCTCTATTATCTTATCAGGCTTTGGTTACAACAGCTGAACCAATAGCAGCAAATCCTGAATGACTTTTTTCAAGACAGCAGAACACTGGAATTGCTTTGTTTCTCCTCAGTCGGCTATTGTCATGGCTCCCATGTGCTCCCATCCACTCCTCAGTAAATAAAAAGTTTAATAAATGCAGCAGTTGAGCTCTTAGGAATCACTTCACGCAGGAAACTGGCCTCATGGATTGAGACAGAGGCCTTTCTTTCTTTTCTTTCTTTCTTTCTTTCTTTCTTTCTTTCTTTCTTTCCTTTCCTTTCTTTTTCTCTCTCTCTTTCTTTTTTATTAAATATATGAGAATTTCCTTTTCAAAATGTAAATAAATCTTATTGAAAATTTTCTTTCAAATCTGTTAAACAAGAGACAAGAAGACCCCGGTCCTCTCTAAATGAAGACCAGTCTGCTGTCTATACCAGGCACACTCACCTCTTCTTAGTGTCCCTTCTTCCTGGCTGTAAAAGGAAGTGTGTTTCCTGGATCGACTGAGGTCTATTCATGTTGCAGATCCTAACTGAACAAGAACAATCCATGGAACTCTGCCATCTGGGCTCCCAACCTCACAGCTGGGCATCAGCCCATTGTGCTTTATTATCCGGAAATGAGGGCATCCTGACACATCTCATCTTTAGCAGGAGACAGGCTGCCATGACAGTACTGCTAGGTGTTTGTGATGGGCATTGGCTATGTCTCCATAACACATACATAAAAAATAATAACTGCCTTTCAGGAACACGGAAGTCTCTGCTCCTTTATGGAGAAAAACAATGACACATTTTGTTTCAATCATCAAGTGTTGCAGACTTGACTTCTTTGGACAGTCCATCACATCTAGGGGCTGGGAAGCGGGGACTAAGACAGACAGACAAAGCTTACTAAGGGTGCTTTGTCTCACATCACTTATGTGTTACATTACGAAGTCTGCACTCTTAACATGGCATTGCTGTGTTCAGTTCACAGGTGAACAGCTAGACCATAGCTAGATGAACAGCTAAATAACTTGACCAACTCACAAAGCAGTTGACTGGATCTGAATCCACATTTGTCCAGAGTCAAGGTTGCCATCCCTCACTTAGGCTGAGATATAATCAGGGACTATGCAGAAGTGAGAAACAATGTTGTGTGGACCCACCAGGCATTTTTAATGCCAGGTAAGTGTTAGAAAGAGACAACCAATATGTTTTATATTTTTTATCTTTTTAAAGAATTTTTAAATTATATATATGTGTGTGTGTGTGTGTGTGTGTGTGTGTGTGTGTGTGTGTGTGCGTACATGAGTACAAAGACCCCTTGCCCCCAGAGCTAGAGTTACAAGCAATTGTGAGTCATCCAACAAGGATGCTGGGAACTAAATTTGGGTTGTTCACGAGAGCAGTATATTTTAACCACTGAGCTGTTTCTCTGGTCTTAAGAAAAAGAAATACAGTTTCTCTTTAAAGTTTTATTGCAAAATAAGTTTAAAAGCTGGACTAGGAAATCAAATAGCTAAAGAGGTCAGCAAATTGGACTTTGATGGGTTATAGACGTGAAAACAGATCTTGACATTGAATGGCAGGTCTAGAGGTTTTCAAGAATCGAGCAGCCGGGCTCATAGGGAAGACCCTCTATGTACTTATTTCCTAAGCCTACCCTCCTCTCCCCAAACAACATATGGCCTCCTGGTTCCAAGCCCAGACACAATGATTATGCAGGCCACGACATTCTCCGACATTCTCTAACATTCCAGATACAATATTTACAACACCCATGAAAATCTAAGAACTTCTCAAATATTAGCATGTGTCAAGTGTCAAGTGGGCTGCTGCCCTGGATGCAGGGCATCTGCAGACTGAGGTAAGTGCTGGCCAAGAGGAAGTTACATGGGAAAACCTGGCAAAGTCAGAAAAAACACCTATGTACCACTAGGGTTGGAACAATTTCTGTCAGCATAAAATACACACACACACACAGAGTATGTCCATTTCCCAGGTGATTTTGCAATTTGCCTAATGTAAGTCAGGACAGCTCCTGACCTAGCCCAACTCACTTGTCACACAGTAGTCTAGTTTAGATTTCCACAGCGACTGTTTTTTTTAAAAAAAATATCTATTTATTAATTTATTATGTATACAATATTCTCTATTTGTGTGTATGCCTGCAGGCCAGAAGAGGGCACCAGACCTCATTACAGATGGTTGTGAGCCACCATGTGGTTGCTGGGAATTGAACTCAGGACCTTTGGAAGAGCAGACAATGCTCTTAACCTCTGAGCCATCTCTCCAGCCCCCCACAGCAATTGTTTTGTGCTAAGAGTTTTATGTACATATTCTCCCGAACAGTTTTTGGTAGAGGACTTTTATTTTTATCCTAGTTTAAGTTTTGTTTACCTGATTCATAAACATATATATCAACTGTATAATTATTGTACATTGCATGCATATGAAAAAGAAAATCTGTGTTCTTATGTAACCATATGTGGTTGGTAGTTTCCAGAATTCATAGTTGAGCACCTAACTAGGTAACAAGTCATATGTGCATGCTACCCATTGCAAACTCAGATGAAGAGTCTGTAAAGGCTCAGATGGTTGTGAAACTTTGCTTTTTCTTCCATTGCTATTTCACAGTTAAGCACAGATGGACAAATGCATATGTTCTTTTCATTCTCAGCTTTAACGGATACTGTCTTCTAGTTAAAACAGTATTGCCAAATTTAACTCACCATAGTTTTATGGAGATGCACTATGTTGAGAGTAATGCTTTGGAGGTTTTCTAGTAGTTTCCTTTCATAGTTCACAATAGTCAGAATAAAGGAATTAAAGAACGTCAGAGTTAGAGAAAAAGACAATTAAACCTGGATCCAGAAGTGACCAGGGGTTTCCTATCACAGGATGGTGTCGAACATGCTAAACTACAATATGAGAAAAATATTCATAATATTTTCTGGCCTTTTCTTATAAAAATAATTAAAGGTTGATGTACATTTGTTTAACTTATAAATAATAATTTCTTTATACTCTCATAATAAGACATCCATAAGTACACAGAAAGAAAGTTCAATTCAAGGTTTTCAATGAATCATTTTATATGACTGTAGATTCCAATGAGAACAGAAATAATTTCATAAACTTATTTTTAACTTTAAAATATTTCTGGTTTTACAATTGTTCTCTCAATTAAAAGTAAAAGATTTTAAATAATGTTTTAACATAATAGAAAATCTGAGTGTGCAATACAGAAGCAAGATAGAACTATTTGAAACTTACAAAAAATAGAACAACACAACCGATATGATGGGAAATACAACTCAGAAATGATGGGATCACAGTTTGAAGAGATGAAAGGCAGAAAGGCAGTAGGACTATTTAAAAAGCTGAATTGAAATGTGAAACTTTCCTAAAGATGGCAATTTGAGAACACATAAACTTCAAGCACAGCCATAGACGATCACAGACAGACTTTCTTGATTCCAGGTCCAAGTTTATTTTGATTTTGTTTTGTTTTGATTTTTGTTTTTGTTTTTCGAGACAGGGTTTCTCTGTGGCTTTGGAGCCTGTCATGGGACTAGCTCTTGTAGACCAGGCTGGTCTCAAACTCACAGAGATCTGCCTGCCTCTGCCTCCCGAGTGCTGGGATTAAAGGTGTGCGCCACCATCGCCCGGCTCCAGGTCCAAGTTTAATACCTGCTCTATTAATTATAGTGCCACACAAATGGATCGGGAAGGTCGTTAGCATGGGAGGACAAGTGAACAGCTAGCATGTGTTTTTCTGAATGCCAGCTCCTCAGGGGCAATGACTACATCACCAGCATCACTGAGAAAAAGTACAGATGTGATGCTGACTAGCACTTCCCGGCTCAGTAAAGTTGAAATTACCTAATAACCAATCCTAAATCAGGAGTTCTCAACAGTTGGAGGTGGGCAGCCACAGTGGTTAACAACCCAGATGGACGACTGTCCCAGGGATCCTTGTGAGGCATGTTTGGGGACCACTCTAACCAAATGAACCTACTGGCCATTTCCATCACTATGTATGTAGCAGCAAAACGAATTCAGAGAAAGGAGAGGTAATTTAAGTAAGTTAAATATTAAAGAAGTTTAGGCTTAGGTTAATAAAAGTTTTCTGATGATCCCAATCCCTACTGTGGGCTGGGGCTACTCATATTTTTATCTGTATTTCAACAAACTTGGGAAAGTGAAAATGAGAAAGGCTAAAACCATGTCCACGATCACATGGCTTGTAATTGGTTGGGGCATGACTTTAAGCCAGTTGGTCAGATCGCCAAGTCTCTATCCAGCAAATCACAGGTGCTTTTTAAAAGAAAGAAAACCACAGATAAAATCCACTTACCATCTCCTTTATACATAGTTCTCAAGAAGCACTTCTGGGTTTTTAAAATTTTAAATACTTTATTGGTAGATACAATATTAACAATAGGTAATGTACACTTAGGAAAATTATAATTTAATATTAAGATCTTATAAACATAAATGGAGGGGACTGAATGTACATGAACTAATTTGAAAATACTCCAGAAAATGTTACAACTAGAAATTTAATTTCAAACTGAAAAGTTTTGTCAAATAATTCTATGAATTTAAACTGTAAGTTAGAAAAAAGAATTAAGTGGAGGACTGTATGAATTACACAACCTAGCATTTAAGGGAACATTTTAAAGAGGTTTATATTATTGAAAAAACCACTTCTAAAATCACTTCTTTCAATAAAATTGGCTTATGTACCAATACCCTACAGCTAGAGAACAGGTTAGGATTCTTCATTGCTCACAGAAAAAAAAGTCAAAGAAGTTAAAGTTGAATGACAAGCTAAAAATCACCAAAACCTCAAAAAAACAAAAAAAAAGAATGAAAATATACGAGTAAACTAATTCTTTTTTTTTAAATTTCAAAAATTGGAGAATGACTTTTATTGTGATCCAGCTCTGACCAGACTTTGACACTGATCCATATCTGTGTTTCCTAACATTTTAAAATCAATGTATCTATTACTTTATTAAACAAACTATAGAAAGTCAATCAGATGAACAAAATCTCCTTGGTTAATGGAAGTATACAGAGCACAGGAAGAAAACTGGCACATTGAATAAGCTTTTATATGTTATTAGCAACTCCATTTGATAATCCAACTCTGCTAATCAAGAAGAATGCTAATTAATGGAGTATTGGCAGATTGTTTCCAGTTTAAACAATCTCAAGCACTCTTTGACTATACAAAGACAATGCAATTTTCCATTCCACTGACACATGCACAGAACGTTTGTGGATTTCCTTTTAAAATGTTGGCAGGTTCTTTCTGCCTAACTAATGTGCTGGATTCCTGAAAGAACTCAGTTGTCATGCAGAGTTACTGTTTATTATTTATGTTCCATGGCAAAGAAAATTTACCTAATCTCATTTTTGGCAACCATAACATATGAAAACCTTGTTTGTCTCATAAATTGTTCACTCTTAGCTTCCTAATATCTACAACAGATATGGACACATAGGTGAGTGCACTTTCAAAAACTATTTGAATTCTGTCGTGTGAAGTCTTTGGACAACATATTATCCATGCTAGGTGACTCCTTCCATGACAGGAGATAGCATTACTATTATCTCAACAACATGAGTGTGAACTCCAGACTCTCTGGGAAACCTGTGTGTAGGAACTCCACTCACAACTTACCCTCAGTGCCCGTTTCTAAGAAACATCACAGACACAGAGGATAGAATCTACAGTTGATAAACAAATCTCCCATAAGTCCCATGACATGAGTCTCACTAGTCTGCAAACCTCAGATAAGGATGATGAAATTTTAAAAAATAAGTAAATTCAATTATTTCAAATATGTAGAAACTCATAATAAAATTTACTTTGTAAATATATAGGTGAAAACATAGGTAGACAGATGTGGTTTTTATTTAAACTAACTATACCAATGAACCCGGTTATATAATCTTGGTTCCATGACTCCAGAATTATCATATATTTTGGAGATAATTTTTAAATTTAACATTAACAAAAATGTTCTATGAATTCTCATGAAAAGTGATTTTTAATTCAAGGAATTTTCAGACTATATAGATTTCTTCCTTAAAGAAAAAAAAAGACTAATAGTTTTACTCAATAGTTAACTAAACAACAGGAAGCTGCCCATCCAAATATAGTGAGCATTAAAATGCCTATAATTTATAGCATTATATTAGTATAAGCTTTAAGTTTGATGTTAAGTACATAATGAAAATATAAACACATAAATAAACATGACATTTATGTTTGCTCCTGAAGATTCTAAACTCATAGGCATATATAATGAGGAAATAATAAAGTTCTTTATACAGAGAGAGAATAGTCAAATGTCCCATCTAACATAAAGAAGGTAAAACAAATTTTTTCATAATGTCAGTGAAAACTGGTACCAGCTATATGCAGGTGTGGGCCGGACTTACAGTTCAAAGGAGCTAGAGCTAATGGCTTCTGAACAGATGCTTTATAACATCATCTCTCCTAATGTACATAACAGCCCTAAACTATTCACACACCAATATTACTACAAAGATTTTTATAACCAATTACTTGTAAATTAGTGGCAACGTTATTAAATGTCTTACTAACCCCAAAGTATCTCCTACAATATGAGTAGAATAGTGTGAAAGGAAGTGGCTTGTCCTCCAGAATTGATACCTGCCTGAGCCCTAATTACATTTTCAAGTTCAAATCTCATGAGTTTTAACCTCTCAGACACTTCTAATTGTCTTAAAGATAAGGCATCTAAGAGTCTGTATAAAATACAAGGAATAGTTGGTGTAAAAACACCGATGGCTTTAAACCAGGTAAAATTGCTTAAAAGGCTTCATGCAAACAAGCAAACAGAATAGTGAGGAAATACACTAAATATGCTTTGAAAAAGGAACAATGGCTCTGCCAGGCCTGGCGACATGGCTCCACAAGATCCTGGAGTTATGTCTTTACTGGGTTACCTCATATTATGAAGTTCATAGTAAGAAAGGATGTGTAAGAGGCAGTGGAATCAAAATTTTAAATGAAAAAGCCTAGATTATTAAAACATATTTTAATTAAGAATTAATTAATTAAGAACTTAATTAATTTAATATAATTAAGAATTAATTATGAAACTAGCTAGACATGGTGGCCCACATCTTTAATCCCAGCACTGGGAAGGCAGAGGTAGGTAGATCTCTGAGTTTGAAACCAGCTTGGTCTACAGAGTAAGTTCCAGGACAACCAAGCCTATACAGAGAAACTCTGTCTGTAAAAGAAAAAAACAAAAAACAAAAAACAAACAAACAAATAAGAATTTTGAAAACAAATGACTGAATCACTGCAACCCAATGTCACTAAATACAGGCTCGGCATCTTTGAAATTTCTTCTTTTTTTTCTTTCATTCTAGAACAATTTCAATTAAATTGTTAACTACTAACATTTGGAGAAAACTTGGTTTTCTGGCATCCTTTTTAAGCAAAGAACCAGTCATGTCAGAGTAGAAAATGGCAGAAACTAAAAATGAGCACTCATGTTTTCTGTGTGGCAGGGAGATAAACAGGCCAAACACTGGCCCAAGAAACCCACATACTGCAGGAGTTTGGGGCCAAATGTTTTCTAGATGATAAAGTGTACTTCGGATTCAGGCAAAAGCACTTCCAAGTTTTAATTATCTTTGCGTCAAACCAAACATGTGGGCAAGCAAAATATCAGCCATGGTTGTGGTCATGTGTAAACACGCAAGCCCAATCATGATCTAAGTACAAGCAAGTGTGCAGCTGTTGGTCTGAGTCTGCGTGCAAACGAGAGCGCAGGTGAGCCAGCTGACTCCCACTAGCCCCACAGCACCACTCCTTCAAATCAGCTGGACAATTGCTGTAGCTTAGATCCCTCGGGAAAAATCAAGACAAGTTTTTCTTGACACCTCAAGAAATAAATATAAAGCAGAGGTCATCAGCAAGATGAGGTGATGTAGTCATTTATCTTGCCATTAAAAATCAAAGCCACAATAGTCTACCAGGGTACTCTCTCTTCCAATTAAAAAAATACACTGTAAGTAATTTTGAGTATGAAGTGGTTTATTTTAGCCTACTTTCCTGCTGAATTTCCTGATAAAACAACCGATCAGTAAACTGACTTGCCTAAATAGGTATCAAATGAGATCACGTGGAAACTGTAGCTTGCAATACAGTAAGACAGGAAGGGTGACACTGTTTTAGCTAATTTCTTCATGCAAATCAACCAGGCACAATAATAATCCAAGGACTGAAAAAGACTGGGGTCATGCTTTGAAAGCCAGGATATTATCTATAATCACCATTTTGCATTATAGATACCATAAAATGGTAATGTGTTAAAGCTAAATGTAGTTAATCCACAATGCATATATCACAAACATCAAATAATGCCTAATAGTATGTACAATTTTGTCGTTTAAAGAACTATTTTTAATAGTTGATACTGTCATCCCCACCAACTTATCAATGATGGGCCACACAGGGAGTACATATGCTGCACTCAAAGAGCACAGCGCCAGACTTTGAGCTCTAACACAAAACCATTCGCTTTTCTCATTCAAAGCACACATAGACACACACACACACACACATACACACACACACACTGATAGTATATGCTGAAGAGGCAAGGGCAGGAGGGTCACGAGCTCTAATTCAAAACACACTGTTCTTTCTTTTTCCCCATACTTCATGTGAGTATGTAGATTTTCTTATGTGGGGCACATGTATATGTGTACAAGTGTACACTCATAAGTAGTGTACACCCCATACACAATGTATGGAGGCTTGAGGCTGGTGCCAGGGGTCGTTCTCAATTGCTCTCTACCTCACTCATTGAGGCAGGTATCTCCGATGAATCTGGAGCTAGCCAGTTTGCCAGGGGGATCACTAGCCTCTGCCTTCCAAATGTTGGAATTCCAAGATGAGAACCACACTGCCCATCATTTATGTGGGCTCTGGGGATATAAACTCTAGTCCCCACTCTTGTGCAATGAGACATTTCTCCAGTCCCCCAAATATATTCTTTTAGATTGGTATCTGAGAACATTTTCCTCATCTTGAAATTTTTGGAGCTCTCATTAGCATCCAAGCACCATCAGACTGTTTTATGTTTTGTTTTTCTTTTCTGAAGTCCCAGACAGCCCCCATATGTAGCAGCTTGGAGAGCCACAGAAGGAAGTGTGAGTGTGGCGGTGTGCATAGTGAGCTTGTGTTTGTGTCCATCTCCACTGCAGCTCAGGCTGTCGGACAGGAACTATATGCAAAGAAAAGTACTTCCCCCAGCATTCCCTACTGCTCCTCATGCTGGCTTTGTCACCGGATGGGGATGGTTTCTAAAAATCAATCTTATCTATTCAAAACTAATTGCAAAGTCTTTTTTGAAAAGCTTGATTATCCAGTCACAGACACTCCAAAATCACTGTTGGAAAGAATCAAGGGATCATTAAACACCACATCTTATAAGTAAGGAAGCTAAAAGCAAGAAAGGGAGGGAGGCATAGCTATAGCTGATGTCATGTAGTTAATTAGCTCCTGGCAGAGTCAGGAATGGAACCTGTGCATCACTGGGAATTGAACCCAGAGCCTGTGCACGCCCGTGAACTTGGACCAAGCTTTTTCCCCAGCCCTTGGAATCAGACACCTTGAGTCTCAGAACAGAGTTCTTTCCCCTGTAACATGTTTCTTAAATTAAATAATTCACTTTAATTTCTCATTAGTTGACTTTGTTAACCATTTTCCTGCCTAAAGAAGTAACATGGATTCTTTACTTATTTTAGCAGATTTGAATTTTCAAAGTATACCATACAATCTATCAATAAAATGCCAATCAAATGACTGAAGCAATCATTGGGGTGGGGAGAATATGTCAACGATACCACAGCTTTCCCTCTAGATTCCAGAGTCTTAAAGCCAACATGAAAGTCTTCCCATAATGCTGGTTTGGAGAGGTTAATAATAGTTTGGGTGAAATGAATATAGCAGAATCAGATACCTAAAAAATACATATAAAACTTTTTTATAAAATTGCTATTTTTCTTTTTTTCATTTTCACCGTATTATATTTGCCCTGACAGTACAAAAGTAATGGCAGGTGAAACTGCTATGACTTTAGCATGAATTTAGGCACCAGCACTGCCCTCTGCTAGCACACACTGACGCCTGGGAGCACATACTCACGTTTTATCAACAGGTTGACTTCACTTAAAATTTCTTGATAAAGCAGCAAAATAAATTAATTTTTAAAGTAAATTTGGAGTAAACTTTACAAAATAATGTGCATAACTAAATGAGAAATAAGAAATATTTCTACTACATGCCAAAATATAACACGTTGTCTTGAGGAAAAGCACTTGTATCATGCTCTGAGACCTGAACTGAGTGCTTTTCCTACAGAAAATTACATTTGATTGAGAAAATAAATGATAGATAAAGTGTGGTTATTCAGATTTGCATGTTTGACAAGGATTTTGAAAAAAAAGGGATTTTAAAAATTAGGTCCACAATTCCTGGTCTTCATGGTTTAGAACAAGCTATTTGTATGTTTCTAGAACATTGGCTTTCTTTTATATGCGATTTGGAATCTCTACCAAGAGGAACTGTTGTGAAATCATGTTAGATGTCTTTCTATGTTCAATAAAAAATGAGCATGCAGCTCTTCATCTGGGACTAGGAGGAGCTCCAGGCGGTTGACGGCTGCTGAGAGAGGGAGAGTCCATGTCCTCCAGGGCTGAGAGCCTGCACAGGTTGTCCAATCCCAAGGGGTCACCCTGGGCATGCATTCAAGTGAACAACACTACACAAACCAGTAGGTTGTTTATGTGTGTATACACAGATGTAACAGTAATATTAAATAAGAGGCCGCGACTTCAGGAGTGGAATACTTGGGAGGAGTTTCAGGGAGGGGAAGGTACAGGCGTGATCTAGATGCAGTGCTTGAGCATTCCCCAAAAATATTTTTGAAAGTGAAAGGAGAACCTATAAGTCATGCACACTGTTGGTAAGAAGACAAAATGGCAGCTATCAACTGACAGCTGGATAAAAAAAATGTGGTCTAGATCTGTATCACAAAACAGTACTGGAGACAAAGGATGAACTGCAGTCACAGAAGACGAAACCAACGAGGCAAGAGTGCTCAGGACTTAGGAAGAACAACAGGGACAGCCCTGCACTCTGGAGCTAGCTGCAGTGCAAACTGACCCGAAGAACGAAAAGATGGGCCCTGGAATGTAAGGTTATGAAAAGGTCAAAACACAGCCCAGCAATCCAACAAGAGAGCTGAGATGGGAAGTCCACACCAACTCCCCTAGCCTCTGCTTCTGCTTTTTGTCTCCCTTTTGCTTTGACCCAGAATCCAGTCACTGTTGAGGTCCATAATGCTAGCTGGGATTGCTTTGCAAAACCAGGCTCAGGATTAGGGTAGTGGTGTTGGTAAATCTGGGAGACAAAGTTGGGAGTACCTTTCTATCCATGCTGAATGTAAAGTTCTCAGAGGGAAACTGATGACAGAAAGCTGCCTCTACCCAGGTGAAAAACTCAGAGACAAGGTCTGTGCTGGAGAAAGCAATCGGAACTCTAGCTGTCCGGAGTTTGAAACACTGAAGAAGACATAATGATGCTTGTAAACCCAAATGATTCTCTTTATTTAAAATAAAATCCTTCTATTTTTCTTGAAGAAAAATAAATCTAAATCATAATTTGACCAATTCCTCTTTAACATCCTCATAAGTATGAACTAAACTCAGTTGTCATCTGAATGTCGCTGGAGATGGATGGCTTTTATAGAAAGGCCTACATTTTAGCCATCTTTACATTCCTAACACCTAAGCACTTGAGAACTTCTTTATAAGGGGTTGTCATAGAACTGGAGAGATGGCTTGGTGGGTAAGAATACTTGCTGTACATGCATGAAAATTTAAATTGGGATCCCAGCACCCATGTAAAAGCCCAGGGCATGGCCAGGTTTATGCCCTGTAACCCCTGCACTGTCAGAGGCAGAAACAGGAGAATCATTGAGTCCCCAGCCTAGCTCCAGCTTAGTTCCATGCTTTTTCTCAAGGGAAGAAAGTGGAGAGCAATAGAGCAAGATAGCCAACAACCACTCTGGCTTCTACGTGTGTACCTATACACATGTGCACACACACCCTGCCCCAACACACACACTGAAAAGAATGTTGACCAGAATAGTGGAACTGGTGAAAATATAAAGAATGAAAGTGCACAGGAAATTAGACTGTCCCTTAAGTTCTGGCTGCAGTTCTGATGAGAATTGCTTGCTTCTACAAAAAGAACCTCCTCAACTGACAGTAGACTTGGTATTCTCACTCTTCCTGTGGCAGGAAGTCAGGGGGAGGACAATAGCCACGCTTCTAAGGACAGTGTGAGGAGGCTAGGCAACTCTCAAAGCTGCTGTGAAGTAGACAAGATGGTGGGGGGTGGGGTGCAGTGAGAACCACTGGTAGCTCCGACACTGAGTGGTAACAAATTACACTTATCTGGTTGTTTCCTCTGCTCTAGAAGCACAACCTCCTTGTACTTAAAACAACAACAAACAAGAACCATTTAATGGACTTGATGTATGGTAAATGTTTATCAATCCAACACATTTCATATTGCTGCCACACAAGTTTATATGAAAGTCTACAGGGTTGTTTTATGTTTCCATTTTATATAAATTAGATGCCAGAGATGCAATTTTTGCAGTTTTCATTTAATGTTTCCAAACTTGTACATGTTAGTTTCTGTAGTTCTTTCCCTGTGTCTGTGGTTTGACTGCGATTAAAAGCTACACTAGAAGAACATTCTCATGTGTATCTTTGGCACAGAAGTCCCTCCTCGGTATTGCTAGGTGTCCAGCAACTGTGCTGACAGCAGCTTGCTGCAAGTACTCACTCCCTACACTGATTGCTAGTCTGAGATGAAATGGTGTCTGTCTGCCACTTTGTCTTTTCCTTTTCTTCAGATAACTCTTTCCATGAAGTGTCTATTTCATGTTGAACCAGTTTCGATCTAGCAAGAGATGTTGGTCATATTTATTCTGGTTCCAAGGTCTTAGTGTTTATGTCTGTGAAGAATTTTCACCAAAGACAAAAAGCAGTACTCTGAGCAAAGGAATTTTGAGTTTTCTTCTAGAAATCAGGAAGTGCAGTGGTGGCTCTCTGGACATCCTTCTTGTTATAAATCTTCTCAGTGTAGTCCTAGGCTTTGGTAGCCTGCGCTAGCTTCATCACTAGACCCCACATCTAAGCCAAGTGACTGCACATCAGCATGAAGAAGGATAGGAAGAAGTTCCATGTGTTAAAATGTCTCCATCCAGTATTATGAAGGAAAGTTGGAGATCCAAGAAAAGGGTAGAAACCTACAAATACAAATGCTGTCTGTCTCTGAGTTCCATTGACTTTGAAGGGAAACACTGGTACTCTTTGTATTCAATTCCTCATTAATGTTCTCCTTAGAATGTCTAATCTCTTCTCTCTTCCCTTTCACTCTGGATACTTTCACATCGAATATGTACTTAAACACACAAAATTAGAAATAGATACAATGAACAATGCACACATTAAAGCCACACTGAAGCTGGAAGCTGTCTAGTTGACACATTGGTTTTTTTAAAACTAAGATGCAAGAACAGGCTTTCCTATCAGTTACTAGTGGAGATAACTTAGAAGAGTAAAAGTGTGTTACCCCATACACTCACACAGCCTTGTGTCTGGTTACAATCCATTCCAATGAGAATGAAATACATCTTTGTAGTGAAGAAAGAAAACAATATTGCAACAGTGTGTAAATAGATAAATGCAAATTAAGAACACCAGTTTCAAAACCAGCCTCACATAATAAAACTCTTCTAACAAAACTATTCCCAGAAACCTCATTAAATTTGACAGACTATTTCTTGTTGGCACCTTTAAAGTCTATTGTCACAAAGAAGACTTGTTAAGGATACTTATACCTACATTTTGATAGTACTAGATGGTCTTATGACTTTAATACCTTACAACAATACTGTCCAACAGAACTTTCTAGATAAAGGAGATTTTTTTTTGCCTCTTTGCTGGTTAATATGACAGCCACTGAACAGATACAGTGATTAAGCACTTAAAATGTGGTGGAAGAACTAAATTTTAATTCTGGTGAGTTTCCATTAACTTGAATTTATTAAACAGCCATATATTGCTAGTAGTCCATATTGAGTAGCAGATCTAGAGCTATCTCAAAAATCTTTTCCATTTTTCAAAGCCTAAACACTGGTTTCTAACTATACAAAGTAAGCAGCCCGAATTGGGAAATCTCACCCCAAGATCAAATACTATCAACAATGAGTAATTTTTCTCCTTTAAGTGTTGAAATTCTACACATTTGCTGCCGTGTAGCCCTGTGTCTTATGGCCTGGATCCCATTTTCACCGGTGTTATCTAACCTGTGGCTTCCCAGGTAATTTAGCTTTGTGTTCTGTATTCTGCTGATCTGTGTCCTTGGGCATCTCTGCTTGGCCCTGCAGGATGACTCAGCTGTATTAACCATGAGCCCAGGCTCCCAAACTCTCTTTTTCCATAAGGAGATGCAATTTCCACTGGATGATCACTGGATGATCATTTGTATTTTAATAAATAAATCTTGCCTGAAGTTCAGAGAGTACAACAGCCACACTGACCAGCTTTACAGACCAGGCAGTGATGACACATACCTTAATCCAAGTAGCCACACTAGTTTGTCATAGAAACCAGGTGGTAGTGGTACATGCCTTTAATCCCAAAACTAGATAGACATATAAAAAATGGGAGGAGATAGCTCTCACACACAGTCTCATTCTGAGATTCCTGGAGGCAGGATTGCCTATTCGGACTAAGGTAGAGGTAAAAGCCAGTGGCTGGCTCTTTTGCTTTTCTGACCTTCATGTTGAACCCCAATTTCTGTCTCTGGGTTTTTATGAATTGTTCTATATTCCACTTCCAGACCATGACTAGGCATCAAGTCCATGGTTCTAAATTCATGCCTAGTTCTGCTTTCTCATCTCCTCAAAGCTGTAACTCCTTAAATGGAAATTGTTGTACACAATTTGATGACATGATCCTTAAAAATAATACTGTTATATTTACTACAACAATCTTCTGTAGCCCTCAAATCCAAAACACTGGTCACTCTGAGAGTGGCAGCAATCCTGTTGTTTGGGTGAGCAGAAAAAGGCTAAAGCTGACTTCTGATATATCTTACAAAGAGCAGAAAATTACACTAACAGCACCTGGTGTGACAGGAAGACTTTTGAGCAGAACCACACAGGGTCGTTGTTGCAGAGAGATGGCAATCTTATCCAACTGCTTCTCATAGTTTTAACTTAATAATTAACTGGAGTACAATCTGTTATTAAAATTCTATTCATGGTTCATAAGGTTTCGCAGTAAACACAGACGTCTGCATGCCATTGTGCTAGAAGTGTAAAAAGCCCAGAAGGCTTACTAGCAGCCAGTGTCTGCAGCTTCTGCTCTGTTCTACTGTTGTTTAGGTGACATACCCCCACATCCTTCACTGCAGAGCAGCAGATCGGTTAACCCAGAAAAGCAGAGTATACTATACGCAATACCATGCAGAGAGACAGTGCAGGTCTACACTGAAGATAATAGCAGGCAAGAAAAACCAAGGTGCAGTTCCACTAAAGGACAACCAAGAACCTCCAACTTGGAGAATTTAAACTAGCAGAAAAAGAGGAGATTTGCACTCACAGGATTATAAATGGAAAATTTAAAGATATAAAAGAATAGAAATGATGACCAAATTCTCAAAACAAAGAAACACATAGTTCCTATTGTGATGTCATAGCCAGGAGAGTAGTAATTGGTGCCTGTTGTTTAGCTTGCCCTCTCGGTTCCTCTGTCTGGTTCAAACACTAGTTCAAAAGAGTCGAGAAACTCATGAAGAAGTGTGACCCAGTCTTGTCTGGGTGGCCCAGAAGAGGCAGAATGCAGCAGCTGTAATCCCAGCAGCTCAGAAAGGACAGTAGCTTAGCAGCATAGAGTCCTTAATTCAAACCTTGGCATGGCCACTATTATTATCTTGGTGTCTGGAGAAAGTTGCTCTTTATTCCTGAACTCTTCTTCCTCTTCAGTGAAAGAAGAGTGAAGATGCCCACCTCATAGCCTTAACATGAGGATTGTTTGAGATAAAATACACAAAGCAATGCAGCATACAGCATTTGCTTAATAAATGTTATTTCTTGTTATTGTCATACTTTCTGCTCTTGGTTTTAAGAAAGTTTTTTAAACAAATATTCTTGGGACTGGAGAGCAGTGAAGAGTACTTGCTGCATTTGTTGAAGACCTGGTCTGATTCCCAACACCCACCTGGCAGCTGACATCCATCTGCCACTCCAGTTTCACGGGATCCAATGCCCTCCTTGGGGACTGCACACATGTAATGCAAAACATATATACAGTTAAACATTCATACATATAAATAATGCAAACCCTACAATAAGCAGTCAAGGTGGATCTATAGGTTGACTGAAATTCTACAAATATATTCCTTCTTAAAAAACAGAAGAATGAGTAAAATGAATTCTCAAGACCTCATCTTGGCTATGAGATTTATGTTCAATAAGAAAAGTTTCGTTCTGGTTGGCAAGATGGCTCAGCAGATAAAGGTGCTTGCCATTAAGGCTGACAACTCAAGCTTCAGCCCTATGGACCTACATGGTAGAAGGACAAACAGACTGCCACAAGTTGTCCTCTGCCCTACTCAAAGGCAGTATGGTGAGTGCCCACACACATACACACTCTAGTTTTCTTCATGAAACAGAATATATAATGCAGAAGGCCTCCTCAGAGTTCTTCCTGGTACTTTACAGGGAAAAGAATCAATCATGTTATTTCCTCTAGTATTGTTTGAAGCTTACCTCACATGAGAGTCTGTAAAGAATGCTCCCTCAGGTCACAGAGGTCTCTTCCCCTCCTTCCTGACATCCAAACTGAATTTACACAAAGACCTGGGACAAGTAACAAGCCTAGGAGAAGAATGCTTTCACATCCCCCTGGGAGAGCAGTTAAACCTGATAGCCACAGCAGATAGATACACAGTGCACAGCCACATGCTTCCAGGCAAAAGCCCCCTGGCACAAATTGGGCTCCTTTCAGTAAGCAGCAGAAAAGAAATCCAGGGCTCTCAGTGGATCCAAAAGCCTGTGTTTAAGCAAAACCACAGCATGGCTGTGCCTATTTTGTTTTCTTTAGCTTTCTTTTAAAAAAACAAACAAACAAACAAACTTCTATTTATGTGTTCTTGATGTTACCAACTTAAAGTCTGGCCCTCAGTACGTTTCCCCACATTCAGCCACAGACAAGTGTAAAGTACTCTGTGAGCTTCACTGTCTCACAGCATCAGCACCAGGGCGAGGATCGAACAGTAGAGGAGGCCTCACTGACTGCATCCAGATAAAACAAGATGCTTCAGGAAAAGGTATAGAAGCTAAAAGTTGCTGCAAATTAAGTCAAAGTGGTAAAAGCCTGCTTCTTCACAAGGTAATCAAAGGTATATCTCAAAACACTCCCGGACTAGAACGTAAGTCACAATCTCTAGTTGAGACTGTCAAAGAGCCAGGACTGAAAATGTCCTAAGTTAATAACAATATGCAGGATTCTTTTATATTCTCTCTCCTATTGGTAACCACACTGCTTATAACAAACCTTAAAATGAGTCTACTCCCAATAGAAAACTGAGATTTCTCTCCAATCATCTCAACTTCTGACTTGATTTGAAAAATGTGGTCAGAGCCGGGAGCCATGCGCACGTGTGGATTTGATTCCATCTGCACTCCTGCCCTAATTCTTGTGGCTTGGACCTCCTCCAGATGCTCTGCCTTACTCTGTGGTTTGTATTTGAGATCCCTTCTCCTGATTCATTGCATTCTCCTGATTGACAAACAGATTTAGATATGAAAACAAACAGTTACCTGCCTGTAATTGGTTTCTAACAGCTGCGCTGTTGTAGGCTTTTAAACCACAGTGAAGTTGCCGCCCAGATATGCTTCCTGTTCAGTTCAGGGGAGAGCGTGGGGGCTGCAGTTTCACTTGTAGTCTACCATTTAGGAGCCTTGACTATTCACCAAGATAATCCATGACTTAGATGTATCTATAATCTATTTACTCTATAAACTGAAATATATGTATAATTTTATATTTCACAAATTGAATTTAAGTGAGCATACACTGGATCTTAATTTTCTAGACTGGTGGGCCTTTTTGATTGATCAAATGCAGAATAATCTTCAAAGGAAAAGAGTTACCTGCTGTTATATGCACCACTTCACTGATAGGTTAAAATATTATACCAAAATTAATTATCTAATAATAGTTTTCCTTATAACACCAACTGAATTACACAAAGCACACCAGACTAGTGACAAGAACAACTTTCATGCTACCAACAATTGTAACTTCCTCTGAATTCCAGACTAAGAGAGTTGGGCCTAGCATTTTAAAATTCCTGTGGAAATCAAATGTATTTTAAGTATCAGCTTTGATTATTTAATCAGACAACTTGCATTTTGCCCTGGCTAATTTTGAAGGCTGATAATATTTTACTCATAAAATAATTGCGCACCTGTTGTGATGGGAGCCCGGTTAAACAAATGTGAGCAGCAACACAACTCTTTGCTTTAACTGCAGAACTCAGATCTCTTATTATTGTGTGAAGAAACCTATTTTTAAAGGCGCAGAATGGATCTCATTTAGATCTGATATCTTCTATAGAGAGATGTTAAAGAATATCATAAAAGCACACACAACAGATAGCTGAGAGGAAACACTGGATGAGTCTACTGAACCAGATGCCTGTGGAATCCCACCTGTCATCAAAAACCTGTCTTCATCTGCCTCACTCCCTCTCCTGGCCAAACCATCTTAATGATGGTGAGCTATTTCTGTGAAGCGAGTACTTTCTTTCCAGTTTATGATCAAAGGAGAAAATAAAACGTGGGTCGACAGAAACTCTACCCCTCTCGCACTTTTCTTATTTTCAGACCCTTTCAGCATTAGGGGTCTTTTTCAGTACCCAAATTCTCTGAGCTTTAAAAAAAAAGTCTGGGCAATCATGAAGAGAGTCAAACTTGGACCTTTTTCTCTGTGGTTTCTGTCATTTTGAACAGACTTCCTAAAAGCTACCAACTTGTGTCTATTTAGTCCATTTCTTGGTGTAATCAATACCAAAGTGCTGGAAAGAGGCTCAAGGAAAGATAATTTATCTGAAATTAAACTAGCTAAAACGTGAAGGCAGGTGGTGTGGCCAGTGGTCCACACCCTTGAAGGCTGTATTCAAAGAGGGGTTTATTTTATGTTACTAAACTTGGAGACTGTATCCTTTACAATGTAGGGCCTATGCTAATTTCATCCTGGCTAATGCAACATATGTTACCACCAGGGTTCAGAAAGTGAATGAATTTTTAAAAGTGACCTAAATTCTCCAGAGTTTTCTTTTTCAATAGTTTAATGTAGACATTTAGATTGAAGGGGAATCACAAATAAACGAATAATTGCATCAAATTCCCCCAGTGCATTAAATATGCACTCAGTGGTAATTACCAACATTGGTAACAAATTTAAAATGTAGATAATAATGTACAATTTATGTTCAGTGCATAGTCCTTATTCATAAGAACAGCATTTGGACAAAAATACACACATTTTATTAAGTGGTCTGCCTGTTTTTTCCTTTTTTTTCCATTCAGACAAATGACCTAAATACTAGGATTGTAGGAGGTCCAGAAGCACATGCAAGTTTTTATGGAATGTAAGCATGCCCCCACCCTGAGAATTTGCTCAAGAGCTAATGCTAAACTAAAGCAATATCTAGGGTGCTCTCTGGCTCCTTTACTCTTTAAACACAGAGCACTGGTAGGCCCCCTAAGAACAAGAGCCTAAAAATGTTCCAGGACTTTTTCTTCCAAAAATTAGTCATGTATAAATATTACCACAAATGTATATTTTAAACCTCTGTAATTTATTCAAATGAAAAAGGCTGAGGTGAAATACAGCAAATGAATGTTAGTATATATAAATTCTTTCTAGTTTGTATTTACTAAAATCTCTGTATAAGTGCTAAGATAAGTGTATACATAGTAAATTTCATCTACCACAGTTACGTTCAAAACAAATTAAGCCAATACAGGAGAGGTAGCTCTAACAATAATCTCAGATCTCAGGAGGTTGAAGCAGGAGGATTGCCATGAGTTCTAGGCTAGCCTGAGCTACAGGGTAATATTTATTCCCCAAAAACCACCTACCAAAGCAAAAACAAACAAAAAACCTTATGCAAACTATGTGTCAGAATTGTTAACTGTGGAGTCCTATTTTAACAAAAAGAACCAGTTACATTGAAAGTCACTTAAATTTTTGAGTAAGACAATTTGACCTTGCTTAAACACAATAGTTTAAAAATACTACAAAAGACTTGAGAGGTCTGTGATATCTCACTCACCTATTGTCACAAGATGGAAATAATGCTGGACTAATGTGTACAGACCTAACTTTTCTGAAAGTACTTTAATTATCAACAACATGATTTTTGGTTGAACAAACATTAACAACATACTCTGTGTTGTAAACTTGACAGATGCATATGATAATGTCAGTTTCTTGGCCTATGAGATCTCCTCTCAGACTTACACTTACTTGCTGGCTCCTGTCCTATAAAATCACTTGTGATATAAGAGGTAGTTACCAAATACCCTTCTTCCTGTTCCCGCTGGAAACTAACCGGAAACTTCTTTCTTTACAATTCTTTTTTTTTTTTGGTTTTGAATACATATACTTGCCTCTATATTCCTGTCACCACTAAATGTTCCAGACATCCCAGCCTTCTTGTAGCTGACCAATCATTTCAGACAAGTTGCACTCTCTACATGGCTGATTCTACCTCCATGGAATCATCCAAATGCAGAGTAAGTAAAACTTAAATTGATGTCTTGGAAGACATATCACACTCAATTCTTCTCACTTTTATGAAGATGGAAAAATGTGACGATGTTGTGAAATGATCATGCCAACCTCTGAGAGCGAGCAGTTTCGTTCAGTTTGACTAGATGTGCCATTCCACTTGCAGACCCCTCTTGTACAATGATCCCTGTTAGTGAGCCCTACTCATCACAGAGAATGTATGGGTGAATGTATGGGTGTTAATGGCTATGTTCTGGGATTGTATACTAATTTTGAAGTTAAAAAAAAAAACAAGTTTCTGTTTAAAGAATATTACCTACTGTGGTAAAGAACTCCACCCCGCCCCACCCCCATCAGTCTATAGCTGATATACACCATTAAAACTCCACTGTGTTTCACTAATTCCACCAGGAGAACTACAGATGTCCTGCTAGCTACCATTTCCTGGTAAGCAATCTGAAGGCTTCCAGGAAATTGCTAATGACCTTCATTTAACTGAAAATCTAGGCTGCAATTAGTGAAGTTTTCCTCCTCCATACTGTTGCGACGTTTATTTTCATCACAGCAACCAGGAAGGACAAGGTAAGGTGTGTTGTTTTCATGTTATATCAAAACGTATCCCTTTTAATTTTGCTATATCCCTGATGGACTAATGCATATTAATGTAATCATAATTGCACAAGAATCCTTTAGTTCTTTTTACTTCTTCCCAATTTTGCCTCCTTTCTGACTCTGGTGTGTAGCTCTTGCTAAAATTAGCCTTTTAAAAATGGAATCACTGGGAATATTTTATAATTGGAGACTATTTTTACATTTAGGAATCTTTCATAATTAAAACTTTTGAAACCAGATATGATTTTAAAGTTTTGTGTTCTAATTATAATAATTAACTACAAGAGAGAAGTTTCCAATTCTTATTCATTGAATTTAAAATATGATTATGTGGTCAATGCAGTAACAATAAAGAACAATTTTAGCCAGTGTTATATTTATAAGCAGAACCTGCTATTAAACTTTAGTATTTTCTTTTATGTAAACATTGATTTCGTTAATTAGATTCAACTGATCTCACCCCAACATATCGATTTCTTTTAATCCCAACAGTTAACAATGAGTCTAATGTATCATAATACTTTAGACCTTAATCATATAGTAGGAATTTTTGCCAGTAGCTTTTGTTAGAATTTTAATTAAGAAGACCTTGCGTCTCCAACCTCCAGTGGAGGGGGGAGGTTTTAATTGCTTGCATGTATATCACACAGACTTCAAAAGAAGGAAAAGATGTTTATAGCAGAGAGTACAAAGGAGAGCTCTGAGATGTCTACATTCATGCAAAGCGGTGTAATTAGAAACCGTGGGTGCTGCTGGATTCAAATGTGTATGTGTTCAGAAGGGGCTGCTTTGTGCATTTGTTGCTGGCTAAAGGAATCCAGGAGTTCTCCTGTAATTACTCACTATTGATTACAAGACGTCCAAGACTTTGTGAAATTGGCTAAACATGTTATTTGGAGCAGAATACTAAGTTTCTGCTGTAGTAATTTACCATGTGGTTTAGAGCAGTGACTTTCTGGACTGATCTGGAGAAACGCAAGTCGGATTGTGTAGCAGACAAAAAGCCTCCAGGTCTAATTTTTGGAGTGTCTGTGATCTTTGATGTGACTCTGAAGTCCTACACTACAGGGACATGTACAGAGGTACTGGATCAATCAATGGCACCATCTCATAAGACCAGGAGGTAAGAAGACAACATCCCTGAACTCACAAGTTACCATCTAAAGCAACTCAGAGCATTAAAAAAAAAAATCAATTTAGAAGTTTCAGATACATGGAATCTAAAGAAGCACTGGCATGCTATTATTGGAATAGTTTTTTTAAAAAAAAAATCACCAAATGAATAACCTTTGGTGGGTTTATTGGCAAGATGGCACAAGATTCGCCCTTAAGTATTCCTGTTTTGTTTTGTTTCTAGGATTTATTAATTTTCATAAATACATGTGAAAGCCAGCTTATATGTATGAGTATCACGTGCATGCCTGGTATCTGTAGAAGCCATGGAGCACGCAGTTATACGCTACTATCCGGTTGCTGGGAATTGAACCTGAGTCCCCTGCAAAAGCACCAATATTCTTAACCACTGAGCCATCTCTCCAGGTCCATCCCTTGTTTTTTGAAGTCTCCCCAGAGGAAGAAGAGATTACCATAAATTTATGAGTAGAAATTCAGGAAAACTCATTTATAAATAAATATGCAAAATATACATTAGTAGTTCCTGCCCAGCCAAGCAAGTCCTATGATTGCTTACTCCGCGGGCAGCTTTACTCCTGGAACAGAGGATTATGCAAACAAAACAAAACAGAAAAGGCCAAGGTAGGGAGCAAGTACCCACACACTTTTCTGTGGGAACTGGACCCTGCCTAAGCTACTTCTAGAACACCGTACCCTGTTTGACCTTTGTGTCCTGAAATTAAACCACAACTCTGCATACCTGTCCTTCCATGGAGAATTCTTGTTGGCATCAAAATGGAAATGAATCCAGGCCCTCAGAAGTACTTCACAGGGCTGTTAGAATAAAGTTCCTTTGTGGTCCCTGCTGTATTTTACTTATGTGCTGTCTCTGGTTTTGGGAACAGTCTCACTGTGTAGTCCAGGCTCACCTTGAACTCACAATTTAATTCAAGCTGGCCTCAAACCCACAATCTTCCTGCCTCAGCCTTGTGAGTTCTAGGATTACAGTCCTGACCCCATTCCCAGATTACCTTTATGTTTTTACTTCAGCAGTTGCTTCGAGCACAGTTGTGGTAGTTTGTATTATATGTGGCATATAATTTCTAACTTTAAATCTTTAAAAACAGCCCTGACAAAAGAACAGGGCAGCATGTCTGCTCTTCAGCATGAATGTTCGCTAAAGTCAAATCCCTCAGACACAGAAGTGGATACTACACATGATTGTATTTCAGTAATAGCTTTGAAAACACTGGAACCACTTACAGAAATGTCACTGAAAAATGTATTTTCAGTCATTTTTCCATCAGAAAAAAACTACTTCATTTTTCTAAGCTATAGGCGGCCATACCTTGTATGCATTTACCTTATACCTAAATGTAGATAGTAAAACATTTACTCATAATTAACACTAGAAAGGAATCATTCTTTTCCTTATTCCCTTCATCATGCATCATCTTGGTGTCTCTTAGCATCTGGGTGTTTGACAAACATAAGCACAGTTCAGTCTGTGCTAACGTAAACAACTGTTTCTCTGGCACGGTTCCCAAAGACGTGCCTGCCACCATATCCAGGGAAAGATTGTGAAGCAGGGAGACTGGCTCAAAACCTTTCCTACAAACCTAGAACAGGGTGAGCCTCTGCACAGCAATAGGACGCAGATCCATATGCTGCAGGCATGGCTTGGGGTCACCACCGCTTTCAGAAATGCGTCAAACCACGGCTATCCTGGAATCCTTCCAAACTTGGCACAACTCAAACTTGACCACACTTCTGTCTTGTACTGTCTTCTTGCCACAAGTCTCTACCTTCTCTCAGCCATTTAAGCATAAATGGCAGTAAGATTTGTATAGTGAGGCCATGTTGCCTATGTCATGTTACATGTCAAAATCAAAGGTACACACAGAGCCAGTGCATGCCGCGGGGAGACCAGGGGCCTGATCCAACTTTTCCCTCTGACAGTGATAAGACCTCAGAGAACTTAAAAGCACTCTGTCACGTCAAGCAGAGACTCCTAAAACCACGCTCAGACCTCACCTCTACGACTTCCTGCATCCTCTGAATGGCTTATTTCCTGTTCTGCTTTACTCAGGTGTCAGAGTCAACTATCATGAACATTAAATATTGTAGAACTTTTGTTATTTTCTCTTTGGTGGATTTTGAGATAGTCTCATTGTGTAGCCCTGGCTGGCCTGGGAACGTGTAGTCTAGGCTAGGCTAGATCTACTTGCCTCTGTCTCCCTAGTGCTAGGATTAAAGGAGAAAACCATCATATCTGGACTCTTGCTTTGTTTTTTCAAGGGAGGGTCTCATTATGCAATCCTGACTATTCTGGATTTCACTATATAGACCATGGTGGTCTTTAACACACAGAGAGCTACCTGTCTCTGCTTCCAAGTGCTGGGATTAAAGGTTTTTCACTGCCATGCCTGCCTCAGCCTCCTGAGTTAAAGGTGTGAATCGACACTCACAATTTTAGGTACTTTTACACTTCTATTTTGTGAGCAATAAAGAATCTCACAAGATTTTATTACCATATTTCCTGTTGACATGGGATGGAAACCTCCATGTTTCAGGCATCCTAAGTTAACACACACACTCCAACTATATCAATATCAAATGCCACAACTTCTTCAAATGCTGTTTTGTGTTTTAAGAACAAGCTCCCTGTTATCCCAACTCCCTAAAACAGCACAAAACAGAATTTTTTTCTCTTACCCAACACAACTTCAAGTCAGATAGTATGTGTAAGGCTGATCCCTCCTTCCTGTCACAATAAACGTTTGGTGCTTTTCTTCATGAGACCACTGCTATTAAACTCGTGCAAGTTGCCACATTTTATCCCCAAGTATTACGGTAACTGAGAAGGAGATGGCTGCAGAAATGTGGCAGTGCACAATGCTGTGGAGTCTCCTCTTGGCATATTTAAAGGGTGCTTGGGGACTATTTCAGGCGTTCTTACCATACTGAGAAAAATAGAACTCTTTGAGGCAATGTTCTTATCAATTGGCTTGGCTGCAAACCACCCAACCAGAATGTATGTGTAATAGAAACAAACTGTTATCTGCCTTAAATATAAACAATAAAAGCAGTGGCTGGAGAGATGACTCAGTGGTTTTAAGAACATTTGCTGCTCTTCCAGAGGACTCAAGTTTGGTTCCCAGCATCCATGCATAACAGCTCCCAAACACCTACAACTCCAGCTCAATTTGATCTGACCCCTCTAGGTTCCTCAGGGACCTTCCTTCATTCCTGTGCACATAGCCACACGAGCACATACATACACTTAACTAAAAATAATAAAATAAACCACTAAAGAAGCAAACAATGGCAACTCATACTAACTCAGCTGTAGTTAGACCACTATTCACTATCCCCTGATTTTAGCAGCCTTGTGGTGCTTCATTTGGATAGTAGTACATGAACCAATTTTATTTATTTATTTTTATTTTTCCATTCAAAAATTTCCACTTCCCCCCCTCCTCCCATTCCCCTCCCGCTCCTTCCCCCACTCATCCTCCTCCCTCCCCCTCCAGCCTTAAGAGAGGGCAGGATACCCTGCTCTGTGGGAAGTCCAAGGCCCTCCCCACGAAGCAATTTTTAAAGTGCAATCTTTAAAAGAAATTACTGTTTCCTGGTTGTATAGAAATATTAAGCTCTCTGGATTGAAGGCTCATTTTTCAATACTCTTTTATCCATTCTATCATTTCTTGATTATCCCACCAGGACTGATGGTGGCTATTCCCTCCTTTCAATAACTTTGTTACACTGTATGACTTGTTTGTTTGCTTGTTTGTTTGCGACAAGGTTTCTCTGTAGCTTTGGAGTCTGTCCTGGAACTCACCCTATAGACAAGGCTGGCCTCGAACTCACGGAGATCCGCCTACCTCTGCCTCCTGAGTGCTGAGATTAAAAGCATGTGCCACCACACCCAGCTACACTGTATGACTTTAAAACTTATAGAAAATATTTAAAGACAGATTAGTTAGCAAATCATGTAATTATTAAACATTCATAAAATGACAAAAATTCTAAAAGCACAGTCATGGTCACATAAAAGTATTTATAAAAACACACCCACAATCAAGTCCTTTATTATTAAGTTTAAAAGTTCTTAAAGAAGCATTTAATGTGGGAATTTAGAATATATAAAAACAAACAAAAAGTATGAATAAAATATAGAATGAAGAAACAGTAAAAATAAAAGCAAGATGATGTGACTGGTGTGCTGAAAAGGAGTGGTACCAACACACAAGCCCTAACATTGCCTCTTTAAGGGAGAGGAGAAGTAGTAGAAAACCTACTGCCAGGGGAAAGTGAAAGACAAGAGGAAAAACAAATTTGCAAAAGTGAAATTCAGATATATAACAGAAAACATGCAGGAGCCCTGAAATAGCAGATGCTGTATATTAAATCCATGTTAATACATTTGAAAATCTCACAAACTATATGATTTTATAAAAAGATACTTTATGACAAAACTGACCTAAAAAAGTATGAAGCTCTGGTGTTTTTCTGAATATATTATTCAAATTTCAAGAAAGAAAAAATATATATAATCTACTTGCTATGTTCTATTATCTAGAAAGGGAAGAAAATGCCGATTCTACTTTGAACTCTGGAAGTAATATGTTATATAATATGTGTATATGTATATCACATATTCAATTACATATATGCTATATAGCACAAATAAAAAGTCACAAATTAACACAATTTATGAGAGATACATCCTGCAGGACATTTGGAGGAGACTATGCCACAATTAACCTGGATTTATTTCACAATAAAGTCAAAGACCCCAAACCAGAAACATGTACCACAAAGCATGGCACAATTCCTCACAGAGACACCTAAGAGACTAGAACTAGAACTATATTGTCAGTGATCAAGAGCAACTGGCGTAGGCATGGTGGGGCCTGTCTGTCATATCAGCACAAGGGAGCTAGAGGCAGGGGAGGCAAGGTCATCCTTGGCTATTATGAATTCAAGGTCAGCCTGAAATACATGAGATGATATTTCAAAAATAAATCAGCTTATTTTAATGCAAAGTTTAAAATACTAAAACCAACACTATAAATTAAACACTGTGCTGAAATACCTGCTACTGACTCTACTGTTCTTAGTAATCTAGGCAAGGTGGCGCAAAGTGATGAGGAGACAAGGAGTCATTCTTGTCAGCTGCAACATTATTAGGCCTAGTAAACCCCCAAAAGGGAAACTAAGGAGTGAGCCAGTAAAATTAATCTGTAAAACTTAGTATAATCTCTAACTACAGGAACAGAAATATCTCAAATATGGATAAAACAAAAGGAAATGTGCAGAATTAAAGCCAAAACTTTCCTGAGGGACATAAGAATTGATTAGGGGAATTGAGAGGTAGCTCCTTGGTTAAGAGCATTATAGTAGACATCTGGGGTCTGTTGCCAGTACCTTCATGGTGGTTCACAACTGCCTGTAACTCCAGTTCCAGGGGAATTTAATGCCCTCTTCTGGACACAGTGGGCACTGCATGCACATACTTGAAAGCAACACACACACACACACACACACACACACAAATATAAAGCATCTTCAAAAAAGAATTGAATAAATTGTTCTCAATAAAAATATGCAATTTTATAAATATGTCTGCTCACCCAATAGTTTTATATAAAGGTAATTTTAAGACATTTTGGAATGTTAATTAACACACTGATATAAAACAACCCAAGATAAACTTTAGTAAAGATTGAAAATATGTTGGATAAAAGTTATGATAAATATGAAATATACTATATCAACAATTATTGAAGTACTAGTAAAAGTTTGTATAAATGGTTCCAAATGTATAATTAAATGTAAGGAGAAATCCTATTCCCAGTCAAGAGGGGTCTGAGCATTCAGTTGGAGTGTATAATGTTATTTTATAACTGTTTAAAACAACTATAACTCTAGTTGACATAACACATCAAAATATAATCAGGAGGGAAGAAAAAGTTAAATGCTTCTACACAGAACTAATTGAAAGACTATATGGCAAAATCATATTTAATCTCAAGAGTGGGAGAAGCCTGCACAGACCAACTGCAACAGAGTCACGCATGCAAAGGGGAAGAAAGACAGGCATGTGTGCACGAGGGTGTGATGCTATGAAATACACCCCAGAGTTCTCAAGTTCTGACAGTCTGGCACACTCTGGACAAGCCTTAGAAGGAAATGAGCAACTTAGTGTTGAATAAAAGGCTTGGTTGACCCAGGGAAGCCTCATTTTGTGCCACAAGCTTGCCAAAATGATTTTTAAAGATTGTCTATCCAGATGAAACTTATACTAAGAAGTAGCAGCTCATAGGGGATGTACTAACTTTATACAAAACTTAGGGAAGAGATGAAAGCCGAAACAGAAAGCTTGTGCCACAAGATTTAGGCAGAATTAAAGAATGCTTTTGTTTTATCACGTGCTTTTTTTCTGTTTTTTACAAATAAATATGTACAAACTGCAGCTGGCAAAGTCACACACAGAACCAAAAAAAGAAGTGTGTTCTCCCAGCAACAGTTAAATCAAAGTATTCAAATTACTGCTTTAGCTACAATTTTTAATGTCTAAGTTAATATATGATGTATGTAATATTTGTGGTGACAAAATGCTAAAATCTGTAAAAATAAAAATTGTAGAACACATTAAATGGAAAATTCAGTAATAATATTAACATTTATGTCTATAAAATTCAAAATAGCTCACCATTGGAAGTTCAAATAACCTACAGGACCTCCAGAGAAACGAAGTGGAAAGGCTGAAAAACTGGCGTGTTTCACTTTTGAGAATTAAAAACTTTGAGCACCCGAAACTTTTGCTATTTTTTAGCTTTTTAAACTCATAATTAGAATTAAATATAAATAAAAGTGAAAGGTATGGGGAAACACACCCTGAGGTGTATAAAAAGCCAGAGTTCCTCATCACAGAGATAATAAAATGTTAGCTTCCGGGCTGCTAGGAGAAAGCAAGACCCCCATCACTCATGTTGGCAAACGCTTGCCTTTGCATAAGCCATTTCTGTCCTCACTGTTATAAAACCAATGACTCTGGAAAGAGAAGAAAACACAAAATGACGTGTGAAGTCGCACAGCCCGTGTTATTGCAGCTGGATGGAGAATATGTCACTAATGACTTTTCTTTCTACCCGCCAGTGATGTTGAGATTCCTGTTTTTTTCCAAAATAGCAAATGGCCTTTATGAGTACAAAGCAGAAGCAGTAAAATTCAAAATAATATTCCATTTTCACTTGATTCTGACACTCCGTTAGTTAATGAAATGAGTTATTAATTACTCATTGTGAAATGACAACTGTTCTCTGCATTGGAGTTTAAAGGGACAGAGATCTACCAGCTTTCTGTGACAAATTAAAAATAACATTTTCGTGAGATATCTACTACCAAATGGTTGTCTTAACAGAGCTAAACAACCCAAATTTGTTTGCTAAATCCAGAGAACTAATGTGATTGAGTCTCTGAAGTGTTCCTGCAAACTGAGTGGAAATCTGTGAGATGACTGGTAACATTAATAGGTGGCCTGGCTTCCTCTCACGACACAAAAGTGTAAGAATGCGACACTTCTTCTTCGTGAGTCCACAAGAAGAGCTGGGTTAGGCCAGAAGCACAGACTTCTTCACTCACAGCTAATGCGATGCTGAATTACACGGTACTCCTTCATCTCCTAATATTTCAGAAGGATTACATACAGGCAGGGGTGAAGCTATAGGACTTCCTAGCACCTTGTCTCATTCCTGTCTAGTTCAGTTCCCAGAGCCACAACAAAAGATAAATTAAAGGACAAAGATATTCTTGGAGTCAAAGTGCAGGAAGTGCTAAATTCCAGAACTCTCTTTGCTATGACTCAATCCCCAATCTATGGGCACATCAACAGTGACCATCACCGTATTGTGCTCCCAGTGTGAAGTGTGCTCTGCTAAGTGCCAAGAGCTACAGCACTGAGACCTTCACTTGTGCCAACTCTTCCAAGGAGCTTATAGGTAGGTGCTCTTATCACCTCCACAGAGACAGGGAGTACAAAATATAGAAAACGTCATTGCTTTGGCCAAAACTACTCAGGCATAATGAGCAGCTGGATGGAAACCAAAATAAATAGGTCTTAGAAATCAGTCATAAAATGCAATGTAGAGTATATTCCATCTGCTTTTGTTGGGATTGTATTGATAGCCTCTTTCCAGCAAGAGAAATTCACACAAATAACTTTAATCTGTAAATTGAGCTACTATTATGAGTTTAAGAGAAAAGCCAGGTATTTCTCAGCCACTCTGCATTCTCCAATGAGAGTTTCCCCCTATCATGTCTGTCAAGTAAATTCACAAGGCAGTCTGTACACTGAAGTCAGGGAGAGCAAAGGTCCATAGTGCACACCTTAGAGCAGAGACATCCAGGAGGGTGTCACACCTATTCTTCCATGGATAACCTAGATTAGAAGTCAGAGCTTAGGATCCTGGCACAAAGGCCGGCAGATGCATGGGGTATGTGAAGTAATATCTGCACATTTGATACTTTTTATATTTTACCTTTGATTTCTCCAAGAAGGTCACTCGTATTTAGTCTTTCCATTTTTTCCTTCCAATCTTTTGAAAGTAGTTTTTCCATGCAGGAGGATTCTATTAAAATACAAAGATAAGTATTAAAGATGTATACTACAGACCGAAAGAGCTAGACATTGGAGCAACTGGCTCAGTAGGAAACAAACAAAAGCTGTTTTTGTTGCTGTATGTTTAATTCTACCATTACTCTAATCACAAAACACCATGACTGAGGTAAACTATTGCCCCAGGGTGATAGTGCTTGTAACCCATGCTTATCTGCATAAATCTAGAGATATTTTATCAATGTTTATCATTTATCAGACTGATAAGACAGAATAAAGGCTTTCCCCTACAGGATTAAATTTATATGATATTTCTTTTAGCTCAGGTTATATTTTAAAAGTCTAAGCAAAATTTATATGCTGTACAAGGGACAACGGTAAATCGTTAAGGAAGAAGAGGCCAATTAACCTGTAACTACTTAGTCCTTAAAAAAGAAATCCAACTTCTGCAAAACTAAAAATTAGACAAGTAAATAAAATCAAGATGCTTTTTGTACCCTCATAGTGAAAACTACTAAAACTTTTATATAGAAATGACACATGTATTCATTAAAGAAAACACCTCTTTAAATAGCATCTGCTCTAGGGCGTGTTAGAATACTTTTCTAGACTAGAAGGAGCAATTACATCTGTTTTCATAAAGACTCATAAGATTACAGAAATATAAACAAAAGAATGCCCTAGTAATGATCTCTTTTTCCTACATGCACTAGTTTCTTCTCTGGATTCAGATGGATTTACAAGCAGGCCTCCTGCTTACAACTGTCTACATGTACTTTTCCAGATCCGACTCTTAACAAAATAGGCCATGTTTCCAGGGAATGCAGGCAGGTTTGAAAACTCCCATTAAACTTTAGCATTCCAAGTGTCAAAGTTCTGATAATTTTCTTTTTAAATTATATTCAAAATGGTTTCTCCAGTTCCAAATTCTTTTTCTCCCCCATATCAGCACCTATCTCTTGAGTATTTTCTCTTTTGTTTTTTTTTTTCCCCTCTAGCTTCCAAATCGGCCTTGAATATTTCAGAATGACAGTTAGGTCATGATGGCTCTAAAGGGCTTTAGAGGCTAGATAAGCTTTAGGGAAAGCAGGGATCCTTGCTTAAGAGATGAGAAGACATTCACATGATTAGACAGTCTTGCTGAAAACAATTAACATTTGTTTGTGACAAGATCAATCAATTAGAAATTGGATGGAATCCAGATCCTAGTGTCATTAAAGTACTGATATTGTCACAGAACCCCACGTCCTTTCTACATAGACATTCCATTAAGTAAATGCCATCTGCCTCTTCCCTGACTTCTCTCCATTTCACAGTCATAAATGAGGTATGTAGTCTGTTCAATACCTATATTTTTTTCCAGTATTTAAACTGAGTTTATAGGATTAACAAAGCTTCAAATCATCAAAGGAATGCCTGCCAGACATTTTTGTTTCTCCAATCAGTTTGGGATTTCTGAGCAAGATAATGATAACATTAGATAACAGATGAGAAATATCAATAAAAGGCCTTAAATTTTATACTCTACTAGGCTTGCTATATTTTCAACCATTCTTGTATGTTCTATCATTGCACTATACTGATACCCACTAGCACAGATGTAGGAGTCCAAAATGTTTGGCTAAGTTAGAGTTGAGATGATATACCCATCAGACAAAACCCCAATACATCAAGAATGGCTACAAAGTCAGGTCAAGTAGACACACACACACACTAAATGTAAGGCATGTCTCTACTTTCTATAAATAGATTTCAAATACCCTAGAGGTCCAAGGAGAGAATGCTGACGCTCCATGAGAGACAAACATAGCTCTATGGACAACAAGGATATATGCTTCAGCATAAACTCAATCAGCTTCACACAGGAGCTATGTATTCCCAGGATCCAAAGCACTTGACATTCTACTAAAACATCCTTTCTTGTTAATGCTGAAATCCAGCTACACCAGCTTCTGCTTCAGTAGAAAAGGGTGAAGGAAAAAAGAAAACAGACTTTGTATGTCTACAAAGGGAACACTATATAAATGAGTCCTTACATATACAAAAAGAACAAAACTGTGTCTTCATATAATAGTCACAGTGATTCTAATGGGATTTAAAAAAAAAAAAGCAATGTCCCCTGAATAGTTTACAGTTCTGTCACAGAACAAATATGTTTTATTGTATTAATTGGAAAATAACTTTCCACTCAAAGAGACAATGACAACAAATTTTAATATCTAAATTTGATGGTTCAAACTTCTGTGACTAAACTATCTGAACTACAGAACCAAATGACTCTTCAAGATGAAGAGAAAGGATCTCAATTCTACAGTACACATTGTAGTATTCCTATAATATAGACACATTAAAGATGGGCGTAACTTACAGTGCCCCAAATTTGAGTAGCATGTCATCTGAGGCTAGAATTCACCTCTCCTACCATGAGAGAGTTTAATTCCATCAACCAACACCTACTCAAAGAAACACAGGGCCTCGGGTTGTTTTGCCTATCATTTTACGGATGGGGGGGATTTGATTCTAACTAGTCTCTATCTGAAGCAAAGGCATAAAGATTCCACACCTATAAACTAGTACTCAGATATATAGCTTTGGGTAGGCTGTGGTTTGAGGACTGAGGATGGGTTTTTTGCTTGTTTATTTATAGTTCAAATTTAACAATTTATCTTTCAGAAAACATACTTTAAACTTTTTCTATCAAAAGAAAGATATGTTTCAAGACTGATTTTTTTACAATGTGCCATACACAGATTGCCAAACATGGTTCTGCTTCTTAGAAACTGAGGCTTTAGGCTAAGTGAAGAATATGATTTGCCATGGTGTGCTAATGCACTGGCTCATAACAAGTTTAATGGAATAAGAAATAAATGCTCAAGGTGGGATTATCTCCTAATCTATAGACTGATATTTTGGAATCATTTTCAGTTATTATACATATGGAGTGTGTATAAACATATACATACATATATATACATTCACATACATACATATATATAAAACTGACTTCAGGAGTTCTAACAATAATAAAGGTTTGTCTTCTGTGTCAAGAAGAGTAAATAAATCATAATTAAAGCAAAGGAAGAAGGTAGAATAACGGGAAATGCTTAATGCTTGGAACAGTTTTTCTGTGAGTAAACATTTATTATTCCTTTCACTTCTGGGTCATATTGGAAGTCAGAGGGCAAAAAAATCACAAACATGACACAAAAAAAATCTTTCAAGTATTTTAGTGTAGAATCAAATGCTTCAGTCCCTATGTACACATTTCTTCTTTCTCTAGTGATGCTTAAGACAATAGTAAAGGCTTCCCTTTATTTTACCATGGAATCAGAAGTTTCAGATGCAATCACTTTCTCTGCCTTCACAACCACTGGTAATTGATCTGAAGAGCTCATGACTTTAGTTTCCAGCCAAAATGCTTGCATTTTTGTTAGGGACATACAGATGCTGTTATCAGTTACTGTACTTTCTTTTTTTTTTTTTCTTTTTTTTTGCAGTGGCAAGAGTGCCACAATACAGTGGGATAAAATTGGAGCTTGGAGAGCTTGAAGAGCACTCTTAAATTTTAATTAAAACCCTCCAAGCTCACTAAAAATAATTAGACACTAAAATGTGCCAGTTTTATTTTGAAATCACTATAACATACAAAGCAATGCTCTATGATGACTGTCCCTACACACACACACACACACACACACACACACACACACAATGAAACAACTGACTTTCCAAATAAGAACAAGGGGTATAAATAGAGTATGTTTTGAAGCAAGCTCTTCATGCCGGGAGCTGACAGAAAAGCCCACAGAGTGTGTTTTTCAGACTGAACCAAACAAACCTAGAAATAACTTCCCTAGCCCAGTGTGCAGATCTCCAACCAACTCCACAGAAAATCCAGTGTGGAAAGAACAGTGTGCACTGTATCACTGAGATTTTCTGATCCAACAGCCAAACCTTTAACCTCTTAAATGTTTCTGCTATCTTAAAATATCTCATACAATGCTATACCCCATCCTATTTTTAGGCAAGTAGCAAGAGAAAGCATGCCTTTCCCATACAGCAGGGCAGCGGTCTAAACATCAACACAGATGCTCTGCCAGGAAGAACTGGGCTTCTCAAGCACTTGATCATTAAGGAATGCACCAACTGTTTTGGATAATCTCGTGCCAGCCCCCTTGTGCTCCACACTCCCCTGTGGGAGGGGCCAATCTTGTCCTACTCCTAATTCTTCATTTTCCTCCTCCACAGCATACCCTCTATCCAAAAAGATGAGAAGTAAGGCATTGATGCCTAGCAATGAGAAAGCAGGCTCACTTCCCCAAACAGACCAAAACTTTAAAACAATTAACCCTCCCCTCTTTTTTCAGATAAATTGCTAAGTATAAAATGCAATCTGTTCCCTTTGTTTACTCAATAAGAACAATTTGTAAATGACTCAAGGATAAAATTCAGAAAATGTTGTGCTAAATTAGAACCATTATAAACATGCTAATGACTCAATACTCGAGTAAAACATGCATGATCGGTGTGAAGGGAGAGATTTCATTCCTGTAAAATTCTGTTGTGCTGCCTTAAAACAGTTTGGTCATTAAATCAGATATAGTCCTTCCAGGATATGCTAATTCCAGAGACACTTAACTGAACAATGTGCTGTGAGTGTGGGGTGTGTCTGCGGGTGGGGGCGCGTAGGGGAAACAACTAGGTGTTGGAAATGCTGCTAGGATGTTTAGAAGGAAACAGAGGCCCCACATCTAAAACCTGCCAGACTCACAAGCAGGCATTTTCATGTCAGGGGCGATCTTTTCTCCAGGTACTATTTTTATCCACCAGACCTTTCTTTAGGCCACCCTGACAACTGGCACTGAGCATGCATTCATGAAAGTCACACTGTTCTATATGAGCAGGCAGAAGGCATCTCTCTCATCTGCTCAACAAGACTGCTAGCACCTAAAACATGAACACAAGAATCATTAGCAATCCAGTTCCTCTCAACTTTTCATCAAAGCATAACCACTCTGGTGCCAACACAGGAAAGAAAGGACACACTCATGGAAAATCCCAGCTCAGGGCCTTGGTGCTGGAGATAGAGCACTCATTTTGGAAATGAGGAAAAACGGAGTGAAGATGAGGAAGCCGCTGGCATTGCTGACTTCAGATGGTGACAGCTTGCTTTACTGAAGACTTTTAAATCACTGTTTAAACAACAGTTTTACGGTCTGTACAATGCAGTAGCCAGCTGTGGAAAGGGTATGGTTTTGCACTTACTAATAGCTGCTTCACATGTGGATGGAAATACGAGCCCTTTGGACAGGGGTGAAAACAATACAGGACATGCCAGGGCAAAGCAGGCGTGTCCAGTAGCCTTGTCTCCTACACACGGGGCTTTGCTAGTCTTCCGGACACTCTTTGCTTTTTCCACAGTGCTTCATATGGATTGAACTAAAAGCTTTCCTTTCTTGAATACCATCCACTAATAACTCAGTACAAAGTTCACTTAAAAGGGGGGGGGGCTTGAACTCAACAGGTCATTTCTTCCAAGACAGGTTTTGTTTTCCTGAGTGAGGACCGCATGTACAGCCTTTGGTCTCTACTATTAACCCTTGCACGAGACCCTCACATGCTCCAGATTTACCATAATAGAAATGTCTGTTAGAAACTGTACATACCCATATTTACTAAAATATATCCTATCAATGATATTTTCCCCTCAGTTACTGCTGCTCCTGTTGTTTATATTCATCAATTACCTGTTTTACTATGCCAGATTCACATATACTCATTAAAAAATAGTATTAGATTATGGATATAAATTATTTTTGTGTGTCCATTTGTTTATTTGTTTGCTTTAGACAGGATCTGTATATCCCAGTCTGGCCCAGCCTAGAACTCCCTATGTGGCCCAGAATGATCCTCAAGCTGTATATAAAGTGCTAGGGATCTAATCCAAAGCTTTGTACCTGTTAGCCAAGCACACTACCAACTGAGTTATATCCCCCAAACCCTCTATTCCTTCTTTTGAGAAACGTTTTTTAATTCTATGATTCTGGGCATATGTGTATCCCTGTGTATGGGAGTTACATATAGAAGCCAAAGGGAGACAGATATGTTCCTCAGTTGACCTCCACATATTTTTAAGCAGTATCTCTCACTGAACTTAAGAGCTCACAAATCTTGTAGAGTGGTTGGCCATTGAGTCCCAAGGGTCCTCTTGCCTCTGCCTCCCCAATCTTTATGCCGTGCTCTGCATGATTTCTCATTTGGTTCTGAGAATAAAACTGAGGTCCTCGCCTACTGAGCATCTCTCTAGCACTCTGAATGTTCCTGCTGTCTTGTAGCTGCCAACCGCAGACCTACATTCTCTGTTTCTATTGGTCCTCCTGACCACACAAAGAACTGAGCCATCAGAATGTTCTGCTGGGACTATTGAAAGCCTTTATCATGCTCAGGTCAAAAACTAAAATGTGTGAACCTGAGATTTCTGTGGACAACACAGACAGGCCCTTATAGCACGACTAAGAAAAACCCAGAGACAGATAATGGGGTCCAAGCTGAAAGATCAGAGAAGCAAAGCAGTCAACCACTAGACAACTCTTACTTCTATGAAATCTTCAAACTGAAAAGAGAGTGAGTTCCTGTCTCATCCCGCCATATATATACATATACATATGTGTGTGTGTGTATAACGAGAGTGAAAAAAGACACATCAGAGCTCAACAGACCTCCAGTTTCTAAGTATCATACAAATAACTTCCTGCTGAACTGTTATCAAGTTAAAGTGTAATATAACCTTTTAATCAATGGCATCTCTTTAGGTCTATTTTATTATGTATTGGCAACCCATGAAAGAACAATGTAATAGGAGGTTATATTATCCAGTGGGTTTCATGTCTCTTCATTAATGGCCCTAGTTGATACCTCCTATCTGTAATTCTTGGTTTTGCCATGTTTAGGTGAGTCCTCAAAACTTGTCTCACTCCCTTCTGCATGCCTGGTACTTTCTCAACCATTCTCTCATATGTCCTCCTGACCAAAATGTCTCCCTCTCCTTAGTAAACACACACACACCATCTACTATTCTTGATTGCCTATACTGACTTACCACTTCAAATATCAACCCTCTTTATCTAGATAGAAAAATAATAATTGCTAAGCTTCTATTATCTCATTAATCTCCCACTTAATTTAACTCTGAGCTTTACAATTCCTGTATCTATTACTACCACTATTTATCAATTTTCACCATTGTATGACTAACATATGTTCACGTTCACTCTATTATATCTATCATTAAGTTGTCTGAGGGCAAGAAATTACTCTAACACCACTTGGTATTTCTCCAAATTTGATTAACTTCAGACTCTAAAATTTCTTTGATGTGATTTTAAAAAATAATTTTTATTGCACACCAAGTAATTACAGAAATAGATTTACTGACATTTGTATTATTGGTCTTTTTCTCGGGTTTTTATGTTTTTGCATGTTTATATTAACCAATATTATATATATGGAAACAATTTATACATATGTCAAGTCTGTCAAAATATATATATCATAAATATTTTATCATCTTTACATTGTGTCTAACTTATACTATAAAGTGCTTTTTGATGAGCTACAGATTTTATTATTATCTTTCCCTTTATGACTAGTATTTCTAAGTCCTATAACAAATTGTCTACACTAAGACCTGAAAGGGTTTTCTTCTCCTGTTTCCTTGTAAAAGTTTTCTAGTTCTGCTGACCTGTATGCCTCTCTTTGAGGATTAGACTTTATGGTACTGGAAAGCTCTGTGCAAACTTCCAAAGGAGGGAAGCAACCAACAGTACTATTCAGCTATGATGCCTATGAACCACATCAATGACCAGCATGGCATATTAACCCTAGGGGTACAGAAGTGGCATGCATATCTTGGCAGTAATCAACAGCTCTCTAATTGAACTGAAGACATGCTCAACAGGAGGGATCTCATACCTGGTACTGGGAACAGACAGAAATCATTACAGAAAACTACAACCAATCAGAATCAGAGGTCCGAAGCCCAGTCCTAGTGAATATATCTCCAAAACAGTTTCCATCCTAAGGTTCAGAGAACATTGCAGAAGAGGCAGCAGAAAGATAAGAGACAGAGGATCAGGGAATTTGCTGTGTCTCCTGGTAACTTCAAAAGCTAACCCCATAAAGTCTCACCAACATGACTGCCTGAACAAGGAAAACAATAGACATGTGAAAGTGAACGGGAAAAACCATTAGGCCTCAACCCTACACAAAGAACTATAGGCACCTAAAGAATGCTGTGAGTGGAAGAAATAGTCCTCTAGGGAAGAGCACACCAATTGGTTAACCAATACCAAATGGTCAGCCCTGAAAACACACACACACATGCATCACAACTGAAAGTAAAAGAAAAGAAGCCTTGGATTTTAAAAAGAACAATTTGGATTAACCGGGAAGGTGTAGAGGTAGGAAAGAGAAAGGGGAAATGATGCAATTATATTATAATCTCAAAAACAAAAGAAGTAAAAAATTTATAATTCTAGTTTTTTATATAGAATGAAGTTTATTTGATTTGTGTGTTCTATGAGTGAAAAAAAAAACTTTGTTTCATGCATGTGTCCAGTTGTTTCAACATTTGAAGATGGTCTTTTACCTTCTTAACTGCTCTGGGTAAGGCTTTGAGAGTCTGGCGTGACCACGGCTGGATTTCTTCCTGTTCTGCTGATGGTTCTTTGACTTTCCACGATTTTGCTTTTCTAGCACTGTAACACCTTGAGCTCACACGGAATGAGCGCATGCTCTTGGCTGTCCTTGGTCCTCAGCAGCTTTAAATATGCTTTGGGATTGCCTTACTTACAAAACTAAAGGTTTGGTGAGATTATTCTGAAATGTATAGGTCAATTTTAAATCATATTTATTGCTTAATATATGTACACAAAGTTTCATATTTCTCTCCAGCATTGCCCTAGCTGGTCTGTACATTCTTTAGAGTAATTTTCCATTATCATCTAGTTAAATATATTTTGTAGCTGTATATGATATTTCTCCTCTAATCCATGGTTGATTTAGAATATGTGGTTTAATTGCTGCTTGGGAAATGTTTTATTTTGCTTTTGTTATCAATTTCTAATCTATTCCCATGTAACCAGAGAATCTACTCTTTATAAATTGAATCCTTTAATTTTTACAGAGACTTGCTTATAGCACAACTTAAACTTTATAATATAACAAAATGCTCCAAATTCACTTAAAATGAATAATTATGCAGAAGCTTGCATGTTCTGTGTGTTGTCACCATCCATTACGTCCTAGCAATTCGCAGTTTTGTTCTTAATTCCCTGGATTTTCCAACAATAACTGAACTGCGGGTGGGCCTTTTGTTCCAGTCCCCTCGATTCTTCTCTTTATTTTGAACCTACACTCTGAGGAGCACATAGAGATGGAGCAGAAACACCATCTGACACTTCTTGCTGTTTCTGCTCCATGGGACTGGAGGCTTACATTCTTAAACACATTTAGAATTGTCAATAAGTATTTCTTCAAAGCTTCGTCAGCTGTCTCCCTCAGGCACTCCAGGCACCTACAGGGCTCACCATCAGCCCCATTGGCTCTGCGGTCCATTCATTGTCAAGCCATTTTTCTATTCCTTGTTCTTGTTCTCTGGTTTGGATAGTTTCTATTGTAGAGTCTTATGTTCAATTCTTTCTTAACCTGCACTTGTTTGCAGTTATGTTCTCTAAGTACTGCTTTGCTCAGCTCTTGGGTATGTAAATGTTCTGTTTTCTGGTTTGCATTTCTCCCTTCACTGCTGGGCATTCCTTCAGTTTCCTGTTTTCTACTTTCTGAAGACACTTGAAGGGGGCTCTGACTGGAGTGGGGGGTCAACCCAGGACCAGTTACTTCTGTGTGGCCAAAACCAAGAGTAGAATATATTTTTTTATAAATGACATTGGAACACAGAAAGAAAACAAAACAATGTTGACAATGATAGATTAGTATAACAATTCATGGTTAATATGAAGAACTTCATGTTAATAAATTGAAAATTTTAGATAAAATACAAAATTTGTTGGAAATGCATATACCAAGATAGAAAACTGATCACTGGTGTGACTCCAGGCCCAAATTGTCAGACTGGTGATTTTTTCCAAACAGTCAAGGAAGAAGTATGAATAATCTCATACAAACACTTCCTGAGCATGTAAAACCAAACACTATCCAACTAATAAGATCAGCAATTCTGATCAAAACGTTTATGTTAAAATAATTTATAGGTGAATCTCCTTTATAATCTAGATACAAAAAAACCATAACAGGAATCTGCAAGATGCCTTATAAAGTAAAGGGACTTTGTCACCAAACCCGATGTCCTGAGTTGATCCTGAGAACCCACCTAGTTAAAGGAGAGAACCAGCTCCAGCAGGCTCTCTTCTGACCTGCATGTACACACACACACACACACACACACATACACACACACACTGTGGCACTCATGTGCCCACTCATACATACACACAAACACACACATAATAAATATTTTATAGATAATTTATAAATAAGTAAGTAAAATGGGAATGAACATTTTAAGTCATTTACACCCACAAAAAATGTTGCCAAGTATAAGTACTGAAAAAACAACAAGAAGGATTTATTCTAGGACTGTAAAGTTTCATAAAGATTCAGATGCTGTGTAGTTGTGCAGTACTGTAATAAAGGTAATGAGCCATCTGGTTGTTCTGTTGGGTATAGATAAAGCACTTTATAATGCTTAATCCCCACTAATGGTGTAACTTAAATATTCTGTCATCTAAGAACAGAAGGGACTTCTAGCAGGTCTGATTATTAAAGGCAAAACATGGATATCTACACTTATTCTTCAGTTCTCTGTTATCCTGGGAATTCTACTTAGCCAGAGAGATGGGGCGGGGTAGAGATACAGTACAGTGTATATAGTCAACTTCCAACTTCCAATCCAGATCAACAGAGTGAATGTCAACAACTCTCCCTAGATCATTTAGAGAAATGAGATCATGTAAAAAAACAAAAAAACAAAAAAACAAAAAACTTCTGTCCCTGAATGGGAAGTGCAGAAGTCAGACACACAGAACCACAACTCACACACACACACAGGCACACAGAACCACAACTTACACATCGGCACGAAGGACCACAATTCACACACAGACAGACACACAGAATCACAACTCACTTCAGAGCAGAGGATGTTATCAGGGTTAAGGAGGTCACTGTCCCTAGAAACCCCACAAGACATGACAATCATTGATGTGCATACACCAGCAACCGAACATCCCAACACACTGGGCAAGACTTGCTTGGAGAAATAGATGGATCCACTCTCACAGCTGGAGACTTAAACATCCTTTTGTCATAAAGTGGACAGAGCCAACAGGCATAAAATTAGTAAGAACATGGGTGACCTTAACACCATCAATCAGCTGGACATAATTAGCACCTACAGACTACCTCTCACCCAGCAGAATAGTATTTAAGCTCACAGTGAACAGTCACAAAAATCTGAACATGCTGTAAATTGTAAAACACTACAGGCAAAAAAAGAGAATCGGTACATTTCTCTTAGCCAAAGTGAAATTAAGATAGTAATCTATAATAGCAAAATATCAAATACATATACTCCTAGGCCAATGAAGAAATCTCAAAAGAAATGACGAAAAATTGTTTTAAATAAAAAAGAAATACAGATTATCAAAATTTTTCAGAGGTAGCAAAAGTCATACTTAGAGGGAAGAGTATTTATCTAAACTTAGCAAGCTTTCTGCCATTAAAAGAAGGGCATATTAATCTCCAAGTAGGAGAAAAAAAGAAATAACAACTAATGTAAAGGACACTGAAAACAGACAACTCAGGTGTGGTACCTTTAAACTCATACTTGTCCCAACATTTGGGAGGTTGAGGCAGGAGAACTGCCATGAGTTCAAGGACTTTGAGACCAGTTTGTGCTACAAAATGTGATTCTTCTCAAAAACAAGAGGGAGGGGAAAGAAGAGAGGAGGGGAGAAAAGGAAAGAGAGAGGAAAATAAAAAAGTATAGGAAAGAAAAGGAAATAGGAAATCAACAGACTGAAAGCTACTCCTTTGAAAATACTAGGTAAGTTTCTAGCCAAGCTAAGAAAAAGGAGAGAAAGAGCGTGCACTTACAAAATCACTAAGACCATAAATAAAAAGACATTGCTGCAGATCCTAAGACCAGAGGGAGAATAAAGGAATGTTATTAACCTTCCATACCCACGCATGTATATCCAGTCCTAGCTAAAATAGGATACAATAACTAAATAAAGACACAATCTGCTAAAACTTTAGAAAGCAATGAGAGAATTTGAAGGCCTATATCTATATTTGTTGAAGAGCCCAAACTGGATGCACTAGATGCCGGTGAATTCTACCACACCTTTCAGGAAGAAATGACGCCAATTCTACACTATTTTCCTCTCAGAAGGTAGAAACAGAAAGAAAGTCTCCTAGCTCATTGTATAGGGGAGCATTTCCCAATTGCCAAAACCAAATCAAGGTATTCTAAGAAAATTATAACCCAAAACATTATCAACTCAAATCCAACAATGCTTAAAAGAAATTATATACAACAGTCAAGTGAAATTTGCCCAGGTATGCAAAGGTGATTCAAGATTCATAAACAATCATTTTAAATCATGTCAGCAGGTCAAAAAAGGGAAAACCACATGATCATATCAAGAGATAAGGAAAAGTCATGTGAAAAAGATTTACGTACCCATTCCTGCTAAAATAGACAAGAATCAACATCATAAAGAGCATCTAAAAATGAAATACAACTAATATCATACTTAAGAGTTGTGGGATTCAAACCTGCCCCAGGGAGATTAGGAACAAGCCATAGATGTTCCTTCTCATTGCTGCTCTTCAGTGCCAGCCTGCAGGTCCTAGTCAATGAATATGACAAGAATGGAGAGGACAGACAGAGTTTTGATAGTGTAATAAATTGATCATCTATGTAGAAAATACCAAAATACTAACCAAAGCATAAAATCAGCATGAGTTTTCATTAAGTGGTTACAACAAAGCTGAGGAATACAAGATTAATAAACAAAAAAATCAAGCATATTCCTATCAGTAGCAAGTGGGATCTGACATTTAAAACACATTGCAGTTTGCATTAGTATCGCCATAAAATGCAGTATTTAGGTTTGAATCTAATAAAGTATGTCAAAATTTTATATAAGAACAGCAATAAAACTCTAATAAAAATAACAAAAAGTAAATAAATTAGACCCCTGCCATGTTTTAGAGATTGAGGGACTCAATATCACTAATATGTTTAGTTCTTCTAATCTGCTCTGTAGATTGAGTGCAGTCCCAATTAAAATTACAACCAACTATTTCAAGAACATCAACAAGGTAAATTTAAAGTTTTCATGGAGACACAGAAGAGCCTGTAACTAACTTGTAGCTGAAAGAGAGATTAGTCAGAGGATTGGCACTAAGTCAACTTCTGGTCTTAGTAAATTACAGTAAACAAGACCATTTGATACCAGAAAAAAATCTATGAATGGAGAAAAATAGAGAACAAAAATCAGCCCATTTAAATTTGATCACTGATCTTTGATAGAGTCATAATGGAATGGAGAAAAATATCTTCCCAATAAATGGAGCTGTGACAACTGGACATCCACACACAAATAAGAAATCTAAACACAAAGCTCACACTTGTGATAGAATGTAACTAGGAATAGACGGCAGTCCTCAGTGCAACATATAAAACAACTAAGCTCACAGAAGCCAGCTTGGGAACCATGGGCCTACATGACTGCATTATGATGATGACTGTGTAGTCAGGGTACCAAAGACACAATCCATAATCAATGACAAAGTTGAATTTTTGAAAGATAAATGTTCATCTTCAAGACTGAAAAACTGCTGTTCTGTCAAAAACAGTCAAGAGAATCTGAAAATAAGTTACAGAGTGGAAGAATTATTTGCTAAATACATCTGATAAAGGCATGTTATCAGAAACACAAAGAACTTTAATCTGACAATAAGAAAACAAACAATACAATTTAAAGTGCCAAAATTACTTGAACAGACAGCACAGAAAGACACAGATGGTAAGCATGTGGAAGGATGAGCAGTACCTTTGTCACTGGGGCATGAGATGAGTACTTCATACCTATTAGAATGGCCAAAACTGAGACCATGACACAAAATACCAGCAAGATGTTGCACAGTGTATAGTAGTATAGCCAGTGGGAGTAATGTGTGGCAGTTAGTCTCCAAACTAAACATTTTCTAATAACACAATTTTGGGGTTTTTTTCCCCATATAAACAGAAAACTTAGACATGCACCAAAACCACATGTAAATGGTTACAGCAGCTTTACTCAAATTTCCCAAACTGGGCACCAGTCAAGCTGCCATTTGACCTGTGAATGGGTAATATGTGGTGGATCCAGACAATGGAATATTATTCAACACTAACAATAACTGAGCTATCAAATCATGGCAATACATGGAGGGAACTTCAATGTATACCATAATACCAAGTGAAAGAAGCCAGTCTGAAAAGACTATTGCTTAATACAAGACCTCCTAGAACAGGGAAACTGTGCTAATGAGTGAGTGCTAGGGGCTGCCTGGGAAGGGAGGACCAGTGACAGGACTGGTGACTGTCAGGACAGTGACAGACACACCATCGAACCACCAGATGTACAAAGGGAACTTTTGTGGACTGAGGAAACTGGGGAGTCCATAATGTTGACACAGGTCCACTAGCTCTAATAGATGGGTTGTAGGTTAACAGCTGGGGCGGCTGCAAGTATGACAGGAGAAAAGGCTAAATAAGCATGGCCCATACCATCCTTCAACTGCTATGAAATGTGCTTATAAGTTTAAGAAAGTACAGTAGAAAATAAATAAAATATATTATCATTTTATCGTGTATAAGGAAATAAATGTAAGCCAGAAATAAACTATGAGGATTAATAAGTATATTAACAAGAACATTGACTATGTGGCTAATATAAGATACATTACTATATATCTAAAAATAGAGAAAATATAAAAGCAATGAATTTATAAAATATGTAGAACCTTTACATATACATATAATAAAAACCCAATAAAATAAATTTCTTAAATTCCAAACAAATGGAAGGATGTTGTGCTCAGATTTTGAAAGTCATAATATGTCAAGATATATGCCCTGCCCAAACTGATCTAAAGATGCTTATTTAAATCCCAAAAACCTTTTTCTAGAAATTAACAATTATAAAAATTATATTTCAGCAGAAGGGTTTACAAAGAGTCAAGAATATTTTGAATAAGAAGAAAATTATCAGAGTGGACTATCACACAGGTATGTCACAAATCTAATTATTCAATGTTGGGTGTTCAGCAATGATAACCAACACATATGGAATGTTAAATAGTGAAAAAAAATAGAACAAGCTCCCTTCAACAAAGGTATACTGTCAAGCAACAAGAAGACCCAGGTAGGACAGTACCGTCTGCATGAAGGTTAAGGACAGGCACATGAGTCAATGTACTGACTGTCTTGCCAAGGTTATGGTAGGGAGGAAGAATGAGGGAGTCTCTGGAATATTAGAATATACTACATCTTGCTACAAGTGGTGTGTGCATACTTATGAGAGAATATAGATATGCACAAATTTATTGAAAACTACATGAGTAGCACCTCATAATTAATCAATTATTATTGTGTTTGGGTAAATTCTTATGGATTGTGAGCTTATACTATGAATGGTATTGAATAGCATTTTGAAAAGTTACTAATGAAGTGAAATGTTTAACTTAGCAGTTGTCCGAGAATACTTAACAGCAAGATATAACAATGTCCAACACAAAGAGAGTTTTTCTGGCATCTGGCTATAGACAAGTCCAATTCCTCAGAATAAGATGAGAAAAATCATAATGAGCTAGAAAATGGCTGATTTGGTAAAAACGCTTGCCAACATAACTACTGGAGGTTAACCCCTGAAGCAACGTCCTCAAGCAGTCTCCACACACACAGTGGGACATGCACACCTCTACACACATGCACATTCACATATAAATACATTAAATGGGTAAATGAATTAATGCTTTAAATTTATATCATAATAAAATTATAATATAATAGACCATAGTACTTGAACAGAATGTATTCTTTCCTTGGTTCAGAGAGAGGGACAAATGTCAAGTCACTGTGAGCTTATCCTGCTTCTAAGGGAGGGGAATGGAATAATCCATGACAGGTACAAGCTTCTCCAACCTTTGATTTCAAGTCCTCAAACGTTTACCTTGGAGTAAGGTCCAAATTCTTTAGTGTTGCTTCAGAGACTCCCATGTTCCAGAAGGTGCTCTTCTCTCCACACATTCTTAGCACTCCCTATTCCATCCATTCCACTACATCTCTCACAGGTCTCCCAGTGTCTCAAAGACCAGTTGCCACCACCTAAGTGTCCTCTTGCCTGGGACTTTCATGTGTGCTCTTCTCAGCACACTCTCTCCCCCAACTAGACTGTTGATTTAGTGACAATCTGACATTCATATCTGAGCCCAGTGAGATGGCTCAGTGGCTCTAAGCACTTGCCACCAAGCCTGATGACTGGACCTCAGATGATGGAAACAGAGAACTGACCCATAAGTTATCCTCTGACCTCCAGATGCCCTCTGTGGCATGCACATACACACACAATAAATATTTTTTTTAAAAAAATCAAAATCATTTCCCCAGGGGTGCCTCTGATAGACTCCACTAGGGTAGAAGGCTGCCTACATCATGACTTCTAACACACTATTATAATTACTTCACCATTGAGCTCCTCCAGCAGTCAGGAAGCTCTGTCAGACCAGCAAGCCCATCCAGCTGCTTGCAAGCATACCCTTACTGTTCAGATAACAAAAAGGAGATAACTAAAGTCTCACACCTAGAGTTAGTTAAAATGAATGAATGGCAGTGGAATTTGAAGCCCAGATCCTCCAGGGGATCCAGTGAATGGGCAGACAGTATCCCATATACTTTAGTTTTGCTTGCTGTTGATGTGAGCCAGTCTGGCCTTGAGCTTGTTACTTGCCTGCTTATGCCTCCCTAAGAGTAGAATTCTGTACGGCCATACCTAGTTGCAGACTTTCTGAAATTTCTTGCTTTTTGCTCTGGGATAGATTTCAGTTGTTTTTTGTTGTATATGGAAAGAATGCCACTGATCCCACATGCTCAGCCACTGTAGGAGAGACCCAGGGAAGAACCCTAGGTGGAGAGGCACCATCTCAGGAGCAAATGTGTGACATTGTATTTCATAAGGGATGCTTCCTACAAGATACTCTCCACTAAAGTTTTCTGCAGTTTTTTTCTTAATAACAAAATGCTCCCTATTTATATGAGAAAATTACCTACACATGAATAGAAACTTACAAATTCCCAGCAGGGTGAGGCTGTCCATTAGTTCTTCAAAGAATCCCTCCTCTCAGAGTTAAGACAATAAATTAAGTAATCATCAAGATTATAAAAGCTTCTGTCTGAACATGATTTTTTTTCAATTTTAACCTGGCTTAGTTTTCAATATTTACATTTTGAGTAAAAGGAGAACCAAAGCTAAAATTATGTTTTTGAAAAGGAAGAATGCTAACGCCACAGAAAGTCCTACTGAACTCTAAATAAATTCCCTTTCTTTTCTTTTGAGAGAGAACAGGAAGAATGACAACAAATTCTCAACTGACTATTGTCCTGTGAGGATGCCAAACACTGGCCAGCTCTCTTCATCACACAGAGCACAAAGGCCCTTTCAACAGTTCCCTGCACAGCCTGAAGATGAACTACATGTGCCTCTTAATCCTCTATTCAAACTTGGCAACAGTTAGTGGTGTCAAAGAGAATCCGGCTACATGCTAAGTTAGACGCTGGTAATTCTGTATGGCTGCGAGTTTGTTTGTGCATCAGAGATAAGTACTGCAAAATTTCTAACCACAGAAGCCACACATTCAGCACATGAACAAGTAAACGGCTAAGTCACACAACTGTCAAGATTCAAAGGCTGTGCACATTACTGGTCTAAATGTATATAAAAAAGACAGTAAAATATACAGACTCACACTACATAGTCACCACCAGGATGGGCAGAGAACATTCTTCTGCTGTCAATGATAGAAGCCCAGGCAAAATGTGGTATCACTATTCAGCAAAAACCTGAAGAATAGGTCTCAAAGTACACTCCAAAAGCAAATATAGTGTCTCAGAGTGCAAGGTCTGTAAACCATTGACCACAGCCACAAACTAGTGAAATGTGTACAGAAAAGACCAGCAACCATGGCCACAGGACCTGTTCTATCATGGATTTCACAGGCCCTGGGGTCTATAGATGGACAGTCATTACTAGCAAATCTGTTAGCCAGATAACAGCATGCTTTTTACATATAAAGCCCTATAAGTGCTTAAAGGAAAATAACAGGCATTTGCCTTAACTGCAATAAACGACCCTTGTCAATCAGCACAGGAAAAGAAACAGCAGTAGCATCCCAGGGTAGGATCAATGGTGCATTAAGATCAAAGCACTGAGAGGAGTTCTGAGGTAGGAATTATAAATGACAAAATAATTAGTTGTGGACAAAGACATTTCTGTGGGCTGTGTGATGCCTCTGACTCGCATCTCGCCTGTCCTCACACCTCACACAAATACTGTTGAGCAAGCTGCTGACAGGTGGCTTTACTCCCTTGAAGTCACCTAACACACTCTTTATAAAAAGTTCGCAGACTCCAGAGCTTGCGTATTTGCAAGTAAACTAAGAGTTTTATGATGAGGGTTTTATTTCAAGTGGCTTCTATGGAGGATAACAACGGTAATAAAAATATTAATAATAACTGTCAAGGTGATGATAAACGTGAAAGAGTGTTAGACAAGAGTTAAAAAGACTAAGAAGAATAGCTTTAATTTCATCTCAATTTATAGTTTCCCAGAGAGCCCTTGGGTTCTTCTAGATATAACTTCTGTAGCACAATACTGAGTCCTAATCACTCCTACTGCATCCTGACCAAAACAAAATCTCAGGAGTAATTGTACTCATCTTATTATGGTTTCATTGTGTGAATGAAAGAGGACACATTATTCTGTGCCTCTTTCATGGGGAATGAGTGGGAGACTCTGAGAAAAATGTTTGATATGCCTTCAAGTAGACCATTCAACAGGTAGGGAGGAAGAAATGGTATGTGAGTGCCTGGTGGTTTATCAATTTGTGTTCTTAAAGTTCTCAGTTATCAGCTTCTGGACACTTGGCCTTTCCAATAATTACTAAATATCAGAACAGGTTTAAGTAACTGCCAATAATCTTAGAATCTTCTTAATGCTCATTGGAAATACATTTTTTTCAACATAAAAACTCTGACCCAGGTTTCTTGCTTTTTTATTTTGAACACACACACAGTGTTAAGGAGATCCTCTGCCCATTTTTTACCTAGTTTCAAATGTTAAGCAATCTTAAAATAATATCTTTATTATAATTCTGTCTCTTAAGAGTGTGTTCTTAAGTAGTTCCTTTCTTTAACCTTGGGCTATATAATCAAATACTCACTAACCCAAAGTTCCTGAGGTCAGTTCACTAACCCACACTCCAACCATGCTTTCACTGCAGCCATGTTATTTGCAGTATGTTCTTTCCATTCATTTAGGCGCTTTATGCCTATTTGCTTGTTGTGCAGAATGAATAGCGTAGTTCCAACATACACAGTGACACAAAACTGTGCTAAGCTACAGAAGGCTTTCATACCTTGTCTTTCCCTGCAGTCTCACCTCCCTGGCCATCCCCTTTAATGTGCTCCACCATAGCCATCTCTCCTATTCCACTTGCACCTATTGTCTACAGGTATCCACTCCTGTCATTTTCTATTTTATATTCTGTTTCTCACTATGTGATTGGACAGATAATTCTTGCTTGTACACAAAATACAGTGTTTCTTCAATCTCTCTCTCTCTCTCTCTCTCTCTCTCTCTCTCTCTCTTTGTGTGTGTGTGTGTTTTTTTCAGGATATATTTATATTATACTTGTAATAACTTCAAGTCAGTTTAGTCTTTTTAATCTTTTATACAGACAGCTACATGGTATTCCATTCCATTTAACATGGTGAATATTTAGGCTTCTCCCCTTGACATTAATGTCACAGTGACCCACTTTATGGACATTCTTGAGTCATGTCAGGGTTTCTCTAGAGAAAATTATAGAAGGGTACTGATAGATCACAAGAAAGTGTATGTGTAACATTGAGACACACTGCTGCTGTGAGTTGATCAGATACTAGCTGGCTTGAGTGTCTTTGGGGATGAAGCTCTCCCTCATAACCAGGAGCTTGGAAAAGCAGGAACTGGAACCATAGGATTAAGGTTATTGATTAGAACCATATCTGAGGGTTTCTCTAGCACTAGTTGGGGAGAAGCCACTCTGAATTGCACCAACAGTTCTAAAACTACTATTTAGCTGGAGGCATTCTGGTAGAGAACAAAGATACACCACTGCCCCATCCCTTAAGAGTTGATCCAAACAGGCCTGTCAATCACTTGGGCAGGGAAGTGTCCCTTAGAGAAAGTTGTCATTTCTAGATTTTAGAAACAGCGCAAAGCCTGCCTAACTGTAAGTCTGTGTGAGGTCCCCTTGGCCATTGCCACTGTCGGCCTTGAGAGAGCTGCATTTCACTCAATAGACTCTTCTTGCCTCCTATGCCACACTCTGTGTCTCATATGAATTCTTTCCCTGAGATCACAAGCACTGGGGAGCCAAGGGGAGTCCAGAGTAAGATGCTAGAAACACTGTGAATTTCAATGCCAAAGAACTGTGCCAATTTTCATTATCCTCAAAGAGCACCCTTTTCTTCACAGGCTTACCAAAAGAATGTGTTTCATGGTTTTAATTGTAACAATTGATACATTTGACTATTATTTCATTTGTATGGGTGCCTCATCTACTTCACTTTTGAGTAGATAGGCACAGAAGTTATTTTGCTTTCTAAATTATTCAAAATGGAAAAAATGTTATGAATAAGATTTCATAGATAAGCTATCTGATGACCGAGAATAGCATTCCCTAAGAGATGCAGGACAAATGAGTGAGCCCTAAAGTTGGTCTAGCTTACTGCCCGGCAGAGACAGGAAGTAAGCCCAAGCAAAGGCTACCTACTTTCCTGAGAAGATAGTACTGCAAGTTCCTGGAGACGGGGATGGCTAGAGTTTCCAGCACAAAGTAAGGGAGAAGGGGAATCACACGGAGAGAAAAAGCTAGCCTTTGGCCGTCTGCAGAATTACACTGAATACAAACAGAATCACGCACAAAAGAACACTAGAGAAGACAGAGATGAGAAGAAACACAATTACTAACCTGGGACAGTCCCCACACTCAGTATTCAAGGTACAAAACATCAGCACTCATGGACATCTCAACGTACTTGAAGGTTACTCCGTGGTGGGTAAATCTACTTACTCTAGGCCAGGTAAATGCCACCTTGTCTTATTGAGAAAAATTAAAATAAGACCTAAAAAGATCAAAGTGCTTCCAAGTGACTGAACATCATACTGGAATGAGGATGAAGAACATTGATAGTAAATGCCTGTAACGTGAAACTATGCCCAGATAAACACCACAGAATGGTGCAGAAAGAATTCCAGTGAAATTCACATCTGAGGAACAGAGGAACATTGTTCCCTTATTACACAAGGACACCCTAATCCACACTGCTTATACTTTGAAACAGAAAAGGCTGACAAGCTAGCAGCAATCCCTGGAAACACAGTCGGAGGAGGACCAATTCTCTACTGAAAACAAGCAAAAACAAAATGAGATATTTTTGACTATACAAAACTAATGGAATTAGTTGCAGTAGATATCTACGCAAAGAAATGTTCAAGGGAATTCTTCAAATAGAAGAAAACTATATTGGGGGATCTGAATGTACCCAGTGAAATTTAGGGTGACAGGAAAAGAAGTAACAAAGCTATATGTGAATGTTTTTTTTTACTATGTAGTTATTTTTAAGATAATTTAACACACACACGCGCGCACGTGCGCGCGCACGCACACACACACACACACACACACACACACACATACACCACAAAGTGTGATACTTTGTCTTCCTTGTGGGCCAAACTGAATGAAGACTCACCTTGAAAAAGACACTGTTGGGCACTGGGCACATACATCTGTGGGGTTGTTTCTAGGAAGGTTCACCTGAGAAGAAGAGGTCTATCCAGCATATGGGTAGGGACATCCCATGGGCTAGAAGCCTGGACTGAACAAAAGCAGAGAGGGGAGAAGCCTGATGAGCACTGGCACCTACTGCTCTGGGCTTCCTGACCTCCAGCTGTAAAGGTGCCCCTCTCTTCTTGATGGGCTGGACTCTCAAACTGGAGACACAATAAACGGTCCGCAAGCTGCTCCTCATCAGGTAAAGAGAAAAGTAATGAATACATCATGTATTGTAGGACTTTTACAATTAGTATAATTTTAAAATGTACAGTATCAGGGAAAACTCTACAAAAGGAGATTGAAGAATTCTGTATGGTTCCTGCACTAGTATGTGAATAGTTTGACAGCTTGGGGATAATCTATGATTAAGTTAAAGACCTGCATGTTCATCATAACACAAAGACATCATTAATAATCCAACAAAGGATGGAAATAGAATTATTTTAAAGTCTGTTAAAAGAAAACAGAAAAGGGAAGATAAAATGGTGAGCGCTGCATTTAGAAAACCAATGTCAAAACAGGTGATTCCATATGACCACAAACCTACATACATCACCACAATTAGAAATAAAGAAGGAGATGGCTCAGCAAGTAGAAGTACTTGCTGCACAAACTTGAAGACTGAGTTCTGTTCCCAGAATCCATGGTCAGAAAGTCAGATGTGGCACTGTAATCCCAGTACTCTTATGGTAGATGGGAAAGAGAATCACCCAGAATCTTGAGGACAGTAGCCTGGAAGTCAGGATATCAGAAGTAAGAGATTCAATAAAGGGGAGGGACAGAGAGAGAATACTAAGTAATAAATAATAATCTTTTTTAAGAGAAAAAGAAACTGTGTCAGATTGGCTTTTTTGCGGACTATAAGATAACCACATAAAAATGTAAAAGACAAATAAAAATTAAATTAAGGTTATGGAGATATCTACACATCTTTAATAAGATTAATTTATCAGATAAAGTCGAGTTTAGAGCAAAGGGTACTGGTAGATAAGAACAGGCATTTCCTGACAAAGGTATGATAGATACAGAATATTACAAACAATGTGTAAATGATAGGATGGAAAACTGACACTTTTAAATGCTTGCACACCTAATAATACAGCCTCAACAATGGAGCATCAATTGACCAATGCGTAAGGGGAAAGGGAAAACTCACAAACAAAAGTCAGAGACATCCAGCTTCATTTTTCAAGAATGGATAATAGGAGCTCTTTGCTGTCTTTCTTATTATATTTATATATGTATGTACGCATGAAGACAGGGCATATGTGTGTCATGGCCAGTAGAGATGAGAAGCTGGAGTCAATTAGCAGGAAGTTGTCACCTTGCACCATGTGGGTCCTAGGGATCAAACTTGGGTCCTCGGGCTTGGCAGCAAGCAATACACACTGAGTTATCTCATGGGCCTTCTACATAGTTTTAAGAGATATTTTTTATACTTGTGTTTGAATAATCTATCCTGTCTTTCTTGCTCTATCATATCATACCTTTCACCATCACATTTTTATTTAACAAAAAATTAAACACATATACTGCATTATATTCTCCCAAAACAAAGGAGGTGGATTTATGATTTTCAAGACAGAGCAAAATTATATCAGACACTCTAGTGTATGACTCAACATACGGAAGTATAATGGCAACACAAATTGGAGTCAGCAAGTTATTTTTAAGAAAGACACAAAGTTAGGGGGCAGAGAGCTAGGGTGCATCTAGGAAAAGGTAGAGAAAGGAGTTACAGGTAAATGTGATCAAAAAACATTGTATGACGTCCGCAAAGAATTAATAAAAAAATATTAAGAAAAACTAGGTCACACATTTTGCTTCCCCAAGTACTAATTAAATGAAACAAGGGTTTGGGTTTTGTTTTGTTTCTGTTTCTGTTTTCTCACCAAGAACATGTAAACAAAGTAAAACAACTAATATAACATGTCAAAAACTTGTGACCAAGAAAAAAACAGGTGTGATGTAGATGAGTCAGCAAAATGCTAAGAACTACTATTATTCATCACAGACCTGGTAAACAATCAAGTGAGCTCTGGTAGCCTTTCATCAAATAAGTGAACTAGTGGGGAAGAGAGGGAAGAAAGCCAGAAGATCTTTGACTCATAGACATGATCATTCAGGTCTATGCAATAAATGTGGAGAAGAATGCCAAGACTGTCCACCTCAAGGAATGGTGGACCCTGATCAGTTATTACTGGAGGTAGATTGAACCATGATGTTAGGCACAGAATCTCAGAAAAGACAACTCAGCCCAAATAAGAGTCAGGTCACCTCAGCTGAACTCTACTGACTTCACTCTGTTCTCACTCAGGGGGAACAATTTTTTTTCTGACTTTTAAAAAAGAAAAGCAAAGAAACAGCAAGGAAGAAATATACACAAAAACCCAGGAAGAAAGCAGAGCTGAACAAGGATATAATGCTGAAGAAATGTATTATTCATATATGAAGAGAGAAGGTAGAGAGATGCGAATGTAAGAACCCCTAAGCCTTTTGTCAGGGGACAGTGCCCTTAAGCCCTCTGCAAGGAAAATTAATTGCTCTAAATCCAGGCAACCAAAGTGAAGTGAAGTCAGAAGAAATGAGATGTATTAAAAGGAATAGTGATGGGTGTTCTATCCGTGTACCTGTGAAATAATACTAATGTGTGGCCACCACAGGCGATGGTGTGAAAGTTGTCAGCCCAGGCAGAGCAGGAGCAAAGCAAACAAAGGCAGCATGGCAAGCAGCAGGAAAGCCAGCTAGTTCCCTCAAACACTAATTGTTCACAGAGCTCCCTCTTGTTTTTAAAGATGAAAGGAAATCTTTGACCGAAAATTATTTCTGTGATTGAAATAAACACTTATTTAGAATTCAGCAACTTCTTTAACTCAAATTCACTTTCTTTTCTATTAAGGAAAAACATTTCTGTTCACAGTCACGTCCACAATATGTCCCCGCATTTATAAGCCTTGTAGGGATAAAAGTTTCTAAGTGACCGCTTTGACGCATCTGTTTTCAAACTTTCCTATGTTGAATTTTTACTCCAAAAGACACATATTTCTCATTAAATTATACTTATTTTTCTATCAAAATAAACTAAAATAAATATGCCTGAAGACTGACTATGTTTAATTCTGGGTGGTATGAACACAACTGACCATCTGCCTTTTTTGTATTTTTTTTAATTTGTTAAAAATAAATAAAATTTTTAAGACTTAAGGGGCTATACTCATCACATTGCCCCAGTCGAAAGCTAATCCCTGGAAACCTAATACAAAGCCCCCAGCCATGCCTTTGTTCTCAAGTGTCTTTACACAGTTAACCAAAGACAGCAGAGTCTCTGCTGAGTCACTCATTGCCCACAGAGCATGCATGAGACTTCCAGCTCTCAGAAACAAATAAGCACCTGGCCTGGCATGAAAACACAGTGTGTGCATGTCACCTAGGTGAGGATTGAAAAGCTAAGGCTTATTGTCTAAATGTCCCCATTATTTTATGGGAAAGTGGAAATGAAAGCTAAAATGAATATAAAGTGGCAAAATCTTTAAGTGTTTAAAACGTAAGTAAAAGTACTTAAGAGCTTAATATAATATTTTCTATTTTGTATAATCAAGGTTATTAAAGAACAGATTTTCTTAAATCCCCTTTATATGTGACACAAACTTTGGATTCTTTGTAACAATGAGCTTATCTCAGAAGAAAACCACTTCTTCCTTTGGAGAGTTAATGAACCAATTGGTCATTAGTATCTTGTTATGAGTTATCTCAGTCAAATGTTGAATCAATTCTCTTTCTCCTATCACCTCAGATCACTTATACCAAGTGTCAGTTTATCAAATTGAAAGGAAGGGAGTGTAATTCTAGGGAAGGGGTGCTAAGGACACACAGCCAGCACAGGAACAGACTTGGAGAAGGGGACAAAGGAACCAAACGTGTTTTCTGCTTTCTTTAGAAATCAGTCCGGGTTTTAAACCTCACTTCATATACTGTCTAAACTTGGCTTGCAACAGTCAGTCAACATCATCTTAGATCTTGTCCTTCAGACGGTGAACATAAATGGACTCATGCTGTCCTTCACAACACTTGAGCTCTGGGAAGCTTCTTTCTGCTCATAGTGTTAGTAAAATTATCCACAGTTGTTAAATGCTTGTGATATCCCGCCTGACTGTATCTGATATGCTCTATACAGCTCATTTTGTGGTAGAAACAATGTTTGAATCTGATCTGAGTCTGGAACCTTTGCTCTCAGGCCCTCACTGAGGTTCACCAAGTGTGTTTCTGCTATTTTCCGTAAATGTATCAAAATTCTTCCTGAAAATAAACTGAAATACAACTGCTCAATTTTTTTAAAGTATAAATAATCCCTGCTTCAGTAAAGCTCAAGAGAGCAAATGAAATCAAAGGACAGAACCTAGGATGTCTTCACTGGAAGAGACTTCTAACCCATTCATAGCCCCTTTCCTTCTCTACTGTCTCCTGGCAGAAAAGCTAAACAAACAAGCCATTTGCTCTTGTCTCCTTCAGAGCTGCGGTAATCGGTCATATAACCTAATTCTAGACGAGACAGAGGAAAAGGTCTGCAGTGAGGCTACTGAGCAGACTCCCTGGTCTTCACTCCCTCTGCCCTTCCCTGCACAGAAAGAGGAGCATGTGGGATAATTCATTCACGCACTATTTTCTGTTCCCACTCCTGGATTGTGGGGCTACTGAAGTAATGGAAGGCCATAAGATTTGTAAGTATGCAAACCATATTCCTAAATTATTAGCCTCCTGTACTAACACCAGTGTCTTTCTTCTCCAGACTGCTTGTTATGTAAAAAAGTTAAATAGCCATTTGTTTTTAATAACATTTTTATTTGTTCTTTGGAAATTTCATCTATTTATACACCATATTTTGATCATATTCATCCACCATCTCCTCCCTCCATTTGCCCTCTGACCTGCCCCTTGTCTCCTCTTACTGTTGCTGCTATTAATATCTCTGAGCAACAGTGTGTTGGGTATTTTGTATGGTTTGGTTTTTTTCTTCTTTTTAGTTATTCATACCTGTAACCTAATACATTCCCAACAGAGAAGTTTTATCACTTAATTATGCCATGTAAAGTATGACTAAGCCAAATTTTCCTCAGGTGCCACACAAATTAAATGAAGTACATCTGAGAAACCCTAAGCTCCTTACACACCATGAACTGTATGATAGAAAACAGTTTTATCTAAGAGATAAATGTTTGTCATATCTGTCATCACACACATACCCTTGGAGGAAATGAAACTAAACATTCATTTTCATCAAACAATCCATGCTAAAGGGCTGAGTACCTCAGGGAACAGGAGGACTATGTACTAGGACTGAATTGTGTCCCCGATACTGCACATGTTGAAATCCTGACACCCAGATTCATGGAACACAGAGAAAGATTTGGGGAGTAGTTAGGTGTAGTATTAGGGAGCAGCGGGCTGTGTCCCGCCTGGCTCCCGGTGCCGGCGGGCTAGCTTACATTTGAAATAACCACATGAAAATTGTATTAATTTAATTTCTGCCTGGCCCATTATCTCTAGCCTTTTCTTGGCTAACTCTCACATCTTAAAGTAACCCATTTCTAATAGTCTGTGTGTCACCACGAGGTGGTGGCTTACTGGAAGATTCTAACCTACATCCATCTCGGGCTAGAGAATCATGGCATCTGCCAGTGCCCTCTCTCTCACCGCCTTGCATTCTGTCCACTCCGCCCACCTAAGGGCTATGTCCTATCCTACAGGCCAAGGCAGTCTCTTTATTTAACCAATGGAAAGCACAGAAATACAGAAGAACCCTCTTACACCAGTTAGGTGAGGATGAGATCCTGAAGATGGGTCCCTCAAGATGAGATGAGTGCCTGTAAAATGAGATGCTAGTGGCCTCTTTCTTATCCCCTCACCTTTATGCCTCCCACCCTTTGCCATGTGAAGACCCAGGAGAATATGGGCACCTGCCAGCCCTAAAGAACCCTCACTAAGAACCTCAATATTGGACTTCTTAGACTCTGCAACTACAAGAAAAAAAAGTCCTATTGTTGAAGCCATCCAGTCTATGGTATTTTATGCAAGACAGTGGCCCAAAGTGACTGGGAATCTAGGTGATTGGCTCCTCTTGGAAATAAGCAGACAGACAAGGGGTCTGGAGAGATGGCTTGACAGTTAAGAGTACTGGCTGCTCTTCCAAAGGGTTTGGATTCAATTCTCAGCACCTTCATCATAGCTTACAACAATTTGTAACTCCAGTCCTGAGGATCTGACACTTTCCTCTGTGGCTACTGCACATATATGATGCATAGTCACATAGGCTGGCAAAACATCCATACACATAAAAATAAATAAATATTCAAAAAAGAAAGAAAGAAACAGAAAAGTCAGGCATGGAGGTTCAGGAATTTAATCACAGCACTAGGGAGGCAGAGGCAGGCAGATCATGTGAGTTTGGTATACACAGTAAGTTCCAGGACAGCCACGACAACAAGTGACAACCTGCCTGGAAAAAAGAGAAAAGAAAGAGAATCACATTGCTTAATGAACTTTGCCTTCTCCCACAAGTATTTAACAAAAGATAAATCTTCTTTGTAGATTATCTACCTTCTATTTATCCTCAACCTGTAACCGTTCCAAGACTCCAACATTGCTGGATCGGGTGGGGGAAAGGAATGCTAGTTCATTTGTTTTCCTGTCCTCCCAGCTGGAAGAGGGAGCTGGAAAACTCCCTCAGCAGTCAGTTTTCCTTGCAACTTACTATGCATCACACAGGGATTCACACTGGGTTTGCAAAGATTCAATGTGGTTTGAAATTTGAGTTCTACCAATTTCTAACTTTGCAGTCTTGATTAGGGCACACATGGAGATCATGTGTGCTAAAAGCACATTAGCCCGTTGTTGTGTCTGGCATTATGAAATTGTGTGATAAGTATCACAATGACAACAAAGTATCAGTGAAAGAATTAATTATGAACAGCCCAGAAAACTCTCCCCAAATCTGATTAAATGTTTAGTCACCCCACCTTAGGCAATAACAAAGATAGATTTCTCTGTGTCTGCTACTGCTTAGGCTAACTTATTTCAAAAATGTCAAAGGATTAAAAAAAATTAAGCAAAGAGAATGTGCAGTTTACTCCAAGTACTTTTCATTTAAATAAAATATCCCAAATGGAATCTAATTATTACCTACCAGAAAGCTTTCAAGTTAAAAACAAATATGTTTCAAATATCTCAACAAGATATAATTACCTAATGAGTGTGTCCTATAAACACTAATAATTATGACCTACTGTACAACTCTAAGTAATACAACCTACTTTTCCCCATAGCTGCATTCTCCATCTGATCAAACTATATGCTAGAAGATATTACTCAGAGCTCAGAGCTCAAATGCCAAGCTTTGTAGCAAGCCTTAACTTGCACATGCAAAAGGATTGGTTAATGCTCCTCTTCCAGCTAAAAACTAAATCAAACATGGAGATCTGAGGATCTCCAAGTTTGGAGAATGAATCAGGAAGGAAAACAAAGAAGATGGAAAGAGGGGAAGAGGAAGAGGGAGAACATGGGGGAAGGGAAGGAGAAGAAGGGAGGAGAAGAAATAGGAAAGGAGGAAAGTGAGGGGGAAAGACAGACTAGAAAATAAAAATATATTCACCCATTTGAGCTTGGATAAAGATAAAGATTACAAACCATTTTATCAAAAAAATCTAAAATTTTTACAGACGAACAACTGAAAGTGGGATACAGGTTTAGAATTAAAAGGAAAGGGAAGTTCAGAGGCCTCCAAAGATGGAAACCTAGACAGAAAATCCTAGCGATCTAAGATTTCACATTCCTGCTCTTAGGCACAAGATCAAGTTTGAATGGTAAATGATGAACCAGTACCAGGAGGCAGCTGTGACCTAAACCCAAGCTACAGAACTTTTCACATACCTGTTTGTGGATGATGCAACGTAGGATTGCGGAACTAGATTGCTACACACCCCCTCTTTTCACTGCGGAAGAATTCATTTCAGTTACAATGGAAAGTCACAACTGAAATATTAGAGATGGCACACCCTAACCCATACAAAGAGACTTAGAGAGCAACAAGTCCAAAGGACAGAAGCTTGCTACTGTAAAACTGAAAACTGAAATAATTTAAATTCTTAAGAAATTTGTTTGAGATTACTTCAGATCTATACAATGCTAATTAGCTTCTCTGAAGTAAGATAATACATTTTAAGAAGTTGGGGGTAAGTAAATGATTCCTTTTTTTTACATGCCTTTGGAAATAGTACTGTTCAAGTTTTACTTGTATTCTGATTTGTGACAAGTTTAATTATTGTGCTATGTCCTCTCACATGATAAATATCACATTTATTGAAATTTCATCAATGTTGTTTTCTTAATATTAATAGATACAGACTTCTTAACCTCAACAGTGCTATGTTTTGAGCTTCTCAGAGAATAAAAATTGAAATCTATCTTCTTCAAAATAAGTAACAAATTTCACAATTTAAATATTTTCAAAAAAGCTTGTATCTCAATTTTATATTTTTATGCAATTTAGTTTTTGAAAATAGATTAACTTTAATCCATAGAGGGAAATTGCTGATTTAATTGGTACCTGTTTTAAACATAGAATCATAACTGGTGATAATAAAATTCCATACCAACAAGTATATTAACTCTAAAAATCTCTACACTAGAAGCCATATTCAGAGCTGATTTAAATAAAATCAGAAAAGAGTGGAGATGACCAGAAAGATCCAAAAATTGGTTTGCCCACATCATCTGAACACAAACTCTTCATGAAATACAAATAGCAAAACTTATTAAAAAGTCAGTTAGTCCAAAGATACAACTTCTTTTTGAATGCTGGACTCGAAAGTCTTATGGGACATACCACATATGCATTTTAAAAGTTTATGTGAGAGGTAAAGATTTTCTTGGAAATGTCAGTTTTGTCAAACATGCAGATAAAGTATTCCTGATGCCAAAAAAAGGTATCAAATTCATTTCCACCCACAAAAAAATTTGGATTCCATCCTTGCTTTATCAAAAACAGAGACTTCTGTGGAAGGAGAAATGCTCAAATTGGTTAGCCCACCAAAATGCTAAAACAAAATACAAAGTTACCATACTTTATTTGAGCTGATTTTTATAGGAACCGTATGGATGACTTTCACTCTCTAGAAAGTGGTTTTTTTCTTGAACACACATCAGAACCATTCATCATAACATAATTGCAAGCTGTCAGTCAGGGCCGCACCCTTAGCTTGTGGCAAACCGCCAACACATCTGTCACAAGCACGAATAAGCTTCCGTGTGTCACTGTAATCCTTTACAAAGGAAACAAGCCCAGTCACCGATTTTACATTCTCCAAATGAAACAATGACTTGCTTAAAACCACAAATGAAATTGTCCTCTTTCTCTACAGACTCTGAGCTACTTTGTCACCAAGTTACTGACTGCACTGGTACCTCAAGAGAATCACAGATCTAGTCTACAAGGAGAATTCTTTATGTATTTGGATATGCTTGTCTAAAAACAAAGAAATGTGCACATTTCATCTGGCTATATGTATGAAGATTCAAATGTCCTGTTTTTAACTGGCTAGAAGGCTGACTCTGTTAGTATTCTATTTTAATAAGTTCCTTTTCCTTAATCATCATTCTCTGATTCAAAGGCAATTCAGGGAGAGAAATCAAACCTGTTTCAGAAAGAACAAAATTCGTTCTGGAATTACAGTACTTAGTTCAATTATAATTTATTTGAATCATCCTTATAGTCTGAAAAATCAGCTTCTGGAGAGTAGCAGAGAGGAAAGAGTATGAGATTCCTTATAGTCACCATCAAACAGAGTTAAGTGATGGCTCTTTTATTCATTCCGAAGAAGTTCCAGTATCAGAGACATAAATGCTGTAATGAGACTACAGAACAAACTGACGGACAACAAATGGGATCTGAGGTATCAAATGTTTATGAGACCTAACTTTTTCCTTTGGTTTTGTTTATGTACAATATACAAGCAAAAGGGAAGGGAAGAGGAGCGGTGGGAGGAGGGGGAAGGGATGGAAGGAGGGGAGGGAGAAGGAGGATTGCCACATCCCACTGCTGCTTTTCTGAATCTCTCTCTCTATATATATATATGTGTCTTCCCCTCCCACATAACTGCTACATCTAAAAGGTTTTTTATATATATTATTTGAATATGATATGTGAGCTACTGTATCAAAGAAACAAGGATCTTCTACCTGTGATACAGAAACCCTCACACACCCACATGCTTTTTATATTATCAACACAAATGTACATAGTTTGCCTAGTAGGTTTCTCCAGTGATACTAAACCTTACCAGAATTATATGGACAAAATCTCTAAATACAGTGAAACAAAAGATCTAAATATAGTATGTTATTGATGGTTCTCAGCCATCAATATCTATAAAAAAGAATTTAGGTGTGAAGACACTCAGCTGTAATCTCAAGTTCAAGGTTGGACTGGGATACATAGTGAATTCCATCCAGCCCGGCCTACAGAAAGAGACTCTTAAAACAATAACAGCAACAAAAATATAAACAATAATACATAATTCAAATGTCAGAATATGACACTATTAAACTTTGTTTACTGGTACTTAGATGTATCAATTACATAATAATAATATCCCGATATTACAAAAGATTCAGAGGTTAAGTAGCTTTCTCAAGTACACACAGCAACCACAAATGCCTGTCCAGATCCTAAGAAACCCATGTATTTCTCCACTGAGTTATACTAGAATATAAAAATAAACATTAACATGCAAGCAAACTACAGTATCTGAAATGCAAGCATGTTATATGTACTGTTACTACCTATATAAGCTGCATGTTACAACACAATATACTTTAAAATGCACAACATATATTAACTTCCACATACAGCTCGTCCATATCTCATACATAAACTTCCATTCACATCAGTATTTATATATTAACTCATAGAACATACATGTACCTTCATATTGAAAATGAAACTATTGATTTTGGGAATGCAGGACATATAATAATGCACAATAATTGCAAAAAGCATAATTTAAGTTGCTGTACCTAACAATTCATCTAATACTTTAGCTGTGATGTGCCAGTACATTTCTTTCACAATAAAATACAGGCACAAAGCACAAAACTTCTCATATCCATCTCTTCCATGGAGATGGGGCTGAGGAGACAATTTATACCTCACTGAATTCTCTAAGAGGATAGCAGAGTAATGCTGCAAGTCTTCACCTGAAGAAAGAACAGCTAGCTGCGTGGGCTGTACTTGTTTTCAATAAACTGGTAGAATTCTAGAGTAACCGTGAAGTTTGTTTGAATACATTTACAAGCTTAACTGTAAGGAAATCACCCATGGCGTGGCTGCTGAGCCAGGGTTGGTAGGAGATTTTCATGCATATGGCAGCTAGCTCTAAAAGACTGGCTGACTAGTCCTACGTTTTGATGCTCTTATTTTAAGCTGGCTCCCTCCCAAAAGGTTAGTTACTCAGGACACAAACCACCTGTTTATATATTAACACAAAATCTTCCTTTTGTTAAATTCAACACCAATACAATCATTTACTTAGAGACTGCTCTTGATCAATTGCTTCCCACAATGAAATTTTAAGAATAAAGTCAAGACAGCAATGCAAACCACCCAAAACCCAACCAATGCTAATTAGTGTTTGTGGTTAAAATATTATGGAGCATAGATTGCCTTAAAAATAATTATAATAGTTATTTGCTTTAGTATAAAATCCAATTCAGAAAATAATGTGTATAATTACCCCAATTTCCTGACATAAAGTCCAAAATTAAATATATAAAGGATTTTAGCTAAGACTACCACATACTTGCTTTCCTTTTTAAGAAAACAGCTGGAAAAGTATATTTCAGTAATAAGAATTTTTGACTTTGTGCAGTTTTTGCAAGTCTATTTTTAATTTTGAAGATATAATTTATTTTTGTTAAAACATTAATTTTTATTTTACTTATCCTAAAAATGTAAATTTTGAGTGTATTTATAGAAAGTATAAGGTAAATAGGAAATGCCAAAATATATATACACCTAAGAAACTATACATTTAATAATTAATTTCTACTTTGTCGGATATAAAAATTATTAAAATTAATATTTTCAATATTTGAAATCTGATTACTCTGTGTGTATGTGTGTGACATATTCTGGTACATAGCAAATGTAATTCTATAAATTATAACAGAATTAGACTCAATCGTGTCACAAGGACATGTGCTCAACTATGTTCATAGCAGCTTTCTTTGTCATAGCCAGAACCTGGAAACAACCTAAATGCCCCTTGACCAAAGCATGGATAAGGAAAATGTGGTACATTTACACAATGTAAATGCAGAAAAAATAATGACATCTTGAATTTTGCCGGGAAATGGATGGAGATAGAAAACATCATTTTGAGTGAGGTAACCCAGACCCAGAAAGACAGATATCACATGTACTCACTCATAAGTGGTTTTTAAACATAAAGCAAAGAAAACCAGCCCACAAATCACAATCCCAGAGAACCTAGACAACAATGAGGACCTTAAAAGAGACATACATGGATCTAATCTACATGGGAAGTAAAAAAAAGACAAGATCTCCTGAGTAAACTGGGAGTATGGGGACTTTGGGAGAGGGTTGAAGGGGAACAGAGAGGCAAAAAGGGGAGCAGAGAAAATTGTATATCTCAGTAAAATCAATAAAAAAAAAGAAATCAGGAATCTTTGAACTTATGAAAAAGAAAAACTCCCTGAAAAATGTCAAATGGGCTTTATAAATATTAGCATTTAAAAAGTTGTCAACATGGGTAAAATCATTCTTTGTGTATAATCAGTGTCCATCTAGGTTCCTCGTGTGGGGGGTTTCTAAGTTACCTCTGTGTCATAGCCCACCAGAGGAACATGAAAGAACCAAAAAAGCAGTTAGTAGCCAAATTTCTCCCTATCATATCCATGCCTCACTCATAACCTCCTGGACTGTAAGATATTATTAGTAAAGGCTGATATTTCCCCCCACAAAAAAATCCCCTTGGTCAATGACGCCTTTTAAATGGCTATAATTTAAAGTCATTAAAGAAGCTCTGATACAATGAAAGAAAAATTGCTGCAAAATGTAACTATAAGCAAGTTCAGATCACAATCACATAGAGCTTATAATGCTGGTATGTAAACACTGAGTTCATATTTAATAGGATGAAATGCTCTTGTTTTATGCTAGTTTTTAACAAGAAGAGGTATTATTTTCCACCCTAAAATGTTAACTCCAAATACCTTTAAAAAATACCTCTCCATCAAGTGTACCAAATACCTGGTATCTATTGAAGTCAAAACTCCTGTTAATCCAATAATCTAATTTTAAAGCTACTATATTTATAGCATGTGGGTCACTACTTTTCATAGAATTTGGATGATCTGATACTATACATACTAAGTTCTTATTGCTTTATGAATTACTACATAATTTGACAATACCATTTTCATTTGTCAATAGGCCAAAATATCTACTAAAAGAGCTTTCTCACAGAATACAAACTAAATGAGTTCTAATTGAATCCACTTATAATATTTCCAAACTTACTCA
>JAQHUG010000133.1:5005824-5051934 GCA_028555095.1 Dicrostonyx torquatus
AATAAATAAATAAATAAAACGGCTTTGTAGATTGAAGGGTTGGTAGCTAGGTTGGAAACAAGGTTTCAAACACAGCAGGACTGAAACACGTATGAACTCAGAGACTGTGGCAGCATGCACAGGGCCTGCACCATTCTGGATCAGATGGAATATCAGTGTTGAGAGGGGAAGTAGGAAAACCCCAATTCCTAATCCCAAGAGTATCTCCAGTTGACAAGCGCTCACAATGGGAAAATTAGTTTCTCCAACAGAGTCTCACTAGGTATACAAACCACTCTTGTTCGTTTAAGACAAGATTTCTCTGTGTAACAGTTCATGCTGGAATTTATTTTATAGACCAGGCTGGCCTCAGTGCTGGAACTTATTTTATAGACCAGGCTGGCCTCAAACTCACAGAGATCCACCTGCCTCTGCCTCCCAAATCCTGGGATTAAAGGTGTGCGCCACCACCACCCAGCTTACAAACCACTCTTAAAGACACATTTGATACCCAGAAGAAGTCGATACAAAATAAATTAAATGGCACTTTCGGGACTTCTTTGTCTCATACACTTTGTCTGGACATTATCTTTAAATTTTCCCCCTCTTCATTACATGTCTTTTGGGTAAGTATTATCATTTCTAGTGTTGTGTTTCATGGGATTTCTGTGTGTACAAACATGTGTCCCTGTGTCTCTATAGAGCTCTTGTTCTTTTTCTTTGGATATTTTCTTCTGTCAATTTGTTTCATCTTATTCTGGTTATTAGTATTTTACCATTATTTTTTAGATGTCTGTTTTCTAATGAAGGATAGAAAGAAAGGGTGTGAACTTGTGAGGGTGGGAACTTGGGGAGGATCTGGGAAGAATTTGGGGAGGGAAAACCATAACTAGAATGAATACATTGTATGAAAAATCTATTTTCAATTAAAAAAGAAGTCAAAGGCTTTGCTCTCCTGTGCCTTTCATTCAGCACTGACCTCTTTACCAATGCCTCTTCTACAGAACTTACCATCTCCTATTACTACAACTCTTGAGAGCCATCCTGTGACTCGGCACTAAACTAGTTACGGAAGAAAAGGAGAAATTTTAAAAATGGGGTGCTGTCTGGATGGGCTTCAGTCTTGTAGGGAACACTAGACACGCAACCAGCACATTTCAAAAGCCTGCGGAAGTGCTGTGGTAGGGGTGGCATTGTAGCTCTAGAAACTAGGGAACAGGTCTGGTCTACCTTCCACCATGAAAAAATCTCCTACTACTACTTTCCTTCCTCTTCTAAAAGTTCTGTCTTGCCAAACTTTTGTCGTGTGTACCTATAACTATGGTCATTTCTACTTTAAATATCCTGAATTACTTCTAAAAACTGACGAAATTTGTTTTAAACTCTAAACACTCTCCTACCTCTTTATTATTTAAGATCATTAATAATAGCTTATATACCTAAAAAGCATACAGCATTTACTATAACTATAAATTATACTATAAGTTATACATTTAAGTGTTTTTAAAAGGTCTCTACTACCTTTCAGAAACATGAACTCTCTGCACTTTGACATATGTATATCCCAACAATGTCTTATGTAATTGTTTCTTAAACTGTCTTTTTTCTTATACCAATTCCTTCTCTTTTTTTCTTATGAAGCTAATACAACCTACAAAAGAGTTGATAGGATTACTATTTTAGAATATTATCATATTAGTCAATCAAAGGATAACTTCATAAAAGATTATAACTTATACTTTGTTATGGGAAGCAGGTTATTGCTAGGTTTGTTTGGTGAAGTGATGCAATTAAGTAATGTTGACTGTCAGATACACCTGCCAGTCCACTTTTAGTGAACACCAAAATCAAAGGAAATCACATTACATTTTGGTTAAAAGACTACAACAAACATAATGCTAATTTGACAACTAGACTTTTCTACTGAGCTGAGAAAAAAGGATAATTGATTTAAAGGGGAGGGATAGAGTGTGCTAGTTAGGAACTGGGTTGGGCCCCTGAATCCAGGTAACAAAGCTAAGTACTGTGCAGATTTGCAGTTCCAGCACTGAGGGGCAGATCCATCTGCTCCCCGGCAGCCACGCTAGCCACTTGGCAAGCACAGGGCCAGTGAGAGATCCTGGTTCAAAAAACAAGAAAAGGATAGTACCTGATGAATGACAGCCAAAATGTCCTTTCTACTAATATAATCTACACACATGAGCACACACTCTCACATACAAGCACCTGCATGGCCATGCATGAATGAGCACATTTAAAGTATGAACACACACATACACATTCACAGATCATAAGGAGAGGTATGTTTAATGTTAGAGTAGTTTGAGTGGCTGCCACTGTGCTGTGGAGCTCAGCAAATGTTTCTGAACAAATAAATGAATGATTCTCTCCGTACTATGCTTCTATCATTCAAAGATTCAGCGGTATCCTTAGATATTACCTGAGCCTAAATCAATCAAAACTTACAAAATTATGTTACCTATACTGAACTGCTAGGGGTGGACAATGACCAAATTTTTATAAATATTTTCAATATGTATGAAAAAATTGAGCTGTCTAATGAAAACTTAAAAATAATGTTATAGATTTTTAAAGATTAGGTAGCACAAGGCCAGTAATTGTTGTATTTAGTATGTCTAGAGAGGATTTCTCCAATAAAAGCACGCTCTGGACACAGGGGCCGAAAGTGATTCTCAGAAGGTGCTAGATAAAGGTAGCTTAATGTAATTTCCAATCAACTCAGCTGGGCCTAATGGCAGAGCATACACAGCAGTGTAAGGGAGTTTGAACAGAGAGCGGTGACTTCCCAACCGGCACACCTAACAGCAAGAAATTGTGAGCATACGCTAAAGCAGAGAGAGCGCTCAAGCAACACCTATGATCCAACTGCAGGCCAAAGTGCCTCGGTTAAAGTACTATCACCTGACATATGACTGCCACCATGTTCAAGAAGTCATTTAGGAGCCACACCAAGTGTTATGCAGAATTCTATTTTTAAAGACATGATAGCAGGCATGTTCTGATAAATTACAAAATGCTTTTATTACACCCTTCTTAGTTTGTGTGCTCTGTGTCTATTTTCAATCTTTCAATTATTGCAGCTCATTATCATGTTTGACACACAAAAATAATGTATGCTGACTAATAGTGGCAGAAATTTGAGTGCACGTACTGTTATTTTCTAGATGCTTGGCATATTTTGTAATTTACATTTTAAATTAAACTTTAATCAAATAAAAATAGTGAGTTGGGCAAAATATTGGTAATGTTTAAGCTGGATAAAGGGTCCATAAGGGATAGTACCATCCTCTGATCTTTTTTTATTTCTTTGAAATCTTTCTTAATGAAATTGGGGGGTTATTTTGTTTAAAAACAGATTGCGATTATTGTGAAAATTTCAAGGAAGAAATATAAAGCTGGCACTTCTTCAACCCACATGAAAATGTGTCCTCTTGCTTTCATTGGAGTTCATGCAGTTGTGCAGGTGGATCACTGAGGTGTAAATATGTTCTTATGAAACCAAACACTCAAGAAAGAAGGACAAGAAGAAGGACAAGAGTGGGAGTCTGGGGGCAAAGAGGATGCACTATTTTGTCTGTGCCACTCTTTCAGACTTTCCTGTCCCTCCTCCCTATCCCCCCCCACACACATCATGACTACCCCTGAAGGAACCACCTCCTCCCCTGAAGGCAAATCAACTTCTTTGAGGTTCCTAAGCAGCTAAGCCTATTGCTCCTTACCTGGGGGCTTCTTCACATCTAGCTCCTCCATATGACACCATACGTATCATGTGTAACATAATACAGGAGACTAAAAAGGGTCATGAAGCAGCAAGTAACCTGAATTTTCACTCCAGCTCCTTTTTCCTGTGTAATCAATACATTAATCATCTATCCCCTCCTTCTAGGACAGCATAAGAATAAGATCCTGTCCAGCTTCCTACTTTAAACTTGTATGGGATTCAAATGATGCATGAGAAAGATCTTTGAAAAGTCTAAAGACTTACATACAATTAAAGCATTATCAACCTAAAAATAGGATACAGAAATTTCCTAGTAAACCCAGTTGTGCAAAATAAAGCTTATGGGAGTGTGTAGGAATCTCAAGTACCAATACTAGTTTCCTAAGTTTCTCACAAACTTCAAAATAGTGAATAAGAAAGAAAACGTAGTTTGTGAGTTGTTTTTAGGATGTCTTTAAGCTGGTGCACATGCAATCTACACTGCCTGCATCCAAGTACGTTGCTATCTACCCTTCCAGCCGCAGGCTGCCTTTCCTTCTTCATGGCACACTGGCTATTCATTAACCAGATTTTACCTGAAAAAAAAGTAAATAAAAAGGCTTGGTGAAAGGACAGAGGTAGGAATACAGTATGATTTCCCAAGTGTCTAATATCTTTAGAAAAGGTTTCTGGATGCAGAAGAAAGCCATCAAGTCACATACTTTCTTCAAGTCTTTGCTTAAGTCCTAAACATGCCAAGTATTTGAATTGTTAATGTGCTTCCTGTAATAGCCACCTAAATATTCATGTGACCTCATGCATCTATTTTGCTGTTTGGTTTTGTTTTTTAAAATCTGTCTTAAGTCTCATTCTTATCCTTTCTAACTTTACAACATAATAGTTTATAAGTTTTTTGTTCATTTACTTGAATATTAAATATACTAAGTATAAGGGGAAAGTAAGTATCAAGGTAGAAAAAGCATACACATTTGAGAGTTCCTTTAAAACAATTCCCTCATTTAAAAGCATCCCAAAGAATACTTACGGATGCCTGGGATATGAAAACCTACACAGGTTTGTCAATGGTATGACAGGCAGGGAATTTCATAACGACTTGTCTGTCAAAAGGTGCACCCTAGTTTCCCCAGCATCACTGTATGATGACTTCATAGATAACTTAGCATATGACAAAGGGAAGTTCTTGTGTGAGAGGCTTTGTTATCCAGAACAAATCCAAAGAGCTATGGTTCTAATGTATCTCATGCTATGCTTCTCATTTCTATTAAACAATTTATATTTGACATGAATACATTTAATGCATAATTTCTTACAAATTAAAACCAATTTTGACCACTGTTTTTAAATATTCCAATCAATAAACTGATGGGTATAAAAGTCAGATAAAGTATTAGAAAGAATTCCTTTTTATAAAGAATTCTGAGTGTTAAATATCTTCACAATAATGGAATAAACTGAGAGAAAAATTTTAAGTAATAGCATTAAAACAAATTACAAAAGTTTATACAAAAAATTGACCAAGAAATTTATATCAACTGTATAGTTAAAGGCAATGATTTGCCTCACCAAAACCAGTCAAATGAAGCTAGGTTAAGATTGCTCTTACTGGGCAGTGATGGTGCACGCCTTTAATCCCAGCACTCAGGAGGCAGAGGGAAGTAGATCCCTATGAGTTTGAAGTCAGCATGGTCTACGGAGCTAGTTCCAGGACAGTCAAGGACTGTTATATAGAAAAACCAAATAATAAAAATATTGTTGCTAATCTTTTTAAACAAGGTCACCTAACAATTGTTGGAATATGAAATAATTTAATTACAAAGAAGTAGAGTTGTGTGAACAAAAACTGAGGCCCAGACATGTGTCTGCATTCTGAAGTAACTGAAGAGTTTGACCTGTAGGGGATCAGACTTCTATTCTTGAGACTGGCATGTTGGGGCAGTGATTCTATTTTCTATTTTTGTGTTTGGGGTGTCTGTCTTATATTTGTTAGTTTTAATGTGGATATCTTTTGTTTTTTGCTTCTTGAGCACAGCCACATTGGAATTTTCATCATCCAAACAGCTAAGTAAGTTTTCAACAAACAGCACATAATGTGTTTGGAAAGAATTGGGGTATCTCACTTTTATCTTTTTAATTAAGAGTCAGATTGCGATGCCTAAAGACATTTCCCTCTCCAACTTAAAGAAATGAAGAAGTCAGATTAGATAAAACACTAGACAGCTGTCAACAAAAACCCTAGGTGTGCCTCTTAGCTTCCTTGAGCCTGGATGCAGTCAAATCAAAGAATGAAAGAGCGCATAAATGGCAAGCCCCTAGAAAACTTTCTGCATACATTGGGGCTTTATTCAGAACCTGTCAATTCTATGCCTGACAAACTGTATTGGACTTAAATTCATGTAAGAAATAAAGTCAAAAAGTTGACTGTCCCAAGAGGAAAATAGATTTACTAGAAGCCTGAAGTCCAGCTCAATACGCTGTAATGGCTATGTCCCAAAGAACACCATCTTCAAGGAAAGAATCTAATGATGGAAATGGACTCCAAACACTTCCACAATGGTACTTCTGGAAGCTGAAGTCTAATTAGGGTGATTAGATGTAAAATCTTTTAACAAGCATAATTTTAATAAAGCATAAAACCTGAAATTTCCTCAACCTGCAAAGATTTGCTGGGTTCCAACTTCAATTGCGACACTCACTGTACTTGTTTCAGCTACTACCTACAGATTGGAGTGAGTCAACCCGGACATGCTGCCTCTTACAGTGGCAGGAAGACCTTCCTCTAGCCCGTGAATCTCCCCTCCTGACAAACATAAGGAAGCACAAGATCTCTCAAAATCAGAGTGAAAATAAACACCCCAGAGTCGAAGAGAAAATAAAATTGCTTTCCAGTTTTCTCAGTGGGTGAACTATCTGCATCTGAAACTTGGGAAATGATTCATTTTTATGACACTTTTAATAGTAATATTTGGGATTATTAACATGATAAACTTCTCACCTATTCATCTTTTACTTTAAAAATCTGCTCATCTTATGACTAACACCTTGGCATTCAAATAAATGTGATGCTGAGACAGAAAAAATAAAACCTGTATAAATGACAGAGTGTTCAACCATGAACACATTGTCTTTTATGAATATTATAATCACAGAATCAATAAGCCTACAAAGAAAAAACAGGACACAAAACGTGTTTTGTCATTTCTGACGAAGTTATAAAAACAACAGACATTCAATATGCCAAGTGTTCTTCAATCCCTCATAATCATAGCCTTATTGAAGTGAGGACAAAAAGGGTCTAATTGCATAGGAGCAATCTCAATGTAATAGGTTATACACCCAGGCACTGCTGCACAATACAACAAAAACAGCGTTCCCTGTGTATAGCAGAATGTCATCTCTCATTTTCAGGCAATTACCTTCTTTCTTGTCAACAGTTTTAATAACCTCCATCATCTCTAAAAGACTTTTGCTTCAGTTAAATAATTTTCAGCTTTTTAATATGCAAATGTGCTTGTTCATATGCATGGGTGAAGTGGCACTGCTACTTGAAATGTGTCAGTACATTGTGGAGCACCTGCACCTCGGGGAAGCTTGATTTAATTGACACCTAATACTATTCATTATTCCACTTAGTGAGCAACTCCTATTAGTCACCTGTAGGTTTGCCTATAAGCACTGCTTTGGCCACCAATAAAAATATGATATTTCTATAAATAGAATGTCCATATTTAGCAAATGGGGTTCACTACTGTTGAAGCTTTGAGGGGACATAGGGAGATGGTATGGAATCAATAGGTCTTTCAGTGGGCAGTTTATAAACTAATTTCTCTGTAGATTTCTATACACGTGAAGACTTCCACTGGTTTGGTAGACACAAAATGCTATGTTTTCTCTGACGTGGTTCAATAAGTAACGTCTTGCTCCATGGAATGAATGACTGGCTGAAAGGATGGCTGGGAAGATGAATATGTGGGTGATGGATAGATAAATGAAAAAAATAAACAAAACTACCTTCCAAATCATACTACTAGCTTGTTTGTTTGCTTGTTTGTTTGTTTTAATCTAGAGCATATTCTTCGTTCCTTTGGTCTCAGCTTATGGTGTATTATTTACCACAATAAACAGCCTCAGAGTGCCACAAAGTTGAAAGACGAAAGCAGAGTCTTCTAGACAAGCAGCCATTTGTTGGTAGATCTCCTGAAGCAGTCATGACAAAGAGCGTGCTACTGTGGGGCATGTGGAGCGCTTTAAACAACTTCCAAACAGCAGCTCACAGAATTATAACACATATGGGATTTTGTGTATTTGTTGGTATTAATGTAATAAACATGTACTGTAAATGATTACAACTTAAGTCTATTAATCTTCTTGCCTTTATGAAAATGGAAGGATTAGTGTTGAAAAGAATGTGCAGACTTAATAATATTGGGGATGCTGCTTCGCCACATGGTCTGTGACCTTATTGTCCAGGCTACTTTTCTTTCTGGCATTAATGCATTTGTGAGTCCCAGAGGCTTAAACTACAGATGTTTAACATCCTGCTCATGGACAGATCATCTGGGATACAAAGTGAGAAATCTATACTACTTATTAGTATATATTATGAGTGTAACAGAGATTTAATAGCCCATTCAAATAAGATTAGTGGGACCATTGCTCAGAAAAAAGGAGGGGATCATCTGAACTGAGACACACTCTCAACCCTATGATGGGGAGACAAAGAAAGAATGAGAAGCACATTTTCATCTGGAATATGTTTTAGAACATCAAAGAAATTGTCACTAATTAATGTTGTTTATATAGTAGCATAAGAAACATTAATTATATCCTTCAATGTAAACCTAAAACCTTTTTATGGAAGGGATTTATAAATAAGGTGGTAACCTGCACTGTGGAAGCTTATCTACAGCATGCGCTGAGTGATAATAAATCATGTTTATGTCTAGAAGTCAAAAAAAGTGAGGTCATAGTAGGAAAATATTGAATCCTCTTTCCCCCAGGCCCAGTCATTTCTAAGGAATACAGGAGAAAAAAGGAAAGAGAAAGCAGTGGTCAACCAGACCTTTGTTGGTATCCCCCAAAATGTAATCTCCAAACTGAAGAATGGCAGCTGGCAGAACAGCTGGTGAATAGGATTAATGTCAGAAGAAAGAAATAAAACTCAACATATGTCCAAGCCTGCGGTGCTGGGACCAAGCATGATTATACCCCGACGGATAGCCTGAGTACAGCTGGAAAGGGCCACTGGGCCATGTTTCTCTAGCCCGCAAGGTCATTGCTAAGAAGCGGGGAATTTCTGAGCTAAACTCAACTTTGCCTGCAGAACTCTGTAACTGGGAAGGAGACAGGCCTGAATTTATAACTGTACCAGTGTGCTGGGCACTTTAACCCTTGGTGCCTGCTTCACTGTGAAGCAAACCAATGGCAGATTACCACAGAATCTAACAGATTGCACTAAAGTAAATATAATTTTTAAATCATTTAAACCCCTTAATCTCATCTCAATCATATCAAATATTTAGAGCAAACATATTTCCATCTTTCATTTAGAGTTTAAATAGGTACCAAGGGGGGAAATCTAATTAAACAGATGACAGTAGGTAGGGGTTTTGTAAATTGTCAATACTTCAAAATGAACATTTTTTTTTACAGTTATGGCATCACAATTGGCAAAAATAATGTGAAGGGGCTGTTTTTCATTGCAGGATTCTCGTGTTCTCACATCGTGTAACACCAGCAAATTCTGCCTCCCCGTGCCACTCCCCTGCTGGAGTGGGCCGACTCTAGCTTTCTGTAATAGTAGATGAAAGACAACATTGGACGTAAGCATCCTAGCTGCAGTACAAAACGGCAACCACATGGATATGACGGGTGGATGAGAACGGGCTTTGTTATTTATGGAAACACAGGCAGAACGCAGACTACTCAATTGTTTCCTCTCCTCAGGAGAATATTAAGCATCGCTGTGGTTCCTGTGTCCTTCCTAGCCCCATGATGACTGTTTCCATCAGAAACTCAGCTAACTTGAGCTCAGCAAGTAGATTATCAGAGGCCAGAGGCCATCTGCCCATGTAAAAGCAGCTAGCATGCTCACTGTCTTCCTTAAATAAGGGTGACAGTGTTGAGGCCCATAGAAAATTGTGTTATGGAGAAGAATGGAGGTGCCGTTCTCAGGAGCCCAAAGGCACACTCCCAGACCTCAAAAGAAACCCGTGCAGAAACCACCCAACAAGCAGAAACCTAACGAAGCAGCCACACTCTTGAGAAGTTTCAGTTCACTTCTCATATTCAGGATTGGTCATAGGGGTCCTCAAGATGAGAAATGGTCAGGCCCTACAGCCCAACATTGCTCTGAAGCCATGGAAACCCCAGCAGGCTTACTTTCTGAACTCAGCAGTGAAATGATCCATCTCCAACTTGCTTGCTCTGATTTTTACCTCCTTACGCATAAACTAGTGATCAGTGACACAAATCACAATAGCCTCACTTAAAAAAATAAAGACAGGAAGAAAGTCTAGAAATTAGCAAACAACAGTCTAATTCTTAAAGGGACTTCAAATAAGCAAGTCATGCTTGTAGATTGAGACTCAATTCCAGATAAAAATATTCAGTGGGCTTTTCAAGTGATATTCTGAGCAATATATCAGGATAGAACAATGGCCTGTGGTATTACTGGTTTTGCTCAGGAATTATTCTATGCAAGTACCTGATCATTTTGTGGACATGTTAGGCTTTACCAGAATCTGGGGGCAGCAGCCTTCAATGATTGCAGACATTCAAACATCCTTATTTTATATGTGGATTTTACTAATTCACATTTTAAGAGCCTCCTCAGTAGTTGGTATTTTTTAAATGTTAATGTGGTGCTGTCTATAATTCCATGAAAAATCAAATTGTCCTACATTAAATTTTAAAAGTAAAAAATAATCATTTCTACAAAATGCTAATGTTAGAAAACTCTAGGTCAAGTCTGAATAAAGATCTAAATAGGGTTATCAATTCAATGTTCTTATAACAGCTACCATTGTATAAAATACCAAGACTGCAAGTGTGGAGTCGTATGCAACATTGCCTAGATTCTTTACATGTTGAAAAAAATTGTTTCTATTTATCATTGTAGAATATGGAGAGAAACCCACATAGCTTATTAATGTCTTCTGAATTGTTTAAGAGGATTTCAAGATATGAGTTAAAAGAATTTCATAATCTTAATTTCAATTTCTCCTTTTCATTTAATAGTAGACATTCATTAGGACCCACACACTGTAATAAATTATAATAATTTCAAACAAGAATTAAATTACTAGGTACCTAGTGAAAGAGCCATTTTTCCTTAGGTACCCTGTAATCTAACTGTCAGATTTAAAATCTATTCCCAATCAACTCTTCACAACACTCACATTTATTCATCTATGTTAAATTAATAAAAGGTGTGAATAATACTGACAAAATTGATCATTATTGTTCATGTAGATTTAGAAAATTATAAGGTAATCTAAAATGTAAAAGGAACTGAGAGAAACTATTAAGGTTCTTATAAATAAATTCATCCTATGCTATTTTTTCAAATCAAGACTGAAACTTCTATGAGACTTATTTAAATTGACTACACATGCTATTTGATAAATTGTACATTTTTAGAGCATAAACCACTTTCATTATTTTTGACAAATATCAGTACAAAGACTCTACTACAGACTTAGAGCGTAACAAATACTTTAGGAGTATATGCCAAGAGGATTCCAGAAAGTAACAACCTAATAGTGGGCAGGAACAATGTAGCTTGCTAAAGAAAAGATACACTCTCAGGGAATATCCGGGAATTTTCCAAAAACAAATACCAGCCCCTATCTTTGTCCCTAGGAGTAGCAATGTATGTAAGTTCTTATACAGTCACCAAAGTATAAGTCTAAGCACTAACACACTGGTAGAACCCCCTGTGTAGCCTCTGCTTGCGTACTCCAGTGCGCCTCCCACCGTAACCTCGCTGACCCTCTCCTTTCTAATGGGCATCCCTGAAGATAGTGGGAAGCATGGCGACATCTGTTCCCATTCACACCGATTTTAATTTACCAAAAGAGTTCCGCTATTTTCAGAGCAGACTGCAGAGCACAATGACAGATTTAGGGCCTTGGCTGGGGTTGCATTTCCAGTGTGTCAGCATTTCCTCCTCAATGAGAGTAAATTCCAGGGGGTCACAACAGAGGAATCGCTGAAATCCTAGCTTCAGTGGACACACTTTTCCCACCCTTCCTTATTTCATCATAACTGGACCCACCACCATGCTGCTCTGTCTGGTGGCATGGGTGGTGCTGCACAGCAACTGGGCGGAAGTGATCTCATCTTCAGCAAAACTGGAGGTCCTTCCTGTGAACTTCTCCACACAAATGTCTCTTCCAGGGCTGGCTGAAATCTACTGCTATGATATGAGAATTTTTGTAGTTATACATTCGTAAAGGACTCATTTTTCAAAACATGTCCACATACCCTGTTTCATAATCTGATCACGGGAGCAGTTTTAAGTTACAAATATTCTTCCTAATCTAAGAGTTCCACAGTTACATGATTTTTTTTTTTATGGAGTGCTTTTTTGCAGACAATTTAAATACAAGCGAGGAAAGTCAATCGCACCCACACCACGGCAGTTACCCTGGATAATTCAGAGTTTTCAAGGCACAATATGAACAGCAACTTGGAAGAAACAATGGCCAAGTTGTGTTGTGATTACTCAGATCTGAGCAGCTGAGCAGGGAAGACGGGCAATGGAATGCTGTGCAGCAATCAGCACTGTTGACTAATCAGAATTTGAGACACTGGAAGGTAATAAGGGTATTATAAAGAATGGCTTATTGAGGGAGCAGCTGTTTATGTGCAGCTCACTAGACTGCCATGGTATGTTTTGGTGAAAATGTTTAACTCCTTTTAAAATGATCATTAGAGAAGAGACGACAGCAAGTACCAAGTGGCAAGTTTGGAGGAATCAAAACACCAAGATTTAACAGCTTTGGGGTGGTTATCTGGGTGCTTGGTAATGGTCAGAAATGCCTATTCCAAGGAGCTTTTTAAATTAAAAGTCCTTACTATTTATTCTTGCTTTTAAAAGCTTAGCAGTTAGGCCATCATCATTACTAGGTTGATAGGGGCGCTGAGTGAGGCAGCAATATAATAGGAAAATTCTCAGGGCAGAACAAAAAGAAAGAGGCAGCTGGAAAGAGCCATGGGGCAAACACAAACCAGAGACTGCCTTGGAATTCAGAAATGGACCCATCACCTCAATAAACAGAAGCAAGGGAGATGCCTATGTCAGACACAGCTTTAAGTTTCAAATGCAGTTTTTGCTCAAAATAAAACTACTAACACTCTCTCCTATTTTGACGCCAGAGGAGTAAAAAATTTTTAAGACATGAGGGAAGAATTTAAAGCAATATTTCATTCACTGATGTTATTTCCACAAAACAGCAATCACCCCTGTTGCCTGCCAGTCATACCATGTGCTAGCTCCCAGTCAGGACTGATTTACAGTTTGTCTTCTTTTCTCTCACCCCAGAAGCAACTGTCTGCTCTTTTTTTCCCCCAACCACAACAGGGAAAACAACAAAAATCTATAAAGTATACTATAAAAGTAACAAGCATTTAATTGGTTCACCATAATATAGCATTATGAATACTTCATTCTGACAAGTGTTCACTAATATTTTAAAGCAGTCAGCGAGCGGTCAAAACTCTGCTATCTTTTGTAACAGTTCACATGTCAAACTGGCAAAGTGCCCACAGTGTAAGGATGGGGGAAAAAAATCTATTTAATGTCTGCCCCACAAGGCGACATGAGGTTTGATTGGCAGAAAGCAGAGAGTGGCTTTTGATCATGTGTCCTAACAAGCAGTTCCAGCTCCTGTCTTCTCAGCTGATGGGCTCCACATTACCCATTCAAACAGAAGTGACAGACCACTGTACCACTCCCTGGCTGCAGTCACACGCAGTGGGAGCTAGGCTGGGGACAGCACCACTGATTAAATACATCACTTTTTCAAGACAAGCAGGTTGTCTGAATCAAAGTTGGACAGAATAGACTCAACATTATTAAAAGGGGATATAAAACTAGGATTGAGTGATGTTCAGCCAGTTTGCACAGCCTCGGGGATTCCCGGGCTGACAGGGGGAATAAGGAAGAGCAGAACTCATAAAACAGGGACAGAAATTAGCTATGACACCTTGCCTATTTTCCCATCACTTCAGGACTAGTGAGTTTCAAAATCCTGGAGTCCCCTTTTCCCTTTTTAACTTTGATTTAAAAAAAAAAAGGAATTCAGTAGAGGAAAAAAAGCACATGAAAGCGTGATGACGGCGGTTTGTCAATTACTGTCTTAAATGGAAGAAAATGCCAGATGCAAGCTTTTGCATCTCATTCCAAAAGACACTAATACAGGTTCTTCTAACGAGGATTCTTATTTTAGAATTTTATTGCATTTATTCACTTGGTATGATACTGTAACTTTCAAATATAGAAAGATTAACCATAGATATCTTGCAGTTTAAGAATTTACAAGTTTCTGACTACTAGGGGTTATGGGAATGCTAGTGATCATATTTAGCCCTACTATATTCTCTGCTATAGCATATATAGTATTTAACATTTTCCTAAAATGTGTTTATATGCATAAACATTTAAAAAGAGGACATGCTCAATACAAAATTTTATTGTCTTCATTTTATGTTTTTTTAATTACTGAATGCAGCTTCTTATAACCTGCAGAGCATTAACAGCTACCTACGCAGTGTGAAGAAATAAAATCTAAAGTCGTTTTCTATTTAGAAAAGTAAAAATAAATGCCCAAAGAAATAAAAATTATAACCAACTATCTGGCAATAGAAACTAAAGAAATAGACTAAAATATAAACAATTGCATGAAACAAATTATTTGAAATCAAAATACACAGGCTGTGGTCAGTTCAGGTGTGATTTTGAAGCACTCAAGAGAGTTTAATTTCTTCATACGTCTGCTATGAGGACTGGCTTTTATTTATTCATGGCTGTTAGTGGCACACGCCAGCTATTTCTTGGAACACCTATCTCTTGTTATTCACGTTGGCATCACTGTGCATATTTAGCAGCAACCTGCTTGTTAGATATTTACGATATCATTAAAGGATTAACTATTCCCACCAAGGCGAAGACAGCTTTAGCATAGGACGGTAAGGTGCTCAGCAGCACCGTCAAACAAGATACAGAAGTAATTGGGGACGGATAGGACCAGCAGAAGCAACTGCTAGACAGTGAAAAATTACGAGAAAAAAAAATGCTGGGGTCAAATTTATAGAGTTGCATATTGCTTATTGTATAATTTGGTTAAATTACTTTAAATTTCAAAGTTAATTTAATGCTTGCTAGTATATATTGGTTAAGCCATATACTATTTCTCAGAATAATCTTAATGCAGACAGTGCTTGATTTATGTTCCTTCTACCATAGAATGCGCTATACAATTGATCAATTACTTCATATTAATCAAATACGCATTCCATTGAATAAGAAATAAGTTCCATGTTGTGCGGCATCTGTACTTGTGTGGTCTCTGAGGGTGAGGAAAGCGATAGTGACAAATGCCATCCAAATTCTCGGGGCACAACCACACTGGAATCTGGGGTCTGGTATTAGAAAACTGCCATGAAGAGGATAATTTGACTTCTTGTGTGAACCCAGATTTTTCTGGAAAAGGGAGGGGTGGGGGAGTCTTGATAGGAAAATGCTTCTGAAAACCTGGAATGCAGCAAAATTTTCTCCTCCCAGATACAGATTATATTACTACCCTCCACCATTGCCATGTGCATTTTCTAAAGCCTAGTGGGAAAGAAGAGGAGATCGTTAGGATGAGCTGTCACCTGGACTAGGTCCGAGGAAACGAGACTGGCCACAGTGCTGCCAATGAAAACACATTAGACCAAGTAAACCTGAAGCTCTCCAAAGCACACTTTCCCCATTCTATAATCCAATTGTGAAAGAAGGAAAAAAAATCCATTGTTCAGAATAAAATTTTCTATTACTCCTGCTTTACCACTTGAGCCTCTTATTTTCTGTGCCAGAAAATCCAAAGAAAATGAGAATAAATCCACAAAGTGTTCTGCAACAATATTTTTTAGATAAAGAAGGAATACTTTCTTTTTTAAAAAAATCAAAATAATTAATTATTTTAGCCACTATATTATTGCTTACAGTAATACACGGCAATAACATTTACATTGATTGAATTCTGTTTCCTTAATGTGAAATTTGTTTGGGGTTAATTAGCACGGCTGAGGAATAAGCTTAATAATTTTATCTTGTTTACACTGGAGGCAGTTTTCCGAGAGCACTGCTCAGGGAGGAAGTGACATCTAATTCCAGACAAAACATGGCGGTGAGGGCGGCTGCTCACTGTGGGGTGGCAAGTCAGGCCTTCCTCCTTCAGCAAGACTCCCACTACTTGGGGAGTCTAATGGTAGCCAGAGAAAGTTGTCAAATTATTTTTCAGACATGCTAAGTTTTTAAAACAAATATGGAGCTGAGCAGGGAAGAAAGAAAAGGACATATACAAATGGAGAAAGTCTACGATATTAGGCATTTTTACTGTCCCTTTCCAAAGAAAAAGCCGTTCTAATTAGTTGTCTTCCTAAAATGCATACCTAGCATTTTTAGTATGTATTATAACATTTTGCTCAGAGCTGACATTTTTATTCTGACAAGCACTGTCTGGAGAGCTCTCAATAAATAATACATTGACAATTTTCAGTAAATAAGCAGTGGACACAAATCGTTATCCTTACTTACAGCTGGCCCACTCTAATAGTGCTTTTACAAGTGAGGTGACTATTCAGTCTAATGCAATCCTCTCAGTGCTAGAGAGACATTTTCATTCATTACCACGGTCACAAGCACTTAAAGCACTTTTAAGCCCTGTTGCAAAACAGCAGGAATGGCAGAGCGAGTGGGGCTGACGAAAACTCAAGTTCATCACCAGAGAAACCTGAGGCTGTTCACCTAAACATTGTGAAACTCACTTCTGCCCAGGTCATCTCCGCAAATCTAGAGTTGAATGTCTAAGAATACAGAATTTCCTTTGGTAATTAAATGTCTATCTTCTTAATGCTGAGTCCTGTGATGGTGGGCTTTTTTTTTTCTGTAGTAAGTATAGTTTCATCAACCAGTGCTATTTCTTAAGCACCATAAAGGTCATGTTGTAACCTGTGGTTATATCTTTGAGGAAAGTACAGAAACTGAAATAAAATTGGAATCCAGATGAATACATTTGAAATCAAACAACTTTTCTTCTTTGTTTTGACAGTGTGTCTTCCCTCACAAGTCCCTAACACCAGCACTCCAACCAGTCATTAGACCATTAAAGGAAGACTCAGGTCTATACACCTTGACCTAGCTCCCCTGCAGCTAGTATTTTCACCCAGCTACTTAAATCTACAAACAATTATTTGAACACTTTGATCATGGAAGTGTATTACCCTGTTTAAAGGTAATTCTATAGAGTATCATTGTAATAGACCATGTTATGATGCTTTGGTCAAATCCAGAATGCATACGACAGATGATAATGGAGTTAAAAACTCGTATCACTATATTGAACAGGCTGTCACAATATAGATCCTTTATCAGTCATTGTAGTGATCCTGGCATAAACAAACCCACTGTCCAACAAAATCCCAAGAGTCTATCATTGTCACATGCAGTTGTGTAGAGCATATCAGTACATGCCTAAGTCATTACAATAGCCTACAACAGACTGTTCCTCATTGCCCTGCCCATTGCCTTTTTGTAACTGATGGTCAGGATGCCAACAAAGTTACTTTTCTTTAAAAAAAAAAAAAGTCCAATAGTCCAATCTGTCCCTCATCATCCTACTTAAAAGTTCTCATCTGCTTTCCAGCACCAAATGACCAAATTCAATTCTTTTAGTATGCCTTCAACCTATTTTTTTCTCACATTCAGATCTCCTGAATTAGCCACAACACAGTTCTTGAGAAGCTCATTCATATTACTGACATTTCATGTACATTTCCTCTCTACCATGGGTCCCAATCTATCCCTTGCTCAAGATAATCATCTTACAGTTACTCAAAATTCAACTCAAATCACTTAAGGGGTTTTCTAGCCTGAGACAAAACAACGGTTTCCTTCTGTCCTGCTGGCACACTGACGACACCCTTCTATTACAGCGTGGACAGCCTTCACTCAGGTCATGTTTTTTCCTAACTATAAGATATATAGAGATATATTCTTAATTTTTTTCCTTTCCTACTTTCCCTACTTTTATCTCTCCCACCTCAGTTCACTACAATACCATTTGAAAGAACTTAATAAATGCCTTACAAAATTATATGATCATGGTCACATACAGTCAAAGACAATTATGAATTTGGTCTAAAGCAAAATCATAAATTTTCTTTAAAAGTTTTTAGATTTTAATAATCTATTTCATAACTTGATTGCACAGTTCTCAAGAATGAACCTTGTGAATGACTATATGTTGCAGCATTGAAATGTTGGACTTGCCTGTAAGTTTGTCTATAAAAAATTAAAATATGAAGTTGTAGTATTACTTACTAGGTCTTACCAAATTTTAATAGGAACCACATTAAATATGCAGGTCATTTGTGGGAGAACTGACATCTTCAACACAGTAAGTTTTTGAGTATATGAATATATAAATATATTCTGCTTTTAAATTTAGTTTGTTGCTTTTTATGAACATTTTGCAATTTCTGCATATGGGTTCTGTACAATGTGATAAGTGCATACCAAAAATTTTTACTTTATTGAGAGAAGCTGCAATAATTTTTGTTTTTAATTTCAGTTTCAAGCGTTACTACAGCCTAAATATTTCTGCCCCCACATGCCCACATGCTAAAATCAAATCCCCAGTGTGCTGATATTAAGAGATAGGATTTGGTGTGTGGGACATGAGTGAAGCTAGTGGACCTATGGAAAAGGCCTATGTGTGCTTGCTTTGTCCCATATGATACATGAAGACACAGCAGCAAGGTACCAAACTAAGAAGAAGAGAGTATCCCAGACACCAGTTCACCTGGCATCTTGGTCTTGGGATTCCTAGACTCTGGCATGTGAGAAATAGGTCTCTGGTTTTTGTAAGTTTCCCTGTTTGCAATACTTTGCTACAGCAGTCTGTAGGGACTAAGACATGTCCCTACTGCTGTAGAGAACTGTGATTGATTTCTGTTGATCTTATCCTGTAACTGACGAGTCATCAGCTCCAGACAATTTCTGTTCTAACCATTACTACAGCTGCCGTCATTTTGCTGTGTTCTTTTGTTCATGACTCATAGGGGCTTCCTATGTAGCCAATTCTGTCCTTTAAAGTATGAATCAATGGAGGCAAACAAGCCTTTTCAACAGAGGTGGTAACTATCCATTAGCTAAAAACATAAAAATAAGTTCTGACTTAAATCTCACACCTTATACAAAAGTTACCTCCAAATTATATATGAACTTAAATGTAAATTATGCTCTATACATCCTTCAGGGAAAAAAGTAGGAGGCAATGTTTAAAATCCATGACTTAGCAAGTTGTTCTAAAAACTTATATCAAAAGTATGAATTATAAAGCAAAGAATTGTTCATCTAGACCTCATTAAGACTCTAAACGTGCAGCTCAGTGGGCACATGAAAAGACAAGCTAAAGACTGGGAGAAGGTACTTCCAACCCATATCTCTAAAGTAGGCCTACTACTTAGAACAACAAAAAGTGACCAAACACGAAAGAGAAAGAATATCTGATTTTGTACAGAAGAACCAAAGGTCCTGAAAGATGTTTCACCAACAAAGATGTTTCATGACAACAGATGACAAACAGCACATACAATGAATATCACTAGCCATAAAAAATAAACATTAACTCACCATGAAATGTAATAACATACCCATAGGATGTCTAAAAGGAAAGTGAGGAAGCCGACTATTGACTAAGATGCAGAGAAACTGAGTCACTCCACTGGGACTAGTGGAAAAGCAAAATGGTGCAGTGATTCTACAGCATAGTGCAACGACTTTTCATCAAATTCTAACTGAAACTACTACCTAACTCAGCAACCATTCTGAACATTGATGCTAGAGAAATGGAAATTTTTTTCAGCCAAAAAGTGATGTTTTATAAGAGTTCATAGAGTTTGTGATATTTCCCCACTGAAACCTGTGCAGATTTACTTGATCTGGGAAATGTGTTGCAAATTCCTACTAAGGAAAAAAATAGGAGCTACTTATATTCACAGCAACACTGATGAAGTATTAGAAAAAAATCTAGTCTGGGAAAATATCCCAGAAGCTATTTTCCACCAGGTAAAAAGAGCACACCTTATCTCTGAGGCTGATGCCACAGCGGGCAAAGGGTGGAGCATCAACAATTAGGGAGACAGTAAATTCTTATGGTGTCATGATGTGACTGCATGGGAAGACTTATGACTTCATATACCTGTGGTGAACTTACAACCATTTGATTATGAATGTATACAAGGTTGAACTGAGGACTAATGGCTATGGATTCAGAATAGAGAGGGCAACTTCAATCCAACGGATGATGGAAAATGACATCATACCAAAACCAGATTGACAGAATGACTTTTAAACAGATCTTCTAAACCTAAAAAGAAGGGGAAAATAATGTCATTACAGGAGAAGATTGTTTGTTTGTTCTCTATTGATCTGAATGCAGTAGCATTAAAGTTATACATAGAAACCTAACTCTGAGGGTGGGGTAAATGCAAAGATCGAGGAGGCAGAAGTAAAAACTGGAGGCAATAGTCACTATAATTTAACAAGTTTCACATGTTTTTTAAATCAATATATATTTATTAAGAGTTGTAAGTACTGGGAAACAATCCTGGACCAGTCCTGGTTGACTCTCCATCTAAATGAAATGAGACACAATACAGAAGACAAGGAAGTCACAAGCTAGCGAAGCTATGAAAAGGAAGTACACAAATATGTCCAAGAGGGATTGTGGGGCTGGGAATGGAGCCTAGCTGGCAGAGTTTTACATAGCATCCATGAAGCCCGAATCCAGAGACCCCCCAACACACATACAACATAAAACCAGATGTGATGGCAGACGACCTTAATCCTAGTACTTGGGAAGTAAAGGCAGAAGAATCAGAACCAGTTCAAGGAAAGTTTGAGACCATCTTGAGCTAAATAAGACCCTATTCCCCACCCCACCCCAAACAAAAGAAAGAAAAGGAAAGGAAAAGCAGTGTGATTGTGATCTCCTTTAGACCTGGAGAATAGGATTAAAGGCAAACGAGACTTCTCCGAGGAAGTGACTTTTTTGTTTTGATATTTTCTATTCTATTTAATTGTGTGTGGGTGTAAGTGGCACACAAGTCATGATGTATGTGGAGGTTAAAGGACACTCCAAAGGAATCAGTTCTCTCCTTCTACCATACTGGTCCTGGGGGTTGAACTCAGATCATCAGGTTTGGCAGTGAGCTCTTTTATCCACTGAGTCATCCAGGCCTACCCAGAACTGAAATCTGAATAAATAGAAGCCAGGCACAGGAATCTACAGGCTCATCCTTTAAAAAGGCCAGAATGAGGGCAATCACTCAAGGGTAAAGTGCTTGCTGGACAAACTTGACGAAGAGAGACCCACATAAAAAGCCAGATGCGGACATGGGGAATGCATCTGTAATCCCAGCATTCCTAGAGAGATGGAAGGCAGACACAGCAGACCAGCTGGAAGCTGGCTAACCACTTAGCCTGGAATATGCTGTGCAGAAACAGCAGAAGAAACCAGGGCCTCAGAAATAAGGTAGAAGGACAGAGAGGACTCCTAAAAGAAGTTTTCCTCTTACCTCTACACATGCACACATGTTCACAGCCACACTAACACACACACACACACATTAATTAATTAATTAACTAAAAATGAATTGATAAATAAAAACATTTAAATAAATTTCATTCTGAAGTGCAATGGAATTTCAGTGCACACAGTTTATTAGATCTCTCTTTCTCTTTTGAGACAGTGTTTCTCTTTAGCTTTGGAGCCTGTCCTGGAACTCTCTCTCTGGAGACCAGGATGGCCTCAAACTCAGAGATCTGCCTGCCTCTGCATCCCAACTGCTGGGATTAAAGGGCCTATCTTAAGACTTCCCTTGACTCTTGTTTGCATTCATTAAAAAGAACACATTGGTGTGACTGATTTTGCTGTTGCTGATGCTATGGCATTTCTCAGCACAATTCAATGCTTTGTCACAGTTTTATAACTATTTAGTATACCTTCATCATTTTGTTTCAATAATCTATCTGTATTTACTTGTTTTTAACATATTCATTACCTGTAAGCAGCTGTGCCAACACATAATCCTCTAACTTTAGCACTCCAAGTGGTAGTGGACAGCCTGTATCCTCTGATTTCATTGTGAAGGATTTGTCTAGACTTGTGTGGGGCAACTCACACATAAACTCTCAAGACATCGACTAAGAAAGTGCATACATTTCAGTGCCACAGATAATTCAGTGCTAAGCTAGGGCCTTGAAGCCACGGCTTTGTGAGTACTTCATTGGACAATGTCTTCTTAAGACATCAAAACTGCATAGCTGCTTTTATCTCTCACTTCATAAATATTCCAGGATCAAAAAGAAGAGATAATAACGAACACTTTCAAGAATAAAAGAAAAGGAGTCATGAGATTGGTTGAATTGAGTGATTTATTTCAAAAACAGTTTGCGAAAGAGGCACCCTGATTAGTGGACTCTGAAGTTTAGATATGATATTTTTTGAAAAAATCATAATGGCATAGAATTTTAGAATTTATCCTTTAATAAATATCTAGGCCAACATCATTTTATGAATTTAAGAAATAGATTTGAATCAATTAGTTAATTACTTGATACCATGAAGTAAGTTACAAAGGGTCATGAAAGAATGCATATCAAGTCCAGGCCAACATCTGAAAGAATTTCTCTTTTTTTATTTTTACTGGAGTTATGTATGCATGCCTGATAAATATATATTCACATGTATGAGTATGTATATAAACTTGTGGAGATCAGAGGTTGTCTTTTGGCCTCTTTCTATACCAGTCTTCACCATAAATATTGAAGCAAAGTCTCACTTGAACCCAAAATTCATAAATTTGTCTACTCTAGCTAGCCAGCATGGGATCCTACCTCCACCTCCAGAGGGCTAGGAGGACAGACAGGCCTCCAACCATCTGGTGTTGTGAATATGAACCACTGGGCCATCTTTCCATCCTCCTGAAAGAATTCTTAACCCTTTTTAAATGGCTAAGAATTGAACCTAGACTCCTCATGTCTGCAATGCAAGCAGACAAATGCTGAGTTATATGCCTGGATCTCTTTTTCCTTTTCTTGTGTTGAGGCAGCACTGTTCAGGATGGTTTTGAACTTACTATGTAACCCAGAATGGCCTTGTACTTGTGACCTTCCTGTCTCAGCCTCCTAAGTAGCTGGAATTACATGTCTATGACACTCAAGAGAGAAGCAAAGATTTCCATCAAACACGTCAGTTGGCTAGAAAAATGTCTGTTTCAATAGAAATGATAGGATAGAACAATAATCAAAGGCTTATAATTTTTAATTTAAAGTGTTTTAGAAAAAAAATATGAAGGTTGTGAACCCAAGATAATTAGAGGTCAGGAGTTAACTCTAATCCTAAAACCACATCGTAAGATGGAAACATCAGTAAAGAAAATCAAAGGGGGAACAGTGTGTTTTCTAACAAATCCAGTAATAACAGTTCAGCAGGAGAACAAGGAACCTGTATTTGTCCATTGTTGAAAGGACTGAAAACATTCTATTATGACACAACAAAAAGAAAGTTGCAGAAAAGGGCCCCCTGGAGGCTCTTGAGTTTCCAGAAATTGTTAGTGATTAATGAAATATATATGTTATATATTTTTATATATACATATATACACTAATGAACATTTGAGGAAGATAGACCCAAGAGTTCTAGACAGCTAAAGCTTTCAAAGAACACATGCACTGAGAGTGGCAGAGGGAGAGATAGAAAAAGAGAGACAGAGAGATCAAACTCTGCTTTAAAGCAAGTGAAAAAAGAGCACACACATTTGTCACAGTCAACACTGCTCCTTAAGGGATTCCAGGGAAGACATGCATCATGTCAAGTATAGGGACCTCCCTGACATTATTGTCTGCACTACTGACAGCTATGAAAACTTCACATATCTAGAGACAGCGGTTGGTAGAATAGACTGTTACATACCATACCATGGAGCAGTGTGTGAAATATTATACGAAAGTGAAAATGCCTACACTACACAGAAAGAATAGTCACGTAGCATTGTCATGAGTACACAAAGCAGGTCTCAGAAAACCACAGGGTGGCATCACTTTTATAAAATCCCAAAGCAAACAAAACTAAATATATTGTTTAGAAACTAATTCAAAATTATTTCAGAACAAAACAGAAGAGCAAAGTCCCAACACGTCTAAAGCAAAGACCACACAGGTGAAGAGCACACAGGCAGTCCTGAAGACTGCCACCTCCAGCAAGCTAGACCCTGAGCCCATAAGCTTTGTCCCTCCCTGTTCATGAGCTAAGCATCAGCTACCAAGTTTAAATGACCCACTTTCTTATCTGTTCATTTCCATTTTCAGTTATAAAGAAAATACTACAGATCAAAACTGTCCCCTACTTATTTCTTGAAACTCCCAAACTAAATGCTGAAGGAAATGTAATGGATATTCAAGAGAAAATGCAAAATCCACAAATGCAGAGGAGAGAGGAGAATGAGGCTGGCTCCAGTAAGCCATAAGGAGCTGCCTCTTTCTAAACAACAGAATCCTAAAGCACCTTCAACATCCCTCCCTGTTCACTTAGACACAAACCTGAAAACATACCTGTGTCTGCTAACATTATTAGTGAAAAGAGCCAGGAAAAAAAAAAGTTTTAAGTCTGAGGAGCTAGAAATAGGCCAAGAAATCTACAGTATCTTTTCAAAGAAGAAGCCGAGCAGAGAGAAGTTAAGGAGAGGGTTTAACTGGATAGTGTGCTACCTGGACTGTAAAAGGGAGCCACAAAACAGCTGCAGATAGAGTTAGCCACAAAAGGCCTGAGGCCTCAGAACACTTGCTCATTCTCTGATTCCTAGAGTTACATTAAGAAGATGACCAATTTTCAAAAATTTGAAAGCAAATACACCTAAACTCAGAAATACACTAAGCATTATTCCTATGCAAAATAGTCCAAAGTAGCAGCAAGAACACAAGGATTATCAGGAGGAAATATATTTTAGAAGAAAAACTGAATTTAAATGAAGTCGTAGCAGCACTGTTCTGACTACTCAACTCCTTCCTCGCCAAACCATGAGCAGCATGTGAAACCTTAGTGTTCACTTGAGATACTTGAGATGGTACTCTACAGGGACTCTACAGTGAGTAAGCAAAGCCCTTCTGTGTGCATGTGTGCATGTACATGTGTATAACATGTATGCATACATGTTTGTGTGGGGTACATCCATACATGCACAGGAGGCCTAAGATCTAGGGGTGTATCCCTCAATCACTCTCCACTTATTTTTTGAGATTGTACCTGGAACGCAGCAATCTGGCAAGCCTACAGGATCCTCCTGTCTACCTCCCAGTACTGGAGAGGGCTTTTACGTGAGTTCTGGGGATCAAGCACTCGCCTTCATGCTAGAGAGGCAAGCACTTCACTAATGAAGGTACATCCCTCTGGCTTTTTATTATGTTTTTATACATAAATCTCACAAATGAAAACCAAAAAAGGTTTAGAGATGTTAAGACTTCAACAACCAATCAAAATAGGGGTTAAACCCTAATATTCATATATTCTTCCTTAAAATTGTTTGATGCTGCAGCATGGCCTGAATGTCAAGGTGCTCTTATTATTGCACCACAGGATATCATAGATTGTATTGCAACAGGAACACACTGTTCCTGACAAGAGGCTGAAACCTCATCCAAGGCTCCACCAACCTCGGTGGCTGACAACACTGCATTCCACATTTCACAGCAGGGATGACTGGTTTCCAGTGGGGAAACTTTAATATCAGCTTTTCCAGAAGGCCTGAAAGGCCAGCAAAACTGAATTACTCTTCCAGAACACAAGAACACCAATGCCGCCAAATATTAAATCCCTTAACACCGTGGGACATTTCCTACAGTCTGTGGCATGCAATGAGATTTTTATATTTCTCTTCGAAACTTTCTTCAAATAACAAATCTGTAATAGTAGTTACAATAACAATAGCAATGATAGTTGTGATGGGAAAAGTGATATCCAGTCCCCACAATCCAGCTTCATGGAATGAAGGAACTGAAGCACAAAAGAGTTAAGTCACACATGCAAGATCCCATGGCTAGGAGGTAACTCTGGCTCCATTTAAGTGCTATCCTGTTTAGCCACAGTATTCCATGTGCCTTAGAGACTGACTAAAGCTTAATTTTAATAGCAGCACTATAATTTTGTAGTTTTCAAAGAGAATGGCCCCCCATAGGCTCATGTGTTTGAATATTTGGCCCCCCAGTTAGGACTGTTTGGGAAGGATTAGGAGGTGTGGCTCTGTTGGAGGTGATGTGTCACCAGGGGGCAGACTAATTAGTAATCTCTGCCTCCTGGTTGTAGATCAAGATGTAAGCTCTCAGCCGTTCCCTCACTTCACCATCATGGACTCTAGCCATCTCAAACTGCAAGCTAAATTAAATGCTTGCTTTTATCGCACTGGTCATGGCGTTTTATCACAGCAATAGAAAAGTAACTACGAAAATAATGATGCAAATTTAGGGTTAAAAAAAAAAACACAGGAAAATTCAGTGGTGTGTGCTCTGGAGTTCATGTTATAAATGCTGAGTGACCACAAACTCCAGTATCTTGCTTTAGCTCCAGCTCTAACTCCACGTGGCAGTTTGTAGTGTTTTTCTGAGTTTCATGAAACTTGGGCTCAAATCCAGATCTACCCCAATCTAACATATGATTTTCAAAACTGAATTTTTCCATCATTTTAACTACACTAGACAGCACCTTTAGTAAATCAAAATATACCACATATACCCTACACTTCAGTGGGAACACAGACCAGATGACTGCTTGGAGATGTAAACGATGATGCCAGTGTGTCTGTTATACACAGAGACAGAAAATCATTCTGGTACTCCTAACAGTTACAGCATCCTTTGAGAATATTGTCTTGCCAGAAACCCAAGCTCACTGCCCTTTGTTTGTGAGCACAGCAAGATGGATCTGTGTGTTTGCATCACCCTGATGGTCTAAGGCACACCATTCAATGGAGCAAATTCATACTCTAGTCTCTGACCCAGTCATGTCTATGGAACCCTGCATAAGCTGTGTGCTCTCCATGCTCTCCAAAAAGACTTCATCCACTCTGATATTTCTGCCTAATTCCAAGCACTATTGCTTTCCCATGATAACAGTAATTAATACCCAAAGGGGAGTCTTGAAATGTGCAGAGAGTCAGAAAGTCTTGTCAGACACTTGAGGGTTTTCCTGTTGTGTCCCTGTCCTTCACGTGACGCCCAATCTTGACTGCAACTCATCCCAGGGGCCTGGGATCATATACTTAGTAGTGTGGTACACAAGACATGACAGTGACTGGAACTCTATTATTAAAGAGAGATTAAACAGCTGTACATTATGCTGAAGCACTCGCTCTTCCCTCCACAAACAGACGGTCCTGGATTACAAGCAGCACTTGACCGTTTAAATCACGACAGCCACCACATTTAACCAGCTGGGCCATATTCTCCTAGCGCTGCCTGTTGACCTCCTCAGTCGCAGCTGCTCAAATGAAATTCTCATTAGACAACTTATTTTCAGAAGCCAAAGGACTCTTTGATTAAATATATGTATTTAGATATAGAAGTCCTTTTTAAGTATTCATTTTCTGACAACTGTCGCTTATGTTAGGGCCCAGTTACGCTGGCAACAAGATGGGTGACACAAGGATAACTAGAATTCATCATTTAATCACAGCTGAAGGACTTTTATCTTGGAAGCATTCTAACCTGACTCTATTAATCAAAGCCTTTCTGTGCGCACTACCCACCAGTAGCAATAGGCTTTTAAAAAGAAGCTTCTGATTCATTCAGCCCACCCGTCTATCTTCTCACCCTTTCCCCTACCTGCCACCTACCTATTTATCTACTTATGACACTAAATCAAAGTTAAATTCACAAAAGGTGGAACCTCTGTTCATCTTCCCATTGGCTTCACCGTTAGAAGGGGGTGCTTCTGAGAGAATGTCATTGTTCATCAGATTCTCTGCAATCTAGTCAGAGCAAGGCTCGGGGAGAACAGTAATACAGTAAACGAAGGACTCTGCCTGGAACATTGCTGTTTTATCATGTAAGCAAAGGTTTAAAATGGACAAGGATAAACTTCATATAGATGAGCTTCTTCACTAAGAGGAATGAGAAGGAAGATGCTTTTAATTTGATAAAGAGTCGAAGCATTCTCTGGAATAACTCCAGAAAGGCCTTCATTTATCATGTAATCCATGCAGGCTTGCAAATCAGCTGATCCTAAAATATGACCCTCAAACAATGAAGGAGACGTAAGGCAGAGACAGATGACACATGTGAAAAATTCTTACATGCCCTGTAAGTTGGCATGTCTCACCTGAGGGGCTGGAGTCTTTAAAGAGCCAAAGTCATGTAGAAGCTGGGATAACTGTTTGACCTCCAGAGACCTATGCTATAATCATTTTAGAATCAGAAATCATTTTAATAACCTATCTATATTTCTTTGTTCTCCCAGTATATAATTCTATTCTACTACCAGAAGATAACTGGAATTAGTATTCAGGACTGAGGAGGTGACTAAGTGGGTATAACACTGACTGTAAGAGTGCCAAGACATGAGTTCACAATCCTGGCACCCATGTAATGATGGGCATAGAGGTGGACATTTATATCCCAGCATGCCTATGCAACCAGAGAGGATGAGATGGGACAGTTCTTGGTAGTTTGTAGGGCAGTTAGCCTGATAAACACAGTGACAATGAACAAGAAGCACTACCTGCAATCGGGTGCAAAGTCAGGGCTGACACTTCAAGTTGCCCTCCTACCTTCCCACAGTCACTAAGGAAGGTATGTTGTATAAAAACACTTGAGTACATGCATACATGCACACACACACACACTTAAAAATGGGATTCAAACTAAAAACATTATAAAACTCAATAAAAATTAGAAGCCATGCCTTGCTCCCATTTGCAAACCATATTTGTTCATTTCTTTTACTGACTGTATTACCACCGAGCTCCAGCTAGACATCCTCTTGGTTTTCACACTCATGCATCATCTTCTCAGTGCCTCTGCTGATTCCACCTCCATATGCAGCCTTCCTTCCCATTTCTGCTGGCTTAGTTCAGGCACTTACAGGCTCTAGCCTAGAACAATGTCCTTAATGCCTGTCCCTGCTCCCATCCACCCTACACCTAATTGCCAGATGCATTTTCTGCGAGGAAAGTTCCAATCCTTTATCTTCCTTGGATAAAACACTCAGCAGTTCCTCCATTGTTTTCAATATAGCATTAGAATTCCTTAGCCCAAACTGCAAAGCCTGTCACCATCTGAACAAGGGCTAGTTTTTTCATCTTTATAACTCATATGCAAATTCAACCTAAGTTGGAATTTTATGGCTGTTTTAAGCGCAATGCCTGTTCCTCAGCCTGAAATATCTCTCCTACGCATTCCACCCATAGAGACCCTTTCATTCTCCATGACTAGTTAGGAATTATTCCCCATAGAACCCTCCTTCCTTGTAAATACCCCAAACATTTTATATGTACTGCTTTCATGGAACCTGCCACTGTTGAAACTAGACTTCATTCAATTTATGTTTACACCTTTTTAGAATATGAATTGTTTAAAATTAGAGATTACTGTCTTATGCATTGTGAGCATAGCATATCATCTAGCATCAAAGATCTTAACCTTGAGTCCATGGACCCCAAGAGATAAGGGCTGACAGAACTCAGATGGAAAGGCAACCTTTTCCCACCTAAGCTCAGATGGAAATTTTTGCGTGTCCTTAAGTGATGGGTGAAAACAACAGTCTACTGTGGCTACAATGTCATCACACCAACAACAGGCAAATCTCTATCTCACTGTTCTCGTTAAAATTGTAGATGTCAGGTATAGCATTGCTCAACTAGAATGGCATTGATGTGTCCTACCTTAAAATTTATTTTACTGTATTAGTGAAGGATCGCATTCTGCCTTATCATATTTTTTAAAATATTTCGTAGTTTAATATAACTCACTTCTCTGTAAGTCTATGTATTTTATTTTCCAAGTTTACAATGCCTCTAAGGAAGGAAAAATATAGGCTTCAGTAGACTGTTGGAGGGAGTCAGAGAAAATAAAATTGTAAAAAAGCAGGAGAATCAGCAGAGTTCACACACTAATGATCACGTGTTATCCACAATTGTTCATTGGCCCCTCTGGAGCACACTTGTTTATGTTTTAAATATAGACCGTTATGTACCAATTGTCTTATTTCACAATTTAAAGATAAGTGGGATAAACATACTAAAAATTATTAACAATTTGGAAAGAAATAAACAGCTTGCCACCCGATGTTAAAGAGGCGATCAGTGCATATGAGCGCACATGCACGCACACCCACAGGTGACAAAAAAGCCACAATCACACATGGATGTATAAAAAGATACATATAAATGTATGCATCAAGCAAACACAAAAACTCTAAAGGTTTGTAAATGAAGAGAAACAACTGCAAAGTTGAACATCCTAACTACCTCAGTGGTCTCGATAGGAACCATTACATTGAAGTACAGTGGAATAATTGGCATTTATAATGTGATAATTATCAGAGACGTCTCAAATTCACATACTTTGCAGCTTATAAGAGACTTTTTTAACCTTTGCACCTGTAGCATATATAAGAGACTTTTATATTCAAAATGTTTGAGTTACCATGTCAAACATAGGACCACAGCAACTTTTGAATTCTGTGACTTAGAGAAACTAAAGAACTTGAAATTAAGTAGGTGTTAGATAGGGCTGCAGTTCCTAAGCTACTGCAGAGCAGCTTTGGGTCGTCAAAAGCATCTATGCCAGTAATCTGATTGACATGACAAGGACATCAGCAAGACCTTCTAAAACGAGGTCCACAAAGATCAATAAAAGACAAACTTTAAATCTTTACAAGAATAAAATTAAGTTAGGTGGGCACTACCAGCTCACCAAATCCTAGTTCCCCTACAGTGCCTCGGAGGTCAAAATTTCACTTACAAGTGAAAACTCCAGGGCTATGTTAGACCTGAAGTACACAGATAAAGAACGCATGCGCACAGTCATTGTAATAACCACACAAAGCATTTTGTTGAATAGAGTCTACCGAAGATTTCTGTAGAGAAATTGAGTGCAGGACAGCTATGGCAGGTGCCACATCAAAGCCCCACCCTCGGAGGTCATTAGCACCTCTCCAAGTCTATTCCAACATTCAAGGTGAACATAAAATTTAAAATGTGTAGCAACCATAAAATGGAAGAAAAATACATTTTAAAAAAAAGCTCATTTGGTTTTAAATGGGACATAAGATAAAAAAAAAAAAAACCAGTATCTGTCAAAAGGAAATAAGAGAAAAAGCACCAAAATTGTTGTTAGGAAAATTCCCTTGCTATCTTTTTTCAGGGTGATGGTTAAATAAGTTCAAATCCTTGGGGTGTTGTAAAAATCAAGCAAAATGCACAGGTTTTAAGAAACCCGGAGCTATTTCCTTAGCACTCCTAATGGACTTCGGTCAGCTGTCACCATAGTAACCTCTGAGTGACTGTTCCTAGCTTGTGGCACTTAGACACTTTGCGCCCTTGGGATTCTGGTCATTTTGCTATGGCTGGAAGAAACGCCCAGAGGGGAAGTCCACATACCCTCTTGTTCCGACCGAGTCATCTCCTCCAGCTTCTTCTGCTTCAGCGTATCCACCACGTCTGCAAGGCTCCCTTTGCGGCGTTCCGGGGTTCCAAAAGTAACACTGCTCATTATCTCGCGCTCCCGACTCCCTTCGTCAGGCTTATGTGGTGAGGTAGATGTATTTCGGAAGGAATATAGGGAACATAACTTATTATTCTCTGACTCCTAGAAAAATGAAATGAGAATTTCAAAAAAAGTTATTAGTGTATAGGTTTCATTCAAAACCACTCCAAAATAAATAAATATATAAAGTCTCTAAAGGAAAGCATGTGATGGTCACTGGATCAAATAACCTATATCAATAAAATAAAGTAACGCACTCAGTAAAACAAAAATAATGCTCTTCTGCTAAGCAGTGCTGAACTATAAAGTGGTTAAGTACTGAAGGGACGAAACTCAAACCCCAGGCTCAAGCTGCTTCGGCTTTGAGATAATAAACAACAAAAGTATACATGTTGGCTTTTCATCTGCTCAGCTTTGGGTTTACAAATGTTCAGGTTCAATGAACCAGTATTAGAACTGATAAAGCTTTTCTCCCCAACTGGGTCTTTTTATCAGCAATACTCTCCCCACAGACCAAAATATGTACCTAACACACACACACACACACACACACACACACACACACACACACAAAATGTTTTTCTCTCATTTAGAAAACAATGGAAGTTGGTTTCCATGCCCAACATTCACTGCTCACTAGAAATTAAGTAAAACGTCTAAACCTCTGAAAGAGTCAGCGATCTGAATATTTTTGCATGCTTGCTTCAATTGCTTGTCCATAGTCAAGCAATTGACTCCCGTCCATAGTCAAGCAGAAGCTCCCGTCCACTCCTCAGCTTGCCCCTGGTGTTCCAGCATGCTGTAGCATGCTTCTCATGTGGCATTTTAAAACTGTGTTTAACAACAATAAAATGTTCATTGCAGAAATGTTTGCACAGAAATTACTTCACAGTATACAAAAGTTTACTAACTGCTAGTAGGCTCCATCTATCAGCTGCAGGGGAGAGAGCAAATCTTAGGTTAAAAAACAAACACCGCCGGGCAGTGGTGGCGCATGCCTTTAATCCCAGCAGAGGCAGAGGCAGGCGGATCTCTGTGAGTTCGAGACCAGCCTGGTCTACAAGAGCTAGTTCCAGTGCAGGCTCCAAAGCTACAGAGAAACCCTGTCTCAAAAAACAAAAAAAAAAACAAAAAAAGAAACCAAAAAAAAAAAAACCACCATGTGGGAGTTTTTTTTTTTAAAGGAAATAGTTTTGCTATCTTTGACTCAGAACTGAGGATTCAGGGACAGAGAGATGGTTCACTGCTAAAAGTGCATGCTGCCTTTTCAGAGGACCAGAGTCCGGGTCCTAGCGTTCCCATGGTTCATTTCACAATTCTATAATCCCAGTTCCAGGGTACTTGGTGTCTCTGGCCTCTATGTGCAACTCTATTTACACATTCACACTCACAAACCCACACACAAACCCACACATACATGTATTTTAAAATAAAATAATAATAAAAAAATTTAAGAACCAAGGATTCGAGGCAACTGTTACATGGCTAGAGCCCTCAAGTAGTCCTCCATACACCTTATCTGAATAAAAATGTTCTTTTCCTGATTAAAAAAAACAAAGTCTGTGAAGTGTCTAGTCTTTAGAAGCTTCAAAATCCCAATGGCTCCTAACCTCTTTCCTTCCAAAAGCAGCCCAGCCAGCATGAGTGAAGGAGGGCTGGGACTGGGTCAGCAGCAGAGCACTAGCCAGGCATACACAAGGTGCCAGGTTTGGTCTCCAAGAACAAGTAATAGAACTAAATTAGCACTGAAAAAAAAAGGAGGCTAAGGCAGCAGAGTTGGTGCACAATGGTGGGGCGGGGCGGGCAGGGAGGACTGAAAGTGAAAGCAGGGGTCTCAGTGTGCATTAAATGAGACAATAGCTATGCTAAGCTGCTGGGATTTGGGAACTACTGTCCCTGTTCACGGAGTGAAAGGGGCCCTGTGTTCAAGGTTAGCACTTGAAAAGCCTCTGTGCATGGTGCTGAGTGTCAGTCGTCGTTCCCCCCACCCCCAACGAGGTGATGTCCTAAAGAAAGGGACAGATATAGAACTGGGAGTAGAGGGATTGTGAAGGAAAGGCATTAATATGACCCTGAGATTAACTTAAATACCATGAGTACAGAAAATCTACTAACCTGTCTGTGTTAAATGGATAAACTGCATAGTATGTATTTCAGTATGGTTACTTAAATACTGTGAGATAAGTCTTCAGCTCCCTGCCTTCGTATCGTTACTAGCACAATGCTGGGGAGTGGGGGTGGATGTATGCAATGGCTTCAATCTGAAAAAACTTGAAAAGGACAAAGTAAATGAGTGAGATTAAATTCTTTATCTTGTACCTAAGACCACTTCAGTCAACCATGAAAAACTCACCGTCTCAGTTAACATGTACAAACATTCTGTGGAGAGAGGCAGAGAAGCCCCTCTTTGCCTACTATGCTTAGGTCTTGACTCCTTAGGAGGGTCTGTTCATTCTCCATATTGTGCAAAAAAAACCCCAGGAAACATAGCTGCTGGAGCCACTGTGACTGTGGTATTGATGAAGCAACAATCATCACTAAACCGTTTATCCTTTACTTTTCTTCTGGTGCTCATATAGCCTAAAAATCAAAACTAAAACCGTGGCACAAGCTAAGAAGAGCTGAGTGACAAAAAAAAACAAAAACAAAAAAGTGGCCAGAAACCTGCTCACCTTCCCTTCCCATTGGTGTCGGGTGGAGGCGGAAAGGCTATAGAGAGGCACTTCAGACTAGAACTCCATGCATTCAGTGCCATTTGTCCCTCGGGCTCAAGTTCAAGCAGTCCTATGAGCTAGCTGTCACTTCCCTGTTAGACTGTGTTCTTTCTTTTATGGTCATGGGAATGTGGTTACAGCCATCCTATACCAAAGACAAAAACCATGGGCTCTTTTGCTTCAGTGACGACCCATGTTGTCCTCTGTCCCATTGTCTGTGCAAAGTGTCTCTATACTACCAAGTACAGAACATGAGGCTGTGAAGTCATGATTTCTCTTGCAAAAGCATAATTTCTCTTGTGTATTGCAAAGAACTTTTGTAATACATTGCCAAGTTACCAACATGAAGGATAAGTAAAGTCATGAGAGGCTAAAGATGTATACATTTATAGTAGCCTTTGGAAAAGTGGAGGGTACCTATCACTTTTAAACTTTATAAAACAATAAACACAGGCTTTGTTGTGACCAGAGATTTACCCCTAATTCATTTGAGTAAAACTGACAAGGAAGTCAATTTAGCTTTAAAAATTTGTCTCATGAGACAGCAACAACTCCAAATGAAAGGGAGAAAGAGAAGAAAGTGTCCTTTCCAAAAAGACTCAGAAAACATCATCAAAGAGAGGATGGAAAGATCCTAAGCATCAGAGGCTGGGGAGGACTGCTTCAAAATAGTGTTTTCTGGGTATGATAGGGACATTGCACACATGAAGTCACAGAAGCTCTGGCACCTGCACAGAACCTGTACAAGATCAAGCTGTCACACATACTCCAACATGGTTACAGGAGGGGCCATGCAGCTCCACCCCTAATTGAGAGCTCTTGGCAATTAATACTGCTGAAAGAAGGAGGGTCAGCTTTCTACAGCAGTACGGCCTGCCAAGTAAAATAAATATTTTAAAAAAAATGTAAAGTACCAGATAAGAATTTGGGAGGAAGATGGGCAAGACAGCAGTTGGGGGAGTAGGAAGTTACAATCTAAAAACATTGAATCTTTGTGTGAACTTATCAAAGAAGTATCATTAAAATAGAGGGGAAATATATAGGGAGAGCAGCAAACAAACTTTGACAAAACATTTCTAACCACTCCAGTTACACCATTTTGTGGAAATTTTCTTAAGGAATAGAAGCCTAGTTTGTTTGTAATTTTCTGGGACCAGATAGGTCCTATGCCAGACCAACTAAGGCAAATGTGCAAAGGCTGTCCTATATTCCCAGCAGAGCTCAAGAACATGAGTACAGTGGCTCAGAGATATAGGTCCCAGCCTCCCGGTAGGAAATATTGCTCCCTAAGAAGATGGTAAAATAAATGTACTTGGGAACTGGAGAGCTGGATCCACCTGTAAAGTGCTTGCTATGTAAGCATGAAGACCCGAATTCAGATCCTCAGCCCTGATGTAAAAGCTGGGCATGCTTTCATACACTTCCAATCCAACTGCTAGGGACAAGCCAATCCCTGGAACTGATTGGCCAACCATTTTACACAAATAGATGAGCTATAGATCCAATGAGAGACCCTGTCTGGAAATAAATGTGGAAAGAGATAGAAGACAACCAATATTAACCCTGGCCTACACACACACACATACACACACACACACACACACACACAACACTTTTTTGTAAAATTTTGTAAAGTTTTAAGTTGTACTTGGCCTTAACATTGTGATGTGTATATTTTTTAAAAAGACAAAAATCAATAACTCTAGTGAGCTGTGACTTTTTATAAATAACAAGACAGGAGATGACTACCCTTCTTTGATCTTTTTTGGAAAATAATTATTAAGTTACATGAGTGATCACAGGAATATTACAAAAAGCCAAAAATGAGGAACTCAGTGAGTTCTGGAGCCACGTCACATTCAAAGAAATTTACAATAGACTTGTTTCCTCTCGGCCCCTAATCTCAATGGTTCCACCAAAAATAATAGTAAAGAAAAATGTTAATATCATTTAAAAGAATTCCTGTGCCAACACAAGACTAAGATGATGCATATTCAGATTGTGCAAAAAGTACATCAGTGTGGACCTTTTAAACACGTAAAATGCATGGGGATGGCTGAGAAAAGCAGAGTATTGCAAAAAACATCAGTAGCTCCAGAAAAGAAAAGGCCGTTCTCACAAGTCAAGAATTTCAATGAAAATGTTTCCCAGTGGCTGAGAGGACAGATAAGTAAATATTTTTAAACACAAGATATTTTTAATTGCTCAGATTTTCCAGAATTCTTACCCCAAAGTGAATGTTGAGCAGTAGTATTCAAAGGAATTTGAATTACTCTAATCTATGCCTCTGCATGTCTCATCAAAGTTCACAGCAACTGCATTTCTTCTCGGAAGCCCTCCCTGACCACGCAGGACTCACCAATCTGCTGCTGCCCAGATTACACATCGAAGAACTTAACCAAACGCATGTAATCCAACAGCTAATAATATGCTATAACAGGTGATTCTCTACTACTTGGATGTCATGGAAACATTTACAGTTGAATTTTAACTCCAAGCTATATACTAGCAGCTGCAAACTGATGAACTTCCAACAAAACTCTTCAAATATATTCAAATAACTAAATATTAAAACCAAGGGAGGATTTCTTTAACAACCATGTGAGTGTATAAACAAAATCCTTAAAATATATATATATGTATATATATATACTTAAAAATAAGTAATTGATGATACAGATATAACATAGAATACCACAAAACCATCAAAATTCCTCTAACATAGTTGAATATAGAATTTATCATAGAGAATAACTATAAGCAATCTCTCTGTCTGATTATAGGGACTGTTTGAGAGCACTGTGGCTTTATACACATAAAGGAGTACTTTAAAACCATTGAAAATCATAGTTTTGCAGAATGTTTAATCATGCAAATATTCAAAATGTACTATGAATGAGAAAATAGATTGGCAAAAATCTTTAATATACCTATTTTGAGAAAAATATGCACATTTAGAAGCCAAAATATCTAACAAACAAAATACTGATGGTTCTATTGCTGAAATATTATTTTCTTTTTGAGGTTTCTTATTGAAAATATTTTATATAGATAGCATTCTTAATTGAAACAAATATAAATTTCAAAGTCGAATGTGGACATTTAAAATGTTATATGGTAAAAAAAAAAGTATATTCATAGAGAAGGCACTAATCAATAGAAAAGGGACATATATCACAGCATTTAAAATATAAAAGTGATTACTTCTACTTGTGCACATAGTATCTGCCCCTCCTCCCTTCCACCAGGAAAATATATTCTAAAACATTTATGATGATTTCTAAATGATGGTAAGATTACTGGGAGTCTTACTTTATATTTTTACTCATGCAGTTTTCTACTTTTCATCAATAAACAGATTACTTTTATAATACAGAAAAACAAAAGTTATTTTGGAGTTGGACATTTAGGAGAAATGAAAAAGAGGCATTCATGAGCCTAAAGCCTGGCCTACTTGAGGATCTTCAGAGTCCCTCTCTTTGTCATGGTCTCCCTGAACCAAACCTGAGAACAGCCACTTCCATCTGCAACTGAAGCATTTCAAATAATACCTAGCACTAAATGTAATTATTTACAAAAGAATCCTTATAAGCTAAAATCTAGATCCTCGCTTCTGTGGTTTAGATATATACCCCTCCAAAACCCCCACGTTAGACTCTAACCTAATCATGGTATTAAGAGGTAGGGTCTTAAGGAGATAATTACTGATGGGGCCAAAGTCCTCGTGGATGAAATTTGTGACCCAAAAAACCTGGTAACAACTTAGGTAGGCCCTTTTTTGTCACCCTTCCTGTCAAACAGTAAGAACATTGCTAATTGGCCCCCTCGCTCTAGGGGGTGCAGTAATGGATACCTGTTAACCCCCTCAACGCTGAACAAAGTCCCACCAGACTGAAACCACCAGTGCCTTGATGTTAGATTTTTCTGACCACCTTAGTTTTCTATTACTGTAACAAATACCTGTGATAAATCAACTTATAAGGAAGAAAACTTCACTTTGCCTTATAGCTTTAGTGGTTTTGATCTCTGACCTATGAACTCCAAGCCTATTTTGGGCCTGGGGTGCACATCATGATGAAAACATATTAAGGGGAAAGGTTTGACCATGGAGAGTGTGGGAATGAGAAGGGAAGAAGGGAAAGAGACCAAGATTAGCAGCCCACAACTCCAATAGCTAAAGTCTCCTGGTAGGTTTCACTTCCCAACACCTGACAATATCACCGTGCTAAGAGTCAAACTTAAAACATATACATTGGGGACATTCATTCAAACCATAGCACCTGCTTTCAGAGTAACTGTGTGCTATTGATAGATTTCTGTTTATGAGATTTTTAGTCAGGGGATATTTTGTTGTAGCAGCAGAAAGTACTAAGACTCTATTACATCATTTCCTGTTCACCCTCGGAAAAGTGTGCAACATCAATCTATGTCCCCTTCCATATTAAAGTTGTTAAAATAGCTTAAGAGATCAAATTAGTAGCATCTAAGTGAGCCCTGTCTACCTTTCCCCTCTTATTTATCATTTGGCATAATTCTCAGGCCCTTATACAATCTCCATATATCTTTGAAAATACTCCACCAACCCTAAATACTGAATTCCCAATCTTCATTCTGAGTGGGAAGAAAGCCAGCCCTCAGCAAAGGGATTGCCACCAGGCCACTTGGGTGGCGCTGGAAGGCTAATATCTAAATGTGGGTTTTCTGACTCCGAATCCAAAGTTCTTTCTATTCCACACACTTGGAAAACATTTACTCCCCCCCCATAGCAAAATGCTATGATTCTAAACAAGACCACCTTGTAAGCTTCTCTGTTTCCATACATCTATCTCCAGGAAGGAGATTTTCTTACTATAACTCTAAAAATGTAATATAATTAATCTAACCTGAGAATTAGCAAAAGGAAATTGTAGTAGTTGAGTGCTGTCACATAACAGAGCCTTCCAAAATTAAATACATATAACAATAATCAGAACTGCCCAGGGTCTGTCTCAAAACCCCTTGCTGCAGTCCATACAATGGCTGGGTCCCAGAGACTTCCCCTACTCTTAGAAATGTGGTACCGGACTAGGACTTCAAGGGCTCTGCAGTGGCGAGGGTTTCATGCCTTCCTCTATTTCTGTGAGACTGCTGTCACACTGCTCAGAGGGAGAGTCAGATGAAAGCATTGCCGACATTGTTTAAGTTAGTCACAGCTTTCTATGCAATACTTAAATCATTGAGGCTTGACCATAGTCCAGAAGATGGAAGTTAGACTCTACCTTTTTATAGGATGGAGTTATAATTACATCCTCAAATAGTTGCTATGAGAAATGAATCACTTATAAAGCATGCCATAAGGTACCCATTATTAACTATTCAGGAACTCTTATTACTGAATCCCTATGTTCTTCGTCCATGTGCTTTGTGTCACTTGGCACTTCTGCATACTGTCATGGCACTATTTTTAGGATTTTATTCATACTAATTAATCTGAATGGAACAGTGAGCCTAAACTACATTATGACCTTTGCTCCCAAGCTGAATCCATTAAGTACTGGCTCCTCACAAAACTCCAAAAACCTTAGCAATTAGTTTTTTTTTTTCTAGGAATGTTATCAGTGAGCACTTATCCTACGTGCACCTGAGATATCTCCTCCCTTATATAATGCTCTGAGTCAGCTGGGCTGCCGCCACACCTAGGTGAGGAATGTAGATGGGCAGTCCTCAAAGACAAGCAGAGGAGTGAAGTGGACTAGTGTTGCTAATATCAGAAGTGGTGCTCAGAGCTGGGAGCTAGAGAGCATGGGTCAGCAATGGGATTTTGCCTGTATACTGGAGTCAGGACCTATAAACACGTGGAAGTCATTGCAGCTGAGAGAAAGGCTTGAGAAATGGCCTGCATAGCTGCATGAATCCACTCTGGGACTAACTGCCCAATGTGACTGTTGGGACAAAGCACTGGCTTCTATTTAGCCTTCTTTGAGCCCATAAATAAAGCTGAATGGAAAACATCCATTTTGCTGCATTGTACATTGTCAATAGGATGTGCTTTCTTACTTACTTTTTCTTTTGAAATATTGGCTCATAAATCTCAGACTGTCCTGTAACTTAGTAGTCAAAGATGACCTTGAACTTCTGATTCTCCTGCCTCTGTGTCCTGAGTGCTGAGATTACCGGTACGCATCGCCACACCTGGTTTATGCAGTGTTGAACTCAGGCTCTGTGCACACTAAACAAACACTCCACCACCAGAGTGACATCCCAGACTCTGATGCCCATTTTAGGTGCAACTTTTCTAGTCACAGCTTTATCCTTACTCTAGCTGATTCTCCCTAATGATAAAGGTTATTTAAATGAAAAAGGTGTGTTTATTCACCACCAATAATATAATTTAGAATTACACAGTGAAAAAAGCTAAACAAGTTTCTCAATGTTTTTCAGATTCATGGTGTGTTATTCTTTGAGATTCAGCAAAAATAAATCAGAATTCCATGGCAGTTTCAGAGTTTTTAAACTTCTGATATTTTAAACACACTTCTAACAATCTTCATACTCTATAATCTGAATAGCAGAAACTCTTGTTTAAAGAGTAAAAGATGCCTAACTTAGTACAGTGGAGAGCAAGAGCTTATAGGAACAGTCAATGAAAACAGTTCAGGTAACTCCCCTCATGGGATCACAGGTGCATACTATCCGTTCCAGGACTGTCCATTATTTTGCATTGAAAATGTGATATATCTAAAGAGACAATTAAAAGGATTTACAAGAACTATACTACATATATGAACTCACTGGTGAGCATTTTGTCTTTAATTTTCCTTCCTGTTCTCCTTTCTAAATGTTATATCACACATACATTTGCTTACATACATACATGCTTGTGCTATAGGCTAAGCTCCGTCTAGGAGGGAGAGCATGCAGCTTTTTTTCCTTATGAGACTGGGTGGTATCACTTAACATTAATGTTCTTTGTCCATCAGTTTTCCTCAAAATTTTGTGATTTCACTTTTTAAAGTTGAATAGCATTCTGTTTTATATATGGACCAGATTTTATTATCTGTTCATCTATTGATGGACAACTAGATTGGTTCCAATACCCTTTTATAGTAAAGAGATCTGCAGTAAACATGAAGTGCAAATATCTCTATGGCAGGCACAGAGCTCTCTGGGTACATGTTCAGGAGTGAAATATTGTGGTTATATGGTGGTTCTATTTTTAATTTTTTTGAGGATCCTCCAAGACTGATTCCCGCCATGGCCATAGCAATTTGCAAACTCCAGCAACAGTGTTTTTCAGCATTCTCTGCAACATTTGTTGGTAGATTTCTTGATAGCTGTTATGACTGGGTGAGTGCCACTCCATTCAAAGATAATGTTTATTGAGATTCAAAATCATAGATTTGTTCTTGAATGCTGATCCCACTCAATATATGTAACCATTCTTAGCCCATACAGAGTCATTTGGAGAAAGCCCAAATAAATAATCAATCCAATTCATTTAATTATAGTGTATTCTTGGAAATTATAGAGAGAATTACAGAGGTGTAATATCTACAAAGATGTTAAAAACAATAGAATATCAACTAAAAATTGATATAATAAAAATAAAGTAAAAGTTGTGCTTGCTTTGACCACCTAAAACAAACAGGGTCAATTTCCCCTGTCAAGGTGGAGAGTTCCCACCATGGCCTCAAGTCTCTTTGTGAACACTGCTTGTATCTACTTGAAGTTACAATGGGCTGTTAAAGCTGCGTGAGATAAGGGGCATGTACCTTCACATCCCATATGCATCCAGTGACATTATATACACACAATATTTGCACCGTGCTCAGTTGAAGCTTTTCAAGTCGCAACTTTACCATCACTGTAGCTCTACCCTCCCTAAAGATAAGGTTTACAGCAAGAAATAATGTTTACTCATCAATGATACAATGTAGAATTATAACACACAGCGGTTGAAAAATAACAAGTCTATCTTTTTTTTTCAGATTATCACTTTAAAATGTTTTCAGATGACCCAAAACCCACCTGCTGGTTTCCCTGTGGCATAGGCCTTCTATTGTCTTAGTACCAGGAAAGGGTTGCCTGCTCTAGGTTCTGATAGCTTCTGACTACAAGGAAAATTTAACTTCTTAACAAGTTGAAGGCTAAATGTCTAAACACGAATCATAAACCCAAAAGTTTTCTAAATCGCCTCATTATCATGACATGTAACAAATGGAATTTAGGATATTGACAAAGAATACATAGAAATGGAAGAAAGGAAGGGAGGGAGGGAGAAAGAAAGGAAACCTTAAAGTCCAAACTGTGGAGACAAGTTCATAAGAACATCTTGTGTTGTTGCCATACAATCACCCCTTCATGCTAATGTCCTCAAAACCATAGTTCTGCAGTCACACCGTGCATGGATCCCTGTGAAGAACATGGAATGATAAACTCCTTAACTAGGGAACAGGCAATAGGGCCCTGTTTTTCTAGTCTCACTCCCAGTTTTCATCCATTTAAGCTTAGACAACTTAAAGTCATTAACTTGAATTTCCTTCTCTCTAAAATGGAAGCAATAGCACAATCAATAAAGAATAGACCTCACTGAGTTGTTATTAAATGCATGACTAAACATAGGACTTTTGGACCTGTGCCAATTATATAAGCACTAACTGAGTGATGGTGGTGAGGTGGGGGGAGCAATTGTGGAAAGCCCTGACAATCAACTGTGTGATTTCTCTGCAAGTACCTCCCCTTTATGGAGGACTCCCTACCTCCCAAAGCAGTCTATTCCATTTTGGGGGAGTTGGCAAAAACTATCTTTATAGGAATATAAAATTGATTTCAATGTATAAATCTGTCCCATGAAAACAATCAGATTGAAACACTTTCAATACAAACACACAGCTACCAAAGTACCTTTGTATCCTATTTTTCTGAAACTGGGGTAACATCCCAGTTTCTCCTTCATAGAGATATGATCCAGAGACAGATGCAAGGTAGCACATGCCTTTACTCCCAGCACTCAGGAGTGCAGAGGCAGGTGGATCTCCATTAGTTTGAAATCAGCATGATTTACATAGTGAGTTACAAGTCAGCTAGGGCTATAAAGTAAGACCCTCTCCCAAATAAATAAGTAAATAAAAATAAAAAGACAGTTCAGTCAAGTATGTACCAGCTTGGTTTTTCGCTCTCCTAAAGAGTAGTGAACTGAGCAAACTCATTAAGTCACCCTTCAACACTGCCTTAGAGGTGCTGTTTTTATGTTCTAATGCCATGGTCAGGAAGCCTCATAGATGACAATACTCAGTAGTGTTTGGCTTTTGTTTTTGTTGTTGTTACTGCTGCTGCTGTTGTTTGGGGGAGGGGGCTGGTAGTGGGCCAAAAGCATTTTCAGGCAGGAAGGTCTAATGTTGAACTTCTCAAAGGCCAAGCCTTCGGCTTATACATCAAGGCTCGGCTCTGGCATACTCGTGAGCCTGTCATCCCAGGCAGTCACTCACCTGGAATGTCACTGGGTGCTAACAATGCTGCTCAGCTGAACCAGCTCAAACAGCTTCAACTCTGAAACTGGGAACTTAGAAGTGGTTTGAGATCTGGCTATTACAGCTCAAATCTTTCCTTTCTGAGATGAGGAAATTTAAGACAGGAGTTAAGAGTGGCTTTCCTGACAAATCAGTGGCAGAGATAAGCACAGGCTTTTTGTAAAGGAACAAACTTCTTCTGACATGTCCCCTTCCAGTCACCAGGGAGAACAACTCCACTGAAAAGAGGATTCCCTTTGTTTCCTTTCTTGACGACCTGAGGCACTGGGTGTGGGAGATTATGTAGCAATTGGAGATGCTGCACACATTCTTACAGACCACAGGTCCTCTGTGCAGAGCAGCCCAAGATTCCACAGTTTTTATCAAAGCTAACTGTTTATTCTAATGTCAACTCCATTGCCTCCTGCTATGCTCTGTGCAGTTGTTTTCCTCTCTTTCTTATCTGAGAGACACTGGGGTGCTTAAAAAAATAACCGTGTGTTATCATTATGGTTGTTATAACCAGCAAGAAAACTGGAGTGCTTGAAGTTAGACAAACCACTCAGGCTATTAAGGCCCTCAAGGCCTCTCTCAGCCCAAAACCCTTCTCTCCTCCTTGGATTCTGTCCAGTACATGCTCCAATTTGAGGACTTCACTGCCAAAGTCTTCAAATGTCTTCCTAATACATCAATACCTACGATGAGCTTAACAGGAAACTCATGGTAATCTAGGAAAACATACATAACATCGCTAGCATTCTGATTTCAGTTTCTACAATTAGAAGAAATTATGAGCAGATTAAAAATGATCTCCAGAGGCTGCAGTGTTGCAAAACCACCATCCACCCACCCAACCATCCATGTGTCTACCTACTTCTCTCTGTATTTGCAGAAAAGGGGACAACTAGGCACTTAATGTCCCAACATTGACACAAAGCAGCAGAAAGTCTAACCTGCCATCAGGTCCCCCAGTGCCTGAACCTCTGCCTTTCTCCATTTCAGGCAAGAAACCTTCAATTGATGCTACTGGACAATCACATAGCCAGCCACCAGTTCTTTCCCTCTGAGATGGAACTTTCAAATACCAAAAAACTAAGATGCACCCCTTAACCTATTCTGTCATTTTCAAAAGAACAACAGTCAAAACTATTATACTCAATACAATATATATACAATATATATACAATAGTGTTTGTGCAAAATGAAAGTCTTATCAAAGACTAAAATGTGCAAAATAAATTAAAACAACTGAAGGCCAAATATTAATAATGAATTCAAATGTAAAAGTTCTCTCAATTTCTTAATGAAGGCAAGAAGGAATTACCTGAAGAATTCTGTACGAGAGAATATGCATAAATCCAAATCACCTGTGGACTGAAAGCACGCTATAGAGTTCTTCGTTAAGCAGAAAAGTATTGGTATCCTCAATTTGTTTAATCATAGCTACTTACCAGTTATTACAGAGACAGAGACAGACAGACACACACACATACAAATTCCAAAATAAAAATGATTGATTTTCATCTAAGTGTTCTAGCTCTTTTTTCCCGTTTCATTGACAAGTCAATGAGTCCCTTCTATGATACCACTATAGTTTATCTGTGCTTAAAAAGGCACAATACAATCAGAAATCTGATGGACTTAAGACTATTGTATTCAAGGTACTCTTAACACACTGGTGGTAGATATAGCTTGGAGTGAAATTATAATGTAAGCAAATATTTACAAAATAATTTCTAATCATTTTGTTAAACAGGGTTTTCCATTTTCTAGATGATAATGAAACATAAAGAAGATAAACGAAATGCATAAATATTCATTCTAATTTCAACTTGATTTTAAAATTTTATTAGTGAAGGTTTGTAATTTATACTTTGGATCTAAGAATGCAGATCACACAAAGAGACATCATTGAACTCAATTTGCATCACCAAGAAAAATAATGCCTTTTGGTTATGGGAATACAGTAGCACCAAAATAATAGTTGGAAGGTTAATATTACAAAAAAAAAAGTTATCTCATGGAAGGCTACGTTAACAAAAGGAATAATAGCTAAGTGTTGCTCTTTTAAAAGGTTACACTTAGCTTACAAGCCTGCAGATGCCAAATAGCAAGGTGAACCCAAAGAAAAACTTATATAGATTTTCCTGGAAGTCAGAA